>CM065681.1:23271150-23301145 GCA_017654935.2 Phymorhynchus buccinoides | reverse complement strand
GTTCGTCGGGAGCGTGTGTTATATTATAGTATGTGTTTCTTTTAACTCATTCGCATCGCACCGATTCTCAATTATTTTTTAAAACTCACAAATCGCTCCAGCCATGCACACAAACAAAACATACATAAACAAAAGGAGAAATGAAAGAAGATTACAGGTTTTTACTTCAGGTTTAGACATAGGGAAGTGGTAGATCAGACTTTTTTTTTATATATAGACTTTATATAGAAAAACTCTCTACACCGATTGGTTTCCCCCACAACAAACCACTACAAAAGCAAAGTCAGAGGCAAAATTGTGGTCCAAGGGAGCGAAGCGAGTGTAGAAGTGACAAAGGTATGGTGTGCACAGATTTACTTCCCTTGAAGCAAATGCATCAAATTGACAGTTATCTATTAATTCCGGACATATATGTCCGGAACAACTTGAATGAGATGTTTTTTTATTTAGGTTTCATTTCCATGATTCTGTTCGCCGGGAGTGAATCTTACCAGATTTGATTCTAATCCAGTCTTTTCTCCTACATGTGTATGCCATTTCTTTTGTCTGTTTGAACTAGACTGGGCATACCCCAGGCATTCTGATATTTTTGGATTATTGTTTATGTGCATTAAATGTCTTTTGTGTTTAATTATGTTTGTAAAATTGGAGAACAAAAATTCAATATAAAAAAAAAAGGCAAATCAAATACACACCATCAATCATTCTATAGTATAAAACATAATTATCAAGAATAACAAAACTCACAACGTATCATAACTGACATAAGTAACAAGAAATGTTGTCAGTGTAAACTTCTTTGCAGTTATCAGAGCCCTGTTATTGTGCAAAACATCACAAAAAACAAAATCAAGCAGAAGCAGAATACATAATTACATTTACTGGTTTCATCATTTTAAAATCAAAATTCCATCTTTTTTTTCTTATCACCATTACAATCATCTCCTTGTCAAGGTTTTGACAATGTTAAGCATGATCGTCGTTTTTGAATTTTCAATTTTACCTGAATAGAAAGGTATGAGAGGGGTGGAGTTAAGGGAAATAACAGTTCAAAGTTCAATACTGCATTATAAGATCACAAGACGTCTGATAATCTTAGCATGATTTCGTAAATGGGATAGTTTTCAAATTCTATAGTCACAATCCATCTTTATATCAATTTTTGATTTATGAAAGTCAAGCGCTGCCATCATGGTCTCCACACCCATGCACCTTTTACCACTGATTTAAAATACTGCCGGTCGCTGAAGCAGACGGAGTCAGGTGGAGAGCCCTTGCCGTCGTCGCCTCAAGCACCAGACGGCACAGAGATGATGAGTGAGCGAGTGAGTGAAGCATGCAGATGTGGAACATCATCACACAAATCCAGAATGAAACATTAAAAACGCAAGCCATATAAATGAGCTCCAAATGAAAACAACTTTTGTCAGCAACACAGCAAACATATAAAACAAATTCAAAGGATACAGTATCACCGATATCAGGGAAAGATAGAACAAGAAACTCAAAAAGATGACCTAATAGACATACATTGAATTTATAAATCAACAATTATGCCATCAGCCTTCTGAAGCGAGATGAGTCTTTGTGTAAAACATAAAACCACAACAATATCTGCATAGATGGGTATGCTTACATTTTAAGATAAATATTTTTTGGCAAACAAAAAAGAATAATAGTTTTTCTTTTTTTAAAGTAACAACAATTTTAGGATATATTTTTTTGCAAAAAGAAAGTAATAGTTGTTCTTTCTAAAGTAACAAGAATTTGATAACAGAAATCATATTAATTGGCAATGGCAGATTACTTTCTAAAGAAAATAATGCAAAATAGTTCCTATAGACACATTTGCTGAAAAAGACTATAATATGGCACAATGCAATATTACAGAATACCCAGCTTTGTAATGGCAATGGCACTTTGATTCTTTATCTCCCAATCCCCCCAACCTCCCACTCCCCCCAAAAACAAAGGAAAAGAATCTTAATAGCAACCAACATAAAGGAAACCAAAAGAATTACAAAAAATACATGGATTGTTCAAAGGAGAGCAACCAAACTAGTAAAAGCATTACGAAATTTAGATTATGGTGACAGGTTAGATAAACTGAATTTACCATCCCTAAAATATCGGCGACTACGTGGTGATTTGATAAATGTTTATAAAATGTTTCACAGTTCTGATATTACTAACAAACATTTGCTACAACTTTCTAAAACTACTCAAAAACTAGGAATAATGATTTGAAAACTACTAACCCAATACAGCAGAACTAACATTAGAAAGAATTTCTTTAGTAACAGTCACTAAATACTGTAATTCTCTTCCAGCACATATTAAATTAGCACCTAACCTTAATCAGTTCAAAAACCTCCTCAATAAAGACCCCAAGAATCAACAATTGAAATGTGTATATGATTAACACATCTAAAAGCGTCCTAGTCATGCCAATCATGAAAAAATACAAATAATCAGAAAAGACACATTAAGAGGCCGCGAGGCCTAGTTGTCCTCATTCTCTGACCTGACCTGGATTCAAGGAAAAAGTAACCAAATATATAAATATTGATAGTAAAGGAGAAAAACGAATTTACGAAAGAAAATATGGCACTCAGTAAAAAGAAACATGGTAGCAACATAACAATGAAATTCTAAATGGCGTCTCAATTTTATATACAAAATAAAAGATAACTGACTCACTACCAACGAAGCGAGAGATGATGATAATAGAAATTGATGACAAGACCACCTCATGAAATAGCTGGTCTTAACTTTTTTTAATATTACCGTAAAAACTGGACTATAAGACGCACCTGCATAGCTGCCAACCTTGGAGAAATGAAATTCCTGACAAACAGTATGGGGATCCATACGGTAGGATCCAGGAGCAACGCCCATGGTGGGGGGGTGAGGGCAACATCCCTGAAGTTGAAGGTTTTCTATGAAATGAAGCTGCAAAAATTGACTCTTCGTGATTTAAAAAACACACCTACACTTTGATAAATAAAGGTATCAAATTTGAATCGTTTTTTTATTTTATTTTTATTGAATCGTTATCTTGTATATAAAAAAAAAGTCTTTAAAGAAAGTTCTGAAAAATTCCTACTTTTAAAGTTCAACTGGCTGCATGTTCAACTAAAAACAAAGAAAATGTATAAAAAAAATCCTTCAGTACTTTTATCATTCCTTGGAAATGTCAAAATCAGGAAAATCAGAGTTTTCTGGATTTTCATGACAGACTTTAAAAATCTGGACATTCCTGATAAATTCCTGATAGTTGGCAGCTATGCACCTGTATATGAGCCGCATCCCTTAAATTGACAAAATATCAGGTATTTATTCACATATAAGCCACACCAGTTTATAAGCCACAGAGAAAATTGTATGTACACAAATATAGAAATTCTCCTATCATATCATTTGAATCTATTGTTTGCCAAAACCAGTTTTGAGTCTAAGAAGCTCAAAATAGGCTGAAGAATGTGGTCAGAAACAGATTTAATCATACTGATAAATGTATAGTTGGAAAAAAATTCACAGATAAGCCGCATCAGTCTATAAGCCGCATGGGCCAAAGCTGAGAAAAAAGTAGCCGCTTATAGTCCGCATTTTACGGTACTTACCCTGAATACCATCTGCTTAAAAACAAAAAATATATATTTCATCTTTAAAATGATAGTAGTTTAAAACTAGAGAGAGAGGAGGAGGAAGAGGAGAGAGAAAGCGGTATAAATTTTGTTTATTACATTTACATGGACATACAAGAACATACTATAATCCTCTAATATATATCAACTAATCTACAGCAATATTTTTGTCATACAAATAATGCAAATCCAACACAATAAAGCAGATATACCATAGTTCGCCTATTGACCAGGGTTTCTGAAAACATAAAGATTGTGGATATTTACACACTAGACCTCTCAAATCACCCCCTAGAATGCGTGAGATTTACCCTTTAAAATATCAAGTACAGGGTGAGATGACGCATTAAAAATGATGATTTATGCGTGAACAGCCATTATTTTTCAGTAAACTAGGCTTTTTAGGCTACTGCCATAAGCTGGAGTTGCCAGCCAAGAAGTAACATTCTACAATATCGCACAGAAAGCCCTGAAGGTCATTGCTCATTGGCAGACCTTTTCTCAGCATCCAATAAAATTATATCATACACATCATATTCCTTTGATCAACACTGCTCTTAAAGGGATGTGTGTGTGTGTGTGTGTGTGTGTCTGTCTGTCTGTTTGTCTGTCTCTGTGTGTGTGTGTGTGTGTGTGTGCATGCGCGGGAGTGGAGTGGAGTTTATCCCATATATTTTCATCTTGATCCTTTAAAAATTGAAAGATAGGGTGAAAATACCCCTTAAAACTGTAGAGAGGATAAAATCAGGAACCCTGCAAAAGACCCAACATAAATATCACAGAACAAGATAAAGAAAAAGTCATAATCTATCTTCATCATGCACAAGAATTTTGGTCCTGATGGACTCGATAATATATATAATGGTTTTTCCATTACCAGACAAAAACATAATCACAAAAGTTCATAAAAATCTGTTTATCACATCAAAAGAAATATTGCTAAATCTATAAAAATAAAAAATAAAAATACATCACTATGAACAAAGAAAATAAAAACAAAAAGCAAAGAAACAAGCAAACAAAAACCAAAAAACACCCAGGCCAAATCAAGTCATTTTCTTAGAGGCAACAACACTTCTTGAAAGCCTTCTTTGGAGTTCTCAAGGATACTTCCAAGAGGAATGGCTTTGCTGTCAAATTAGACTCTGGCTTCAGGGAATACTACTGCAAGTGATCCAAGTTGAAGTTGCCAAGATTGGTGGGGGGGGGGGGGTGCTTGAAACTTTTTTTAGGCCGGGGTCCAGGGGCCGCCTAGGCCGGGGTCCAGGGCCTACTGCAAGTGATCCAAGTTGAAGTTGCCAAGATTGGCTTGCTCCGACCAGGCGGCGTGTCTGGCCCCGTCCATTTCTGTGGCAAGCGCGTTGTCAGCACGCAGTTGGTGACCGGCTCCGCCGATGGCAGAACTGCATTCTGGGCACCTAGACTCCATCGTTGCCCCGCCACAGTCCCCAATCGCATAGATGTGACCTGAACATTTAACAGTAATAATGTAAAACTATGGCAAAAACTATGAGTTTCATGGGACACTGTAAACTGTGACTTTTGGGATAGTACAAACTCTTATTTTGGGGTCTATGTAAACTCTTAATTGTGGGTTCATGGACATTTAGCAGTAATAATGTAAAACTATGGCAAAAACTATGATGTTTCATGGGACACTGTAAACACGGACTTTTGGGATAGTACAAACTCTTATTTTGGGGTCTATGTAAACTCTTAATTGTGGGTTCATGGGTTAACACTGAGGCACTGTGGACTCAAGCCTTTGTGGCATTGAAAACAAACTTTGGGAAAACTAGACATTTTCCTTTTCATGCACTAAAGTCTCACCTTTAGGGCACTTGAACCAGTGTCCCTGGCTCAACTGCATGGCGTTCAGAATCATGGTTTTCTCCTGCTCACTGATGCCCAGGCCTGATCGGGGTATCACCTTTTCCAGCTCCTTCAGAATGTTCTTTACACCTTCCTGAAGCTCTGAGGTATACTGAAAACCCCTCTGAAACAGTGCATATTCCATTTTGTAAGGTTATTGATTTCAAGAATAGTCTTTATTAGAAAGCAGTCAAAATGTGCAGTTCTTCAACAAAGCTCCGTTCATATTTCTTGTTTTGCTTTGATCAGATGTTGTTGTTTCCCCCTCCCCCCCCCCCCCCCCCCCCCCCCCCCCTTGTTGTTCATAAATAACTTGCATTATAATATAAAGAGATGTTATTACATTTTAGGCTAAAATTACTCAGACCATGCTTCTTTCTTCTTCCACGCAGTGACTACTATCACCACTGACTTATCTGTCACGGCTAAAGCCTCAGGTTCTACGGAACATTGGAAAATGAAAAAGCCCAAAATACAAACAGTGGTTAATGCTTTGCTCAGCTCTGTAGAGAATATGTAAACAGCCTACTGTGGGAGGTATAACAAGACTCCATGGCAGAGGATAATAAGAGAAGACACATGAATGTAAACCCACCTTCATTATGATCAAAGCACTTTCTAACTCTTTAGCAGTACTCTCAGGAACAGTGTATCTCTCCTTCACAGAGTGGAAGTTCTCAAGAGCCAGCCAGTGCCTCAGCCTCTGCACCTCTCTCTCAGCATCCTCCTTTTCCTGGTCGCTGAACACCAGACGCGGCTTGCCAATCCACCCCTCAAACTCCTGGATCCCTTCCAGAACAGAGAGGCCCTGTGTACGAATCTTCTTGGCCCTGGTCCTCAAAGTCTTGGTCTCTTCCAACAGCTTCAGTTGGTTCTCCACAGCCACAACACCTCCCAGAGTCTTTGTGTCACAGACTTCCAAGATTTCTTTCATTTTGTCTTTGGCAATTGGGTCAAGTTCTCTTTCAACTTTCCTTATTAGTTGCATCAAGATGGTATTCCTTTGGATCTCATCTCCCTGCATCCGGCGCTGTTAACAGTACATACACCCAAAACGATTACTGCCAGCTATGTAACACATGGGCCTTATACGATACAAGGTGTTTTGATGCTTTGATGCACTCAAAGCACAACACAAACGAACACACTTGCAGTGACAAAAACAAAATAATGTGAAAACAGATTTTTTTTCTTTTCTTCCCTTTAAAAAAAGAAGAAATAACCACTTCTGACACACAGTTTTGGAACAGTCACTTCCACGATTATCTCCTCATGTATAAATAGTTCCCCCACCTTCTGGAAGTTCTGGGCTTGAAACTTCCTCCAATCTGTCCCTCTCTTTGACTCTGTCTTGTCCCTTTGTTTTCTGTCATCTACTATCTTTCTGATTTAATGGCCCATTCTCCTGCTTTTTCACAAAAACAATCTTCCAAATTTTCTCCTTTGAACTCCTCTAAAATCAGAATGTATCTGCTGAATGCAACGGGGAGACCAGTGAAAACTGAAAAACTGGACACATACGTACCTTACCCCTTATGGCCATATCGCCTGGAACACAGAAGAAGGATCAGCCACACTCATAAAATTGTTTCAACAAGTTATATTTGGCATCCAGTCTTGGCTGACTATGACCACCACACAGCAGAAGAGGTAACTGCTATTCTGCAAAGCTGGGCTGAAATTTGCTCATAGTGGAGATGTCTTGGCCAGAGGATGTCCACACTCTCTTAGCCTAAAGGGCATTGGGCATAAAGGACAGTCCTGAAAGGCCAACCAATCTTTAGGGCTGCAGCACCAGAGTCAATGCAATGCCCAACAACTTGAGTCATAGTCAAACACAAAAAAGACTAAAACTCGTAATACTGATTTTCCATAGCTGTAGAAAATCAATGTACAGCTCTCACTTAACTATTGGCCCAAACTTGGAGCTAATGTCAACCGAACACAAAAGCCATATCATGAACACCAAGAGGCACAGGGCAAGGGGCTGTGGAGGTCTCTCATTGGCAGCCTATTAGACCCCAGAGGGGTTCAAGGCAAAACTAACAAAAGGCACAGGGCCAACGCACCTTGATGGTTTCGATGTCGTTGAGCTGGGTCCTGATGAGGGCCCCGTATCGCAGGTGTCGCCTGATGGGGGTCTTGCACAGGGGGCAGGCCTTGAGCTGGACGCTGTCCTCCTTCATGTCCGTGGTGGTGCTCATCCACTGGTCCAGGCCCGACACCTCCAGCACGTGGTCACAGTCCTCCAGCTGCACAAACCTACATGTGCATGTGTGTGTCAGTACAATAGGAATTGTTCGGAAATAATTAAGGGGAGTAATTTCATGGTGTGTGGGAGTGATCTTGCCTAATTCAATTGGTCAAACAGGGGAAGTCACTCTACCTTCAGCTCTCGTAGCCTATCGACTCGTGTGTTTGAGCAGACATACAGCACTTAGAACACTCTGCATCATTCTAAAAATGTATGTCATTTATATTTTTACGTCACATTTTGCAAGTTTTACCAGTTTGTGGCCACTGGCCACCCCTAATTTTTCAAAAAAATGATTGCAAGTCGCTGACTCGCATCCTGTGGTTTCGAGCTTCGACGCCATTGTTGCAAAGGCATTTGGCCGAGTAATGGAGGTAAACAACTTTAATTTTCACGAAGTGCTCTCCCCTAGTTTTTTCCCCAAAATCATCAATTACCAACAAGATTGGCACTCCGAGGTTAACACATTCACAGAGAGGTTCTCACAAACTCTCTTTTGATCTCTCTCTTGATAACAAGAGAACTCAACGCATTTTACCTGTGTACTATAGGCTAAAACATGCTTTCAGATGGAATCTCTGCTTACATCCACACATGACAATATCAATCAAAAAAATACTGCAATATATTTCATAAATGTAAAAAAACTGTTCAGTTCAGTGCTCTCTCTACCCCGTGGCAGACATGCCTACCCCCAATTTCTTTTTTAGGTACTCCACAAAATAAAATTCCGTACTTTTTCTCAAAATTCCGTATTTTGCAAGGAGACCCAAAAACGGAACATTACAGAACATTAAACCGCCATGCGAAATGACGAAAAACACTCGATTTTGACCGATCTTAGAAGACCTTAAGTTCAAATTTTTGCCGTATTAATTTTCCATTTACCGTACTGCAGTACTGGGGCTCAAAATCGTGTACAAAATACGGAAAAATCGTATGGGTAGGCAGGTCTGCTGTGGGGATACTGTTTTTTTCAAAATAAATAGTTCCCCCACCTTCTGGAAGTTCTGTGCTTGCAACTTCCTCTAATCTGTCACTCTCTTTGACTCTGTCTTTTCCCTTTGCTTACTGTCATCTACTATCTTTCTGCCTTACTGGTCCATTCTCCTGCCTTTTTTTTTTTCAAGAAACACTTTTTAAAAAGATTTCCTCCAGCTGAAGTCGGACTTGCTGGGCCTAACTTATTTCTTAGTTAGGCGCAAACAGCAGCATGACGCATCTGCGCTCATAACTGACAGGAAAGTGTCTGAGCGATCGAAGAAGAAGAAGTGCTCTCTCTCTCCCCCCCCCTCCCTTCCTTTTCCCTCTCATTTCCACCAATCACCTGGCTTCTGGGTCATCCTCGGTACCAAAGAAGATATCGGTGACTTTCTCGGCGTCACAGATGCGACACAGATTAGGACAGGGTTCACCGCACAGGCCAATGCAGGGGTGTCCACACTCCAACACTCTGCGGCAGGCTCTGGTGCAGGCCTCACGATCGCAGGGCTCACTGCACAGTTTGCTGCATCTACAAAACAGAAACATGAAAAACATACAGATCTATTAAAACAACAACAAAAAGAATGCCTTCAACAGCAAATGCAGGCAAAAATATAAAGGTATAATTTACCGTTTTTTATGGACTATAAGGCGATACTTTTTCCCTAGACTGAGACCCCTGCGCCTTATAATGTGACTGATAATATAGTAAGAAAATAATAACAAAATTTGAAATTTGTGTAAAAACTTGTAGTCCGAAAAATATGGTACACATTTAAAAATAATAAACAGTGTCCAATTAAAAAAACCATGGTGATATTCTGCAATTACTTCCATTACCCAAGAACAACATCGTTGGTTGTAAAAGCTGCCGATAATATTGAAATAAAGGGCATCATCCTTTGCTTTCCCACAATCAATGAGTCATTTTTCACCATGATCAGTTCAATTGTTTATGGTCAGTGACTGGAACATATTTTTGCTTTTGAACAGACACATACACACATACAAAAAAGAAAACCACAAAAGCCCTCATTTCAGTCGCAAAGTACTCCCACTCTAAGAGAATCAGAGCTATATTAAATTTTAGGTAAAAAGACTTTGCCTCAAAAGGATAGTCAGAACTCAAGCTGATTGACAACCAGTGTGTTCAGTCCTGCATAATCATTGTCTGCCGACCTACTGGGTGTACATTAGTATGGCATGCAACGTTGCTGACCTGAGGTGGGGGCAGCGCCAAGCACAGGGCTCCTTACAAGGCACACAAGGCTCCCCGCATTTCTTCGGGCAGGCACTGTGGGCGCAACTGTTCTCACACCTGGAAAAGTGAATCTTGAGAATTTAAATGATTCAGATTTGACACGATGTGAGATCATGCAAACTGATGAGATCTTCTCAAGATCGAAACAGCTGTCTTTGCATAAGGTACTGTCCTTCCCCCATTGGGAGAAAAAGTAAATCAGCACAATTTATATAATATAATTTTTTATTTTTTTATTTTGGAACACGAACATTACTTAAAGTTAACTTTAACTGGTTTTGTTTCTGAGGTTCACAAATAAAGACATTGGACACAGAAAAGTTTTATCAAAGCAAACTATATATATAATGGCGGGTGTCTCGGGAGGAGGGGGGGAGATGTGGGAAATCATTGGGAATGGTGCTCCTGGAAAAGAGGCAAGGGTCAATAAGAGTGTAGGGATTTGAGGACGTATGCAGGTATCTCTCACACACGCATGTTCTCACTCAGGTATTCTGGTCTCCCTCTCACTGAGACCCCATTCAGATGAGCCCTGCTGCCCCAGAGCACGTCATACAAATAACCAGAGGGATGGTCAATCTCTCACTGTCTCATACACTGACTCACACGTGTTCACTATCTTGAATGCCGGGAAAGGGAGATGAAGGCCGGAGAGGAAGAGGAGGTGGGCATGTAGACATGTAAGCATGGTGAGGAATCTGTGTACATGCCCTCAACAAAGGCTTATGCAGCTTGTTTTGGTTTCTCCCGAATGTTGAGTCCCAGGGGGGAGATGGGTTTTAGCTTTGTTACCCAAAACCACTCTCTCTCCAAGCGTTTCTCGAGCAGGTTCGAATGCACCCTTTCGATGGGGATGCACCTGAGGTCCTCCAGCGTGTGGCCCACAGAGTTAAAGTGTTTGGTCACCAGCGTGCCTTTGTTCACTTTAATGTTGGACCGGTGCAGATAGAATCTCATCCTCAGCGAGTTCACTGTCTGTCCCACGTATTGAGTAGTTCTACATTTGTGCACAATGTTTGTGCTGTCACATGAGAAGGCGTTTCTCAGCTTGAAGGTATCCTGCGTTCTGTCACTGTGGAAACAGTCAGTCACCACCGGATGCTTGTCACAGATGACACACTGGCGCCTGCTGCATTTCTTTGTCCCTGGGATGTCATCAGGGGGCTGGGGGAGAACGGAGGGCATCAGCTGGGACTTCAGAGACCTGCAGTTGCGGCGTCCAAGGATGGGGGGCTCCGGCAGTACCTTGGACATCTTGGGGTTGGGGACAATTAGACTGGACTGCAACGTGTGCAGCCAATCCGCAATGGGGGGTTGCTGGGGTGGTGCGTCACTACAAAGTGACAGCGGCTGGATGGCTGGGGTTTCTTGTATTCCAGGGTTTCTGCCCTGGGCACGGCAGCGGCTCTCTCCCTGGCCTGAGCGATCCTGGCTGGAGGGTATCCTCTGGCATGGAAGTATCCCTCTAGCTCATCACAGCACTGGTAGAATGCATCATCGTCCGAGCATAGCCTGCGGATCCTGAGGAACTGGGAATAAGGGATGTTCCTCAGGACGTGGCCAGGGTGGCAGGACCGATGGTGGAGGTACGCGTGTGCATCCGTCGGTTTTGTGTAGATATCTGAGCACAGGTAACCATCTTTGAGGCCGATCTGTATGTCCAAGAACGGGATGCTGCTTGCCGAAGACTGGGATGTGAATTTGATCGACCTGTGGTATGAATTAATAAAGTCGACGAAGGCCTTCAGATTCTCGTCCGAGCCGAACCATAGCATCATAATATCGTCTATGAAACGCTTCCAAAAGCGTTCGTCGACAGGCACTAGGGAGTTGGTGACGAGTTGCTCCTCCAGCCAGCCCATGAACAAGTTGACCAGAGCTGAGGCCATGGGTGTCCCCATGGCAGTGCCAAAGGTCTGCAGATACGTTTCCCCGTCGAACTGGAAGACGTTGTTCGCGAGGACGTGGTCAACAACGGGCAAAAGTTGACTCACTGGAGGGGTTTCGGGGAGGGTACCTTCTTTGAGGAAATGGGTGAGGGCCAGGCGAAGGTCGTTAAGGGAAATATTAGAGTACAAGGCCATGACGTCGATGGTAACCAGCGTGGCGTTGTGGAAGGGGCCGTACCGGTGGTTCCACTCCTCCAGCTGTTGAAGCATGTGCGTGGTGTCCTTAATGTAGCTGGACAGGGACACCATGTACGGCTGAAGCCAGTCATTGATGAGCCTGGAGAGGTTCTCTGTGGGGCTCCCACACAGGAGACATTGGGTCTGCCGGGAGGGTTGGTCATTGTCTTATGAATCTTCGGTAAGAGGTGGAATTGATGGCACGTCACGCCCTTGGGATTCACCAAAGCCCAGCGCAGTGTGGTGCTGTCGATGTAGCCCCTGGTGTGCAGGTCTTCAGCCAGCTGATTCGACGTCTTGGCAATTTGGGAAGTTGTGTCCTTGTTGAGTTTCTTGTAGTGATCTCTGTTGTTCAGTTGTCGGTTTGCTTCAGTCACATACTGCTCCATGCTTTGTATTACAATCACTCCTCCCTTGTCAGCCTTGGAGATTCAGATGACGTGCTTGTTCATCATCTCTTGGAGTTCTGAAAGCGCCTTTCTATGGTCCCTTGACAGATTGTCGTTTAATCTTTGGGGAGCGACGTAGTCTTCTGTCCATGACTGCAGAGAGAGGCAGTATGTGTCAAGCGTTCTGTCTCTGCCAATGGGGGGAGTGAAGCCTGTTGGTCTGTAGAACTTTGGGGGACCGTTGACTTCATCAACAGCATCAGACAGAGGGTCGAAATGGAATTATTTGAGGCGTACTTTACGGCAGCCTTCTTCAATGTTGTCAGTGAGTTGTTGCTATATATATATATATACAGATTAACACTGTGATCAACTGCGGTTTTTAAATGTTTTACACATTCCAAGAGGATAAAAAACTAAAAATAACATAAAAACTTGTTTTATTTGTCACTGTATCCTTGTCATTCTCTCTCGCTCTCTCTCTCTCTCTCTCTCTCTCTCTCTCTCTCTCTCTCTCTCTCCTCTCTCTCTCTTAGATGATCGTTTTCTCAATTCAGTGAATTAATACCCAGAAACAACGGCAAAATGAAAGGTGTGTCTTCAATGTTCACCTGTATCTTTTTCAATCTCATTCCACTTCTACACTTTTCCCTCCTCCTCCTGCATCCCTCCCCTCTCTCTCTCTATTTTCTTCTCTCTCTCATATTATGGGAAAAGGTTTGAGGCAGTAGCACCTCTGGGGGATTTTCGTTCAAAATTTTTAAGCACAGAAGATACATTCAAACACAATCTGGAAGATGGCAGTAATTTCAAACCTTCCGTATCAAAACAGGCTGCCATGTCTCATATGTCACAAAGATATTTGTTTAAAGAAAAAAGATACATAGTCAGGCAGACAAACAATGAGACAGACAGAAAGACAGAGAGAAGATGGATGAGACAGAAAGAAAGACAGAGAGAAGATGGATGAGGCAGAAAGAAAGAAAAGAAAGAAAGAAAGAAAGAAGCCAAACTCATCAGACTCACCGTTTCTCACAAGGGGGGCAGTTGGAACATGCATCCCCACACTCGTGTCCACACACCAAAACTTTGGTGCACTTGTACCGACAACGCTGGTGCAGCCGTCCTCTGTGACAATCTGTGCACTTTCCTTTGCACCTAAAAAGCACATTTATTGCACATAAAACACACAAACATGTGCTCCTCAGACACACACACACTCGCACACACAAAAGTGAACTGTATTGCTTAAACCGGAAGTAAGCATGATTGGGAGTTGGGGTGATAAGACACACATTTTTATTTCTGTTTTCCAAGCTGATCTTGCACAAATATGCACTTGTAGTGGAATGGTAAGGATGATAGAATAGATTTTAGTATTCATGGTTCAGCTAACCGCACAATGACTATTCAAAGCTATCAGAATGCAAAACAAGACATCACATGCACGAAATGTTGTCATTCCACATGCACTCTCTCTCTTCTCCCCAGAAAAAATAAAAAATAAATAAAGCAAAATCCAACAGACAGAAAGACTCACGTGTGTCCACACTTGAGCGGTTTATTGCATTCAGCAGAGCATTTTGCGGTGTCTTTTTCAGAGCACTGGATTTCCCTCTCGTGGCCACAGGACCACTTCTTCTTCACTTTCTCAAAACACATGTGTCTCATGCCGCACCTGTCAACAGAATCACTCACAGCTCACGAACAAAACATAGAATAATCTATCACCAGCTGGAGAAGATATGCTAATATTTTTTTTGGCATTATGGCTAACTATGATAAATGAAATACAAGACAAAAATTGAAAATAAACGTCTCAAGTTTTTAAAAAAACATCATAATGATAATGTTAAGTGGAAGCAGCTTATCAGCAGCCTGGCAATAACACCAGTAACAAAAGTGTCAGCTAGTATATGCATAGCAACAAGCCTTCCTCTGCAAAAGTTACTTGATATCACATTTCAGCTTCAGGTAATATATCATATATTGAAGTGATTTTTGCAAGGGTTCACAAGACTTTCCTGGGACACACAAAGAAAGAGACAGACACTAACAATCACAGAAGCTGTTATCTCAACAAAGAGGTGAAGTGCTATGTTGTTGTTGTTGACGTACCCTGGCTAAAAGACCCCAGGGATATGATGACATGCCGCCACACGCCTATTATTGCATCCCTTTGCGTCTCCCTAAGAACTATAATAAAGAACAATAACTCTGGAGAAGCTTTAGGGAGATGCAAAGAACAATAACTCTGGAGATCGTGTTTTATCCAATAGAACTGTCTTGTTTAAGACTTTCAGCATTCTTCTTGATTTTAAACACAAATTCTGCAACATATTCACTATTTTTACACCTTAACCCTTTCACCGCCATAGTCGCATTTTAGCACCACAGTGATTTACCATCTATGTCACTAAAAGGCATCAAAATGGGGTCTATTATCCAAAGAAGACCCTATTGTCTTAGTTTTGGGAATTAAGGATAGACCTTGTTTCACACATGTCACAGAAGAATCCCCAATGCTGCAGATGGATTTTGTTCTCTACCCAGGTAAATTTAATGGAAATTTGCGGCTGAAATATGGCTGGCGGTGAAAGGGTTAAAACATATCCTGCAAAACGTTCAGTGTTCTTACGGTTTGCCACAGGTGTGTCCACACTCCAGCTTGGTGTGACATTTCTCCTGGCACTGGAAGTCCCTGGGATCCTGGCTGCAGCGCACTTGTTGCATGTGCCCACACATTGGAATTTTCTTCTCCACCATTTCCTGGCACCCCCCACACTCCTGGTGGCACAGCTTCTTGCACGGGTGCCCGTACTCACAGAGCATCTTCCGCTCACACTTCTTGACGCAGATGTATGTTTCATGGTCCTTAGAAAAGCAATAGTTCAAACATGTTGTTATGAATGAAGTTTTTGCTTCACTGATTACATTTGAATGAACCAGCAATGTTGTCAAAGGTGAAATACAGTGGTGAATTTTACTTCACTGCTTATTTCTTATGAAATGTTCAAGACAACCATAGACTAAGAGTGATGCAGGCCTCAGACAGCGATGTCTTTTATGGGCCAGTCACACTGCATATGATTCAACCTCAATACGATCCGATGGTGACTATGTCTGTGAGTCATGAATCACGTGAAATACTTCAGTTGAAAAACAATTCTATTTTCGCTCACTATACCCAAGTAGACCCCAATACACGAATCAAATCAAATGTCTGATACTTCTTCTTCTTCGATAGCTCAGACAGTTTCCTGTCAATTACGAGCGCAGATGCGTCATGCTGCCATCATGCGCCTAAGTAAGAAATAATAAGGCCCAGCGTGTCCGACTTCGGCTGGAGGAAATCTATTTGAAAGCGTTTCTTGAAAAAAGGCAGGAGAATGGTCCAGAAAGGAAGAAAGATAGTAGATGACAGCAAGCAAAGGGAACAGGCAGAGTCAAAGAGAGTGACAGATTAGAGGACGTTACAAGCACAGAACTTCCAGAAGGTGGGGGGACTATTTATACAAAAGACACCCCCGGTATCCCCACGTGGGGGTCTGATACAAAAATACAGATATTTCATCAGATTAGTGTACAGGGGACTACAAATATAGTGAACATAACTAGTAGAATTTCATCAGATTCATGTAGACATTAGACTTTCACGAGAATCATGCCTTAACCCTCTTATATTCGGATTGTTTGAGACCAAACTTCTGTTAGATTTCGTATTCTTTTGGCAAATGTAGCCCAAAATGGGTTAGTGTGGTTTATGCTTCACCATTGCTAGAAATAAATGTCTACAGCCATAAAATTTTGCATGTGTGATCATGAGGCTTTGTTCGCGGGTGTGAAGTGTGTTTTGGTGTGTCTCAGACTGAAGGGTTGTGTCATTGTCAACTAAATGTCACCAAATGTGTCACATATTATGGTTAACATTGTAAAACAGCGCACTGACATGCAGTTTATTCATGCACATGCATGTTACTAGGGTGAAAATGAAAGCTGAAGCCTACCTCACCTAGTCTGTACTCTGTCCGTCACTTCAGTTCATACTGCTAATCCAGTGAGTGACACAGAAAATTGTCAACTGTCACCAATAAAACCTATTTGGGTGTAGTTCAAACCACAACTGTACACTGTTTGTATACACTTCCACACACTGTAATACACTTTATAAAACACATACACACACTCAACCAGAGCTGTACAGTGATAAGTCACAGTGTGTACCACCACTGTCGGTGTGTCATTGGTGTCACCCCATCATACAGGTGTGCATACCCCACCCCCACCCTCCACCCTACATACATTCTACTACTGTGTCATGGTAGTCACAAAAAACACTAATTCTTGCGATAACAGAGAACTAGCTGACAGACGAGCACAGTGATGTAGGCCAAGGACGGACTGTCACTGTCGCTTGATTCCCCAAATCATGTAGGCCTAGGCCTACATGTATCGTCTGCTATGACCCACAAAAGTGGGTCAAGTGTGGGCCTTTGTTTACTTGCTTGTGTGTTGCACATCTGTTTGCTTTGTCTGCTGCTGTTTTGAAGAATACGTGGGGTAAAACAAAAAGAAATAATCGAGAGGGGCCACCAGTGTTTGGAAATGCGTGTATCCTGGCATGCCGTACCTAGTCCGCCATTTTGTTTGACGCGATGCAAGCTGAGTGTTGACTAGACATCGTAATTGCTAACGTTTTGCTCTTCACCACCTCCTAAATCCACATCTGACTCTTCTTCTAAGTCTTCATGGTCATATCTTTCCATTTCTTCAATAATATTATCCTACTCATCTTCCGAAATGCCGAGAAATCCGTACAATCACAGACAGCAGTGCTCGAGCAGACGACAAATTTGGTACCCACGCTTTGCTACACTGACACGCATGCAGTTTTAGCTCCTCGTCTATGAATGGACACGAATTACTATCCCATAATACTAGAAGCAGTTTCATTGGTCTGTCTCAAGGATGCTACGAAGTTTTTGGTCCATTTTACACACTTTCACGGGGTCAGCACGTGACGGAAAAGTACCAGGTTGAAGGTCACGGCGACTTACGCTATGAACACATTGGAGGGTATTGGGGAATTCCCGTAGCGTTACGTTGTGAATGCGAGAGGGTTAAAAAGTCACAATTGCATCGCATTGAGATCGGATCGTATGCAGTGTAGCTATGCCTTAAGGCATTAAAAGAATTGCTTAGAACAAAACATCAACAAATACACACACGCTGTCGTGACACAATTGACCACAAACGCAGCGGACTAAAATCAAACAGGTTCCCACCTTGTCATACGGGTGACAGCGTCGTGTGCAAACATGGCCACAATCCAGGCGAGCCGTACAAGGCTTCATGCAGCCTCCCTCCGGAGCCTCACGGAAATCTGCGGGTGTCCTGATGACCAGGCCTTTGTCACAGGGATGGTTTTGACAATACAGGTTCAGGGCTTCCCCCAGCTGCCCCTTGTCCTTCAGTTTGGTGGTGATGGTCAGCCACAGGTCACTGTCCGCGCTCAGCTGGTCAAAGTTGGCAATGATGTACAGACCCATCTGAACAGAGAAACAGTGATGAGCTACAACTAAGGTGAATTATTGTTGCTGCCTGTCAGTCGTTTTGACAATGACTGCCAGATAGCCGAGGGGGCAGCTGCTATTCCGGCGGGCCGGGCTAAAATTTGTTTATAGTGGAGAAGCATTGCCCAGGGTACATCCCCACTCTTTCTGCCAAAAGGATTTGAGGACAAGAGTTGGCGTTAGGAAGGTCCCCAAAGGCCAACCAATCCCACTGGCTGCAGCCTTAGAGCCAGTGCAAATGCCCCCTATAGTTAGAGAGTCATAGTCTTCCACGAAAGACTAAGTTGTACCATGATATTCCAATACTGTAGAATATCATTTACAGTACAGCTCCCATTTACTATTGGCCCTGTGCGCCATTCGAGTAAAAGGCATACTGAGATGAATGGTGCATAATAAATAAACACCCAGTAATATTGAGGCTCTGAAAGGGAGAAAACGATGTGGGCATAAACAAAAGAAAGCACAGAAAATATCACTCACTCAAATTCAACTTGAAAAATTACAGAAAATTAAACTTTTTTCTCTCACCCAAGTTAGCGTGACAAACTAAAAAATAAATTGTTTATTTAATAATGCACTTTGGAGTTCATGAATTACAGAAAATGACATTCAGTCAATCACTCACTCAGGGGTGCAGCGATTAGTTATACATGTAATCACATTTTCTGACAAATTTAGTCATCTACTGACCTTGGCTCTGGACAAAGCCACACACACACGGTTCTCAGTCTTCAGGAAACCAATCTTGCCATCCTTGTTGCTCCTGACAAGGGAGAGCAGTATGATGTCGTTCTCCTCGCCCTGGAAGTTATCCACCACCGTCACGCGCACGCCGTCAAACTGACTGTCCTTGGGCATCAGCTTGCGCAGCTGGTACAGTTGACCTGTCAGCGTTATCACCATCATCATTGTTGTTATTGCTGTCGAGCTTATTAATCACACTACCATCATCATTATAATCAGTACTGTCGCTCGTTTCATCATTATCATCATAATCAACATCATAATGATCATTGTCTTCATCAATGTCATGAAGCTCATCATCATCTTCTTCTTCTTCTTCTGCATTCCCAGGACATATGGCCGGCCATAATGAGTAAAGTATGTATGTGTCCGGTTTTCAGTTTTCACTGGTCTCCCCGCTGCGTACAGCCGACACATTCCGATTTTGGAGGAGCTCAAGGGAGAAAAATTATTTGGAAGATTTTTTGAAAAAAAGGCAGGAGAATGAGCCAAAAAGTCAGAAAGATAGTAGATGATAGAAAGCAAAGGGAAAAGGCAGAGTCAAAGAGAGTGTCAGATTAGAGGAAGTTACAAGCACAGAACTTCCAGAAGGTGGGGGAACTATTTTAACAAAAGACCCCCCAGTATGTGGTACAAGTATTTTTGATTTCTGATGTATTATTTATTGTTGATTGCATGCCATGTATATATATCGCAATGTTTATCTAGTGATTGTAATGTGTTGTTGTAAGGCGCTTTGAGCTGTATTTATCAGGATATTGCGCCATATAAATATTACTAGCGCAACGCCCCGTACTGGCAATGCACCATACTGGTAACACCTAGTAACGGTAACGGCAAGTACTGGTAACGCTGAGTACAGCAAATTTGAAGCGATTCGGTTAAGAAACGGCGGAGTTATAAGGCCCCGTTTCCCGTTGGCGCTGCTCTGAGAGTGACGCGTTCTCCCGATTGTCTTCCAATTTGCTGCTAGGCGTTGCCCGGGCCATAGCAAGCCTGACAGCAAATTTGAATCAATTCGGTTAAGAAACGGCGGAGTTATGCGTGAAAAGGTGAAGCGGCGTATAGCGCGCGCGTTTCGCGCATTTGCCGAACCGCGCAAATGACACGGCCGCCTCGGTTGCCGTTGCCATCGCCGCGTTAGGGCTCACAGCAAATTTGAAGCGAATCGGTCGAAAAACGGCGGAGTTATAAGGCCCGTTTCGTGTTTCAGACACACACACACACACACACACACACACACACACACGGACAGTTGGCTTTTTACTATATGATGACTAAACCAGTAAAGTCCCGATTTTTTAATAATACAGATACGTGTA
Organism: Phymorhynchus buccinoides; assembly: GCA_017654935.2. Taxonomy (NCBI): domain Eukaryota; kingdom Metazoa; phylum Mollusca; class Gastropoda; order Neogastropoda; family Raphitomidae; genus Phymorhynchus; species Phymorhynchus buccinoides. The sequence goes on along the minus strand of CM065681.1, from coordinate 23,280,970 downwards.
GTCTCATCCCGGTGTAATCGCCACTGCCCCCCCCCCCATCCCCCCCCCCCACCATCCCCCCCCCCCACCTCACCCCACCGGTTTGGCACAGGGATCGTCACCGTCCCCGTCATCTACCTTCCAAATTCGAAGAAGAAGAAGTACCTAGCGAGACAGACAGACAGAAAGAAAGACAAAGAGCAAAGAGGACAACTGCTGTTCCGGTTGGATGAGTGAACATTTGTTTAACGTCCTCCGCCCGCGGAGCAGGCACAGAGACAGACACAGACAGACAGACACAGAGAGAGAGACAGAGATTAACCGAGAAATGTAGGGGGTTGGCACATCTTGACCTATACCAGAAAGTGTTTCATCATGATTTAAACTTTGACCGCGCGCACGCATAATTAGGCCCAGCATGTCTGACTGGCAGTGAAAGATCTTTCCTTTGACCTTCTTTGAGCCAGTCTCAAACACACGAAAGTGAAACTTTCGGTTTTACATTTCTAAGAAGAAGGCAGCATTTTACCTTCCAAGAAAATGGATCACAAACGTGTAAGGTCTTTCATTTCAGGGGGGGTTTCACTTTGACCTCGCGCACGCAGAGAGAGAGAGAGAGAGAGAGAGAGAGAGAGAGTACTTCTTCTTCTTCTTCGTCTTCTAAGTTCTTGTTCTTGGATCGTTCAGGCATGTTTCTGTCAATTACGAACGTAGATGCATCATGCTGCTGTTATGCGCCTAAGTAAGAATAATTAGGTCCAGCATATCTGACTTCGGGTAAAGGAAATCTTTTTGAAAGTATTTCTTGAAAAAAGGCAGGAGAATTTCTGTCAATTACGAACGTAGATGCATCATGCTGCTGTTATGCACCTAAGTAAGAATAATTAGGCCCAGCATGTCTGACTTTGGCTAGAGGAAATCTTTTTGAAAGTATTTCTTGAAAAAAGGCAGGAGAATGGACCGGAAAGGCAGAACGATAGTAGATAACAGCATGCAAAGGGGGAAAGGCAGAATCAAAGAGACTGACAGATAAGAGGTAGTTATAAGCACAGAACTTCCAGAAGGTGGGGGAACTATTTGTACGGAAGACATCCCCCCCCCTACCTGTATCCCTGGGGGGGGGGGGGGGGTGTCTACCACCCCTATATTCGCTCTACGCGCTTAACAACAACAAAATTAAAAAGCAAGAAATTCAACAACAAAACAAATAATCGCTCACACACATGCTAATAGGCATACACATACACACACCACCCCCACCCACGCAGGCACGCAGGCACGCACATATACATACACACACACACACACACTCACTCGCGCACACACGCACACACACATACACACACACACACACACACACACACATATCTCCTCCCTACACCTACCCCCTCCCCACATTTACTTGCTCGGGGACTTATCTGCAAGATGTGCCCCCCCCCCCTACCTATCTCGGTTAATTCTATTTTTCCGTTATTGCCTTTCCTACCATACATAAAGCTGTATTTTAGGAACATTTTTAGCTAATAACCTTTTTGGAATACTAACCCTATCCCTAACCCTAGCCCTAAACCTAACCCTACCCCCCACCCTATAAGACGGAAAAACGCAACGAACCACAACTGTGACAAATCGCGGTGTACTGCAGTACATAGTGGGGGGTAGGGTTAGGTTTAGGGCTAGGGTTAGGGCTAGGGTTAGTATTCCAAAAAGGTTATTAGCTAAAAATGTTCCTAAAATACAGCTTTATGTATGGTAAGAAAGGCACAAACGGAAAAATAGAATTAACCGAGAAATGCAGGGGGGGGGGCACATCTTTACCTTTACCAGTCTTTCTTTTCAGGGGGGGGGGGGGCATATCATATCTTGACCTATCGCAGAAAGAGTGTTTCATAATCATAGTTCGGCCTTTCGGCATGTGGGGCATTTGTAAATACAAAGATTGTGGGAATAATACTGGAGGCAATGCCCGGAGGCAGTGCTAAACCAGTGAAAGTCCCGATTTTTTAATAATACAGATACGTGTAGTGTCATCCCCTTGTAATCTCCACTGCCTCCCCCCCACCATCCCTCCGCCCATCCACCCACCCCCTACCCCACCCATAACCAGCTGGCTGACCTACTGGTCACCCCAGCACTTGTGAACCATGGTCTCCTGCCCCCCCTTTAATAACAGCACGTTTGGACACATGTCGTTTCGCCTAGTGAGCAAAACTGTAAATTGGTGCTTTTCGCGCGCATTTATGAACAGATGCTGTTCAAATTTCCTGCCATGCTTTGCCCGGGTCATAGCAAGCCTGACAGCAAATTTTAGGCGATTCGGTTAAGAAACGGCGGAGTTATTTGTGAAAAGGTGAAGCGGCATCTAGCGCGGGCGTTTCTGAACCGATTCGCTTCCGGTTTGGCACACAGATCGTGCCCGGCCCCGGTCATCTTCCTGCCAAATTCGAAGGCAATCGGTCCAGACACGCCGGAGATACGGGTGCCGAGAGGCCGGCGGATGCGCGTTTCGCGCATTTGCGAAACCGCGCAAATGACACGGCCGCCTCGGTTGCCGTTGCCATCGCCCCGTGAGGGCTCACAGCAAATTTGAAGCGATTCGGTCAAAAAACGGCGGAGTTATAAGGCCCGTTTCGTGTTTCAGACACACACACAGACACACACACACGGGACACTTGCCAAATTACTATATGATTCATTATTATTATTATTATTATTATTATTATCCCCACGGGGATCATCATCATCAAAATCTGTTTCATCGTTGTTGTCTTGGTCATCACCCTCATCATAATCACCCGTCAATTTTTGTTGTTTGTTTCCTCACCAGAATAAGTGGTGAGAACGGTGATCCTGTACGCCTCGTATCCCTGCTTCAGCAAGTACAGACAGAGCTCAGCCACGTATTTGGCTTCGTACTGGTTAGAGTGGCTCTTGGTCTCGCTGTCGCTCGTTTCGGGCTCCCCATGGTTGATGAAGAACAGGTTGGTGGATACCCCTTTAATCGATTCGAAGCCTTCCACTGAGGGGTGGTTGTGAAGGTCGGGGTAGATGGGTTGGACAAGTTCTGCGATTTCTGGTCTCATGCGATGCTGCCAGCCCAGTGTGTTGCATCTGTGGGTGGAGAAGAAGAGAAAGGGTGGCTTTTATTTGTGAGTGTGTAAAGGCTAAATCTACTTATCTACACATCACATGCACTCAGTCCAACAAGTTTACTCCAATCCATTTGCTTTTTTCTTTCACACACACAAGCATACACATATAGAGGGCCATCAAAATTCTCTTCAGGTTATTCTAGATCACGAACTCAAAGAAAAAACAGCTCCAAGTTGGACTTGCATGAATACACTCATTCTCAAATTCACTCTCATTCTCTCACGCACATGCTCTCTCTGACTCTCCAAAACTCATCTAAGGCCGATTTCGTACACACACTAAAAAAGCAACAGCTCCAAGTTCTTCTTCTTCCGATTGCGGATGTTTATCCTGCCCCATGCCCAAAGTCTTCATTTAGACTGCTATTGGCACACAGGATGCATGCTTTGTGAGTTCGTGTCATCCATTCCACCGGCACACACGGCCTACTCGTACCAAATAGTGGAATATGGGCTTTAACATGCGCGCAAGATCTTGTGCGTGCGTTCGCACATGGGACCTCGGTTTTAGGTCTCATCCGAAGGACCAGTTGTACTTCCCTGCATGAATATACTTCTTCTTCTTCGTTAACCACTCAGTCAGTCTCCTGTCATATGAGCGCAGATGCTTCATGCTGCCATTATGCACCTAATAGTTAGACCCAGCATGTATGTCTTTAGCTTGAGAAAGTCTCTGTAAGAATTTCTGGGAAAAAGGCAGGAGAATGGACCAGTAAGGCAGAAAGACAGCAGATGAAAGTAAGCAAAAGGAAAGGCACAGTCAAAGAGAGTGACAGGTTAGAGGAAGTTATAAGCACAGAACTTCCAGAAGATGGGGGAACTGTTTGTACGAAAGACACCCCCTCCCCCCTCCATCCCCATGGGGGAATGAATATACTCACTCTCTCTATCTTTCTCTCCAACACTTACCTAAGTACCTATATAAGGCCGCTTTCAATCATGCTCTCAAAGAGCGACAGCTCAAAGTTGTATTTGCCTTGCATGAATACACACTCTTCCTCTCCAAATCCCTCTAGGGTCATTTTCAATCATGCACTCAAAGAACAAGATGTCTAAATTGAGCTTGCCTTGCATGAATCTATACTCTTTTCTCTCCTTCTTCTTCTTCTTCTTCTGCGTTCCCAGGTCAAAGGGCCATAATGGTAAAGTACGTGTGTGTCCGTTTTCAGTTTTTACTGGTCTCCCCATCCTCCAAAGTCGGATCTTCTAATCCCTAGCTGGTGCATTTGTGCCATAGTGTTCAAGTGCTTCGGCTTTTGGGATGATCCCTGGAGTCTTTAAGCCAGGGTAAACAACAACAACAACAACAACAACAACTGGTCTCCCCGCTGCGTACAGCTGACACATTCCGATTTCGGAGGAGCTAATAGGAGAAAAATTATTTTGAAGATTTTTTGGAAAAAAGGCAGGCGAATGGGCCAATAAGTCAGAAACATAGTAGATGATAGAAAGCAAAGGGAAAAGGCAGAGTCAAAGGGAGTGGAAGATTAGAGGAAGTTACAAGCACAGAACTTCCAGAAGGTGGGGAAACTATTTACAAAAGACCCCCCCCCCCCCCCCCCCCCCGGTATCCCCACAGGGAGTCTTTCTCTCCAAAACTCACCTGAGGCCGTTATCGATCATGCGCTCAAAGAGCGACAGCTCCAAGTGATACTTGCGGGCCAGCTGGTAGACGGTGGGATTGGGCCTGAGCTGCTTGTGGTCCCCGATCAGGATCAGATGCTGGCAGTCCGCATTCAGCGTGGTGATCACATGACCCTCCAGCACCTCCGCAGCCTCCTCCACCACGATCACTTTGGGCTTGATCTCCTGCAGGATGCCCTGGTAACTAAACATACAGAATAATTTCTTTCCCTTATAAGTTCAAAAATCAGTCTTATAAGGAAGGGGTCTTCTGCATCTGCATCGTGGTGCAGTGGAAGCTCCCTTCAAGACCTTCAAAAATCATCCAAAATGAGGTCTTATAAGGAAGGGGTCTTCTAAGGGAGGTAATTTTAATACTTACAAAGAAGGGCAATGTCTCAGAGAAGTAGGTCTTATGTGGGAGGGAGTCTTATAATGGGAGGTCTTATAAGGGAGGTTCCACTATATTACTGTAGAAACAATTTACCACTCAGCACACAACATTTTTTGTTTGTTTTATTTATTTATTTATGTTCAACTTAGAATACGTTTTTGGCAATGTGCAGACTTCTTCCAAGCATAAAAGTTAAGTTTCTTTAATTAGGCTAGATGACAGTTGGTTAAAACATAATCAGATAAAAAAGAGAAAACAATTGGTTCCCAGTGGTTGCTGTATCCCAGTGGGATTCATAATCTAGGGCTAAAGAGTACTTTCTTCGGGCAAAAATTGATTCCATGGCCCCCCGTGGGGATACCGGGGGTCTTCCATACAAATAGTTCCCCCACCTTCTGGAAGGTCTCTCTCTTTGACTCTGCCTGTTTCCTTGCTTTGTGTCATCTACTATCTTTCTGACTTTTGGCCCATTCTCCTGCCATTTTTTCCACCAAAAAATTCCATATATTTTTTTTCCTTTGAGGTCCTCCGAAATCGAAATGCGTCGGCTGAATGCAGTGAGGACACCAGTGAAAACTGGAAAATGGGACACACACGTCCCCATTGTGGCCTTATGGCCCGGGAACGCAGAAGAAGAAGATTCCATGGCATGAAAATTAGCTAATCTGGCTGACTATTCAAAGCTGAGAAGAGAAAAGTTTCATAAGAGAGAGTTCTTTAAACTGATGCATGGATATTCCTGAATGTTATGTAACAATATTACAAGCATATACCTGGTAATACACGCCACAGTAAAACTACCAAAATAAACAGTTCATGGGGAACAAAGAACACAGAATTATTTCCTTTTTCTTTTTTTAAAAAGATTTCTGTTCCGTTTCTAAGAAAATCATAGCATTTATGTCTTCTGAAAAAAAAATCAAAACTTTAACAAGATTTCTGCATTGCATAGCATCTCTGTATCAGACCTACCTACCCCCAATTTCTTTTTTAGGTACTGCACGAAATAAAATTCCGTACTTTATCTCAAAATTCCGTATTTTGCAAGGAGACCCAAAATCGGAACATTACAGAACATTAAACCGCCATGCGAAATGACGAAAAACACACAATTTTGACCGATCTTAGAAGACCTTAAGCTAAAAATTTTGCCATATTAATTTTCCATTTACCGTACTGCAGTACTGGGGCTCAAAATCGTGTACAAAATACGGAAAAATCGTATGAGTAGGCAGGTCTGCTGTATCAATGGTGTACATTTCACCCCTGTATCGATGGTGTACAGCTCACCCCTGTATCGATGGTGTACAGTTCACCCCTGTATTGATGGTGTACAGTTCACCCCTGTATCGATGGTGTACATTTCACCCCTGTATCGATGGTGTGCCGTTCACCCCTGTATCGATGGTGTACATTTCACCCCTGTATCGATGGTGTATATTTCACCCCTGTATCGATGGTGTATATTTCACCCCTGTATCGATGGTGTACATTTCACCCCTGTATCAATTGTGTGCAGTTCACCCCTGTATCGATGGTGTATATTTCACCCCTGTATCGATGGTGTGCAGTTCACCCCTGTATCGATGGTGTATATTTCACCCCTGTATCGATGGTGTATATTTCACCCCTGTATCGATGGTGTACAGTTCACCCCTGTATCAATGGTGTGCAGTTCACCCCTGTATCAATGGTGTGCAGTTCACCCCTGTATCAATGGTGTACAGTTCACCCCTGTATCAATGGTGTACAGTTCACCCCTGTATCAATGGTGTACAGTTCACCCCTGTATCAATGGTGTGCAGTTCACCCCTGTATCAATGGTGTGCAGTTCACCCCTGTATCAATGGTGTGCAGTTCACCCCTGTATCAATGGTGTGCAGTTCACCCCTGTATGTTGTACAGTTCACCCCTGTATCAATGGTGTACAGTTCGCCCCTGTATCAATGTTGTACAGTTCACCCCTGTATCAATTGTGTACAGTTCGCCCCTGTATCAATGATGTACAGTTCACCCCTGTATCAATGGTGTGCAGTTCACCCATGTATCAATGGTGTGCAGTTCACCCCTGTATGTTGTACAGTTCACTACTGTATCAATGGTGTACAGTTCGCCCCTGTATCGATGGTGTGCAGTTCACCCCTGTATCAATGGTGTGCAGTTCACCCCTGTATCAATGGTGTGCAGTTCACCCCTGTATGTTGTACAGTTCACCCCTGTATCAATGGTGTACAGTTCACCCGATGGTGTACAGTTCACCCCTGTATCGATGGTGTACAGTTCGCCCCTGTATCAATGGTGTACAGTTCACCCCTGTATCAATGGTGGTAAACAGCAATAAAGAAAAACAAGTCTCCCAACTGACCGAGCTGCAGCGGTTGTAGTCATGGCCACCACGGTAGCTGTTTTCAGGATGTGCTTGTCCTCCTGCTGCAGGGTCTCCTTGTGGCGCTTGGCCAGTTCATCGTACCTCTGCTCCTTCTCTCTCATGTCAGCCTGCAAACCTGAACACATGACAAAATCCGAATACATTCGCCGAAGACATCACTCTGGTAAAGGTGCAGATCAACACACACCCATTCGATTTCTCGGCTCTCCCCGTACTTTCATACTTGTCTTTCTTAGCAAATATTAAGCTGTATTTTATTAACATTTTGAGCTAATTATCGGTAAAGATGCAGATTCACACCCCTTCCTCCATTTCTCTGTTCTTTCCGGGTTTTTTTTAGTCTTGCCTTTTTTACTGCAGATTGAGCACTTCGACCGCTATCGTTTGCTATCTTTTCAGGGGGGTGTTGATGTGCATCTTTACCCAAACTTGTGAGTGAAACAACATCATACTGTTACAGCAAACCTCTATCCACCTGCTTGGTTTGTTGCGTTTCCCGTCTTGCCTTTACCTTCTACTATTATTGAATGCATATTTTTAATTGTGTAAATGGGTGAAAATTAACCTGAAATATAGCAAACGATAGAGGTTGAAGTGCTGAATCTGCAGTAAAAAAAAAGGCATGCTCAAAAAACGCAAACAACCGAGAAATGGAGGAGTGGGTGTGGATCTGCATCTTTACCCATCCCGCTACACTCCCACCAAATGCAAAGTCATTCACTGCCAAGTATGTACCCTGCCACATGTTTGTCTATTTATAGAGCTTATGTGACTGTTTCTTCCATTAAGGCAATGCATGCGCACTCGAAAAAATAGTTACTCCCCTCTTGTCGGTTGAGGTGCAACGGACAACCAAGAATGACATAAAATACATGACGCGAGAAGAGCCTACCGTATCCTACTAGAGTTATGGAGCATTGCGATTACAAATGTCTCTTGGCTTTGTTTTAAACAGGAAAGGGTAGAGAAAAGGAAGAGAAAAACAGAATTTTAAAATAAGACAGAAAGTAAAAACATGAAAAAAAGTAGAGAAAAAGAAAATACAAGAATTCCAAGAAAAGCAATATACTTCTTCTGTGCTCCCAGGCCATAAGGCCACAATGGGTGCGTATGTGTCCGTTTTCCAGTTTTCACTGGTCTCCTCATTGCATTCAGCCATTCCGATTTTGTCGGAGCTCAAAAGAGAAAACTATATGGAAGATTTATTTGGAAAAAATGCAGGAGAATGGGCCAAAAAGTCAGAAAGATAGTAGATAACACAAAGCAAGGAAAACAGGCAGAGTCAAAGAGAGAGACAGATTAGAGGAAGTTACAAGCACAGAACTTCCAGAAGGTGGGGGAACTATTTGTACAGAAGACCCTCCGGTATCCCCATAGGGTGGGGTAGGGGAGCAATCAAAATGGTAAAAGAGCATAAAAAGAAAAATGCTTTCACACTCGCTTAGATATATACTCTCTCTCTCTCTCTCTCTCTCTCTCTCTCTCTCTCTCTCTCTCTCTCTCTTTTCTCTCTCCAGAACCAAGCTTTTCATACCTTGACACAGTTTATGTGTCCAGAGTCGATAGAGTCGCCACCTTTGTTGCATATCCAATGCCCATATATCCCTAACCTTCAGTGAACACACACACACACACAAAACATTTATAATCCATGCTGATTTTTTTCTACTTATTTCTTACTGGTATAAATAATAATAATAATAATAATAATAATAATAATAGTGAATCATTTATATAGCGCATTCCTCCACCAAATGTGGAGCTCTATGCGCTTAACAACAACAAAAATTAAAAGCAAGAAATTCAACAACAAAACCAAATAATCGCTCACACACATGCAAATAGGCATACACATACACACCCCACACCCCACCCACACATACACGCACGTATACACATACACACACACACACACACACACACACACACATGCGCGCGCACGCGCACTCACACACACACCGTTACCATCACCACCACTCACCCCACCCAAAAACACAATACAAAATACAATCAGTTGAATAAAGCATCAACACTCTCTCTCTCTCTCTCTCTCTCTCTCTCTCTCTCTCTCTCTCTCTTTCTCTCTCTCGCAACAAAGCCGACGTAGACATTGCAGTCAACACACAGTGAAACTAATATGGGGGGGGGGGGTGGGGGAGGCGAGGGTGTGTGTGAGAATAGAGTCGAGAAGTAATGTGGCCTAAAGGTTGTGATGTAGCTTGAATAGGTGGGTCTTGAGAGCTGATTTGAAACATTGCAAGGACTGGATATGGCGAATTTCGC
>CM065681.1:23201177-23270650 GCA_017654935.2 Phymorhynchus buccinoides | reverse complement strand
CGGAAAGTCATGGTCAATAGCAAAGTGAGAATGGGTGACCATTGTTTTTTCACAGGCTACTGCACCTACGATGTTCATTTCCATCTTTCATATATGTGCATGCCCCATGAATTAAAGTAGTTTAGAAATGCTCTGGAAAGTTGATTGAAAGAGCTAACAACTTCGATGGTAGAGACAATGGTGGTAGACAAACATACACATGCTCATCTCCCCCACCCCCTGCCACATACTGGCCACTGCAACTACCATGTTTTGCTAGAGTGAATGCCCCTTGGTAGGATGCTTGAGTACTGACCAAACAAGGGAATAACTCCCACCAATTACCCTAATTTGAGGCCACTAAATGACTGCCTTTTCGCAAGAGTGAATGCCCTTTTCAGTACTGACCTACAAGGGCTTCATTCTCACTGTCAAGGGCGTTAATAACCCTAGTTGCAGAGGCCAATATACTTACAGATTGGAAAAGTGCTTCCACCACTTCAGGAATGGGGATACATTGGTCAGGAATAAAAACCATTAGGAAAACGTAGAAAAGTGTTATTTTAGAAATGAGAGAATATTTCACCGTCAGCCTTTCCAGCCTATCCTAAAGTGACACATGACCTTTACAGGCCGTGTGGTGCGTGTGGGAAGTCAGCTGCGCAGCGAGAAGCTGGAGCCTTACTCCCTGGCCAATCAGCGCCATGCTTTCCGCCGTAAGCGTGACGACGTGGACAGGAACTTCCGGGAGATCACGAGGCTCCGCTTCCAAGGCCATGACGCCATGGAAGTCCTGAAGAAAGATGTGACCACCATGGGTAAGATGGAACTGCATCAAAAGTTGAAAATAAGTATTGAGATAAAAGAAGGTGGGGAACCCTTAGATGTACTTGGAACAAATCTAGAGAGTGCTGTTTTGTGGTATTGAACACATTTTGCCTAAATGTTCGAAGAAAAGTAATGGCAAGGTTTTCTTCTAGCCCTTTAAACAGACCTGTTTTCCCTACGGATTTGTCCGTAATTATTACGTTTTGAGACCTCTGATTACGCTATTACGGTCAACAACAAAAAAAGCTGCATTTCCGCTGAATGAGTGTGGAAAAAAAAGAAGAAGAAATCAAAAGAAGGCATGGCGTTTGAGCCGTACTCGCTACTGTGTCGTCTGCTATCAAAGGTATCACTTCGAGTGATGTCCCTTGAATGAATACTTCCGGTTTATTTCTCCATGCCGCCATTTTTCTAGGTACGAAGTGCAATCTGAAGGCATGCCGAAAAAAACCCACTTGCAAGCGGATGATTCCGACTCTGATCCTGATCAGACGCCAAAGAAAAAAGCGAGGTCCCGCCTCAACGCAACCAAAATTTCGGCAGTTGTCAAAGGTTGGGTTTGGATGGGAAGTTGCAGCGTGTGTGTTCATTTGCTCCCCCCACTCAACAAAAGTTTTGACGGCAGCGAAAAATTCTGGTGAAAGGATTTCTCGGACAGCAAAATTACGGACTGATGCCTGAAATTACTGTTTTCAGAGGTTGGGATTACTGACAGTGAAGATTTTGGATAAACATGTCTAGCTGCTGTTACTGAAAGGTACTTTCTTGCATAAAATAAATGTGCTCATTGTGGCCATCTACAGCCTAGAAGAAGAGCAGTGTAGAAGCTCTAAAAGAAGTAACACCAAATGAATGACTTGTTAGTTATGACTTTATAATACACATGTGCACTTTATTAGTTGTGCTAGTCCGCAACTTGTGGACTAGCACTAATAAAGTGCACAAGTAAGCTAACAATTCAAGTCACTGTAATGTCCAGCAACAGCACAAGAAGACACAAATGTCAGGTCGCCATGTTTTATTAAGCTGCTTGTCTTAGCACCCAAAACGAACCAACGATAGGGAATATAATCCAACACTCCTCCCTTAAAGCTAAAACCCCAACTATTCAAACACAAAGACAAATTATCATGAAGAACCAATATAATCATTAGTTTGAAAAACATAACAAAATAAAACAAAATAAAACTGTATTTGAACTCTAAGGAAAACAAGGTAATGTGAAATGAAAAACTAAGAGGTAAAAACAAAATTACACATTGTTTCACCATGCTTTTTAGGGTCAAACTTAAAGGTAGTTTTTGAAGTGGCACTTGAAAATGTTTCTTTCCTTTTCACACAAAACAAAATTAAAAAGAAATTTGTTTCTAGCACTTCCTATTACTAGACTAGCTTTCTTTTGGAGGCAAGTGAGCCATAAGGGCCTTTCTCAGACTTGCTCCACCTACTCTCGTTTAGCACAGCCTAACTTGCATTAAAGATCCAGCCTGTCAGGAGGTTTGCGAAGTCTCTTCGGTCGGTCAGAAGGGATTACTCCAGACTTCTCCAAACAGGGTGATGGCTGAGAAGGCAGAATGAATTCAGGCACTGGCTCCTTTTCAGTGTTGCTCTTGGCACCTAGCGGCCCGGGGGGTGAAGGAAGGTCGGTGCACCGACGATTGGCATCTTCTAGCGTTTGCCCGGAATGCCCCCGTGACGATGTGCGTGGACATGGTGTCCCAGGATGTGAGGCAAGCATGGGTACCAGTGTACTGCTGTGGTGATGCAGGGGGAGGTTTTGAGGGGGGTGATTTCAAGGGCCTTTGATGAGGTAGAAGAGGGATGCTATGTGACCGTTCAAGAGGCAGTGAATCGGGTATCTTGGGAACGGGAATCTCCACTGTTGCTGTGTCTACCCGGCATTTTCGAAGCTGATCTATGTGCCTGCGAAGGACACGCCCATCTTCCAGTTGAACTCTGAAGGACAGTGGACCAGTGACTTCCACAACAGTAGCCTGAAGCCATAGGTTGCCTGGTCCGAAGTTGCGAGCAAACACTCTGTCTCCCACCTGGAAATGTCGCTCTCTCGCTGACTGGTCGTGGTAATGTTTCTGCTTCATTTGGGCTTGTTCCACTTTGCTGGTGAGGGTTGGACGTGTTAGGTCCAGACGTGTCTTGAGGTTTCTTTTCATCAAGAGCTCAGCTGGGGGCACACCTGTTGTTGAATGAGGTGTGACGTGCTGAGTGTGAAGGAAGATGGAAAGCTTGTGTTGCAGAGAGAGAGTTGGGCTCAATTTTTTTCATGGATTCTTTGAAGGTTTGAACAGCTCTTTCTGCAAGCCCATTGGAGGCTGGGTGGTATGGAGAGACCAGGACGTGACGAATTCCATTTGTCTGCATGAAACTCTTGAACTCACTACCAGTGAAGGTCGGCACATTGTCTGATACAATTGTATCGGGCAGACCATGTGTGGCAAACATTTCTCGCAGTGCAGAAATTGTTTTGTCAGCTATGATCTTTTGCATCATTTTGACTTCAGTCCATTTGGAATGGGAATCAACAACGACAAGGAACATGTGGCCCATGAAGGGCCCAGCAAAGTCAATATGAAGACGAGACCAAGGCTTCTCTGGCCACTCCCATGGATGCGGTGGGGCTTTTTCCGGCGCGTGACGGACTTGTTGACAGGCATCACACTTGTGGACCAAGGTCTCAATGTCTTGATCGATGTTAGGCCACCACACATATGACCTAGCGAGGCATTTCATTTTGTTGATGCCTGGGTGACATGAGTGCAACTCTTCAAGCATGGCTCTCCTACATGCTGGAGGGATGACTGCTCTGGTTCTGAGAACTACACAGTCTCCTTCCACACTGAGTTCAGTTTCATGTCTCTTGTAGACTAGGAGTTCAGCTTCATATTTCTGAGGGACCTCTGAGGGCCAACCAGACAGGGTGTACTGCTTTACCCATGTCAAAACCGGGTCACTCTCTGAATGTCAGCTGCTGTGACCAGTGTAGAGGACAAGTGATCCATCAGGTGGACAAATTCTTCCGGCAAGTCTGTTTCGGGTGAAGTAATTGGCAATGGTAGCCGACTTAAAGCATCCGCATGACTCATTGAAGATCCAGGCTTGTAGGTGATGGTGTAGTCATAAGCCGACAACAACATGGCCCACCTTTGAATCCTGGGTGACACTTCTGAGGGAATGGCCTTGTGCTCGTTGAACAAGGTCATGAGGGGTTTGTGATCGGTGAACAAGCTAAAATGCCGCCCGTAAAGGTAGTCATGAATGTGACTGCAAGGGCCTCTCGTTCAATGTTTGAGTACTTCTGCTCAGCTTTGTTCAGGGTTCGGGAGGCGTAAGCGATTGGACGTTCCGAACCATCTGGAAGTTTGTGAGCAAGGACTGCTCCAAGGCCATCTCCAGAGGCATCACACGACAAGGTCACCTCCATGCCTGGATCAAAGTGGACCAAGAGGTCTGCTGACAGGAGCATGGTCTTGACTTGTTGAAAAGCTTGTTCTTGGTCTGTACCCCACCTGAACACGACGCCTTGTCTCAAAAGTCTGTGAAGTGGGGAGAGAACTGTGGACAGGTGAGGCAGGAATTTGGCATAGAAGTTCACCAGCCCCAGGAACGATTTCAGCTCAGTGGTGTTCTTTGGAATGGGGGCATCTTGGATGGCTTGCACTTTGTCCGTGGTGGGCTGAATGCCCTCAGCAGAGATGCGGTGTCCCAGATACGTGACTTCTGGGAGCATGAACTGACACTTCTCTTTCTTTAAGCTGAAACCTTCATAGTCGAACCTGCGAAGAACTTCCCTGAAATGCTCCAGGTGGGCGTCATCAGTGTCACCAGTGATGAGTATATCATCCTGGAAAACAGCCACCTGAGGAATGTCTGGTAAGAGACAGTCCATGGTCTGTTGGAAAATGGCGGGTGCTGCTGAAATGCCGTAAGGAAGACGCGTGTACCTAAAGAGTCCTTTGGGCGTGTTGATGGTTGTGATATCACGGGATTCTTCTGCGAGGGGAAGCTGCTGGTATGCCTGAGTCAAGTCCAGCTTAGTGAAGGTTTTTCCACCAGCAACCTTGTTGAAGAGATCTTCAATGCGGGGAAGAGGGTAGACATCAGCCTTAGCCGCTGTGTTGACTGTGATTTTATAGTCCCCACAGATCCGTACCTTGCCGTCTTGCTTGAGAACAGGAACTATGGGGGCTGCCCACTTCGAATACTTCACCGGCTCAATAATGCCTTCTTCTTGGAGTCTGCTGAGCTCATCATCTACTTTTCCTCTCAATGAATAAGGGACAGATCGCGCTTTGTAGAACTTGGGAGTGGCTCCTTCTTCAACATGAAGTGTGACTGGGAAAGACTTGGCATGTCCGGACTGTTTTTGAAACAGTTTTGGAAAACGATCAACTTCAACCTGGCAACGTGATGCGGGGGTCACACTGACTTTGTTGATCAAGGCTGTGGCTTCCATATTTAATCCCTTGATCAAATCTCTTCCAAGGAGGTTTGGTCCTCCCCCACCGACAACAATGATGGGTAGCATGGCTGACTTGTCCTTATGTGTGGTGTGAGCAGTGACTTGACCACACACGGTTATCTGCTGACCTGTGTATGTGCGAAGAATTGTATTACAGGGTGCGAGTGGCAGTTCGGCCTTGTCCCAGGTGGATTTGAAGGTGTTTTCACTGATGAGGGAAACGGATGCCCCAGTGTCGACTTCAAAAAGGATAGGCTTTCCTTCAATAAGTACTGTTGCTGTGTATGGTGCTGACGCCGACCTCGAGGGAATATTATGCAGGACTACAGCTTCATCTGTCTCTTCACTGGATACAAGCTGACTCACGGCTGTGGTGGCTCGTTGACGTGAGCGGCAAACAGCAGCTAGGTGTCCCAATTTGTTGCAGTGGTTGCATTTGTACAGTTTGTATGGGCAGTTTGCTGGGTTGTGCTGTTTGCCACATCGATAGCAGCTGCGGGGAAATGGGTTGCTCTGGGGTGTGGATGGGGCTTGCACTTTTCTACCTTTTTGTACAGCATTGATGTCTGATGAAGTGCAGCAGACTGTGCAGAAGCCGCTTCCATGGCAACTGCAATTTCTAATGCCTTGGTGAACGTGAGGTCCTTCTTGGACAACAGGTTTCTTTGAATGGCTGTGTCTGTCAGTCCACAAACAAACCTGTCTCTGAGGGCCTCCTGGAGAAATTGTCCAAATTCGCAGGAGGAGGCTAAACGTCTGATGTCAGCAGCAAAGTCGCTTGCTTTCTGATCTTCACTTTGATTTCTCTTGTGAAATTTGAAGCGCTCTGCGATGATCAAGGGTTTGGGAGACACATGTGCTTTCAAAATATCTACTAAGTCTTTGTATGTTTTTGTTGAAGGGGTGTCGGGGGAACACAATGACTTGAGAAGACCGTAGTATTTGGCACCAATGACTGACAAAAACACACTCTTTTGTTTGGCATCAGCAATGTCATTTGCCTCAAAATGCATTTGCAAACGTTCCACATAACAATCAGTCTTCAACTAATGTGTTAAATTCACCAAATGTGTCTTTGTTTGCCATGATTTAGTTCTGTAGTTAAGAACGATCTAAAAGGTAACTGTGTACTTAGACACGTGAGACACAAACGTCTAGCACTTTGCTCCAGGAACATTAACCTGTGAGTCTAAAATGTCACCTTTGTTGACTACCACTACTACTAAGACTAATGTGGGAACTTGTGCATGAGTTTTGATCCATCTTCATTGCCAAATGTAGTGTCCAACAACAGCACAAGAACAGCACAGCACAGTGAAGAGGCCGCGAGGCCTAATGTCCTAACTACCTGACCTGACCTGAAGAAGACACAATTAAATGTCAGGTCGCCATGTTTTATTAAGCTGCTTGTCTTAGCACCCAAAACGAACCAACGATAGGGAATATAATCCAACAGTCACTTTTCATCATTATATGCAGTAACTCTGTGAAAAAGAAATGTGTAAATGAGCTGAGCGCTAGCAAAACAAGAATATAAGGCACATATCCAGGAGCATCAAGGGGAGAGAGCTTAAGAAACATGTACCGACATTTATGACAGAATTAAAGCAAATTTACATGTCTGTGACAGGCCTGAAAATAGAGTCAGCGAAGCGTGAGATTCCCCACGAGGAGTTGCTGGAGCGCTACATGTTGCCAAAGCATTACAACGCATTTCAGGATCGCCAGTACGTGCTGCAGAGGATGGCAGACACTGGGTTCATGCAACAGGTTAGTTTAATAATTACCTCTGCCAAGGCTGTTACTAAAGCTTTACAACACACTGCAGGACTGCCAGTACATGCTACAGCAGGCTAGTTTTATTATTACTAAGCCAAGGCTGTAACTTTTTGGGGTCAACATTGGTTCATCCGTTTGTTTGTCTGAAAGGGTTGTCCAATAAGATACAAATGATCTTTTTTTAATGAAGGGTAAATTTCGTAAGTGTTCTTTGCTTACAAAAATTTGATATCCAACTACAGCAACAACTAATACTACTACTATTATGACTACTACCACCACTCCTGCTGCTGCTACATTTAGTACTTTTACTGTTACTGGTGGTGGTGGTGGTGTTACTACTACTACTACTACTACTGCTACATATGCTGCTGCTGCTAAAACTAGTGCCACTGTTGCTTTTACTACTACTACTACTACTACTACTGCCGCCAATGTTACACTAATACTTAGGTTGGGTTAGGTTAGGTACATTATAGTCACAGAGGCATCTCTGTGAAATTCGAGTTGTTCCATCCTGGAGAGCACGCCAGAGGCGCACCACCCAATTTAAAAAAAAAATTTGCATGCGATTTTTGTGTGACTGATGAGGAAGGAAGGGAGGGGGGGGTAAATTTTGACCAAATGACAACTTTTTCGTTGCCACTGGGTTTAACGTGTGCTAAGTGCATTGGCACACGGGACCTCAGTTTATCGTCTCATCCGAAAGACTCCATGTTCAGACCGCAAGGCCTAGTGCAAAGTGAGAGGAAAAATACCCTGTACCCAGGTTCGAACTCGGGTTTATTTGACAGGAAGCGAACGCGCTACCTCTGTGCCACTCTACACTCTAATACTAACAGGGCAGAAGGAGAGGGCGACTGTACGCCATCCCAGAGTGGCTGGGGATTGACGGGGTGCTGAACAACACGGGCATGGCGGCCCAGGATCTGATGTTCCTGGAGCAGGAGCTGGCGGAGAGGGACCAGGCCCCCATGGACATCGAGGGCGACATCCAGGCCATGGAGGACCGCCACCGCCTGGACACCGATCTGACCACTGACTCCAGAGGGGGCCGGAACCAGAAAGAGGTGATCTGGTGGTGTCCTTCCATCTAGCAAGGCAATGGTTTAGTACCTACAGAGAACATTTCTTTAACAGCGGCTAAAGAAGTTCACTCCTTGCAGTTGAGCACCTATATAACCACTGCCTTCAGATCTAATGAAAGAAACTAAGTAGAAAGAAGTGTGGAAAAGTCGCAATGTTAGAAACATACCAGAAAGAAGCGAGGAAATAATGTAATGTAGGAAATAAACCAGAAAGAAGTGAGAGGAAAAATTTTTAATAAACAAACCAACTGTACAGAACTGAGTGGAAAACATGTTAAAAAAATCATTATTAAAAAACAAACCAGAAATTGGCTCACTTTGCTATAAAAGGGAAAAAGTAAACACTGACCCAGAGAAGATTGCGTGTTTAGAACTCTTTATCATAATAAAAACAATCTTTATCATTTTTCTCTTTTCTCGCCCCTGCATCATCTCAGAAGGAACAGAGGAGAGCGCTGGCGAACGAGCGCCAGTCCTATTTAGCTGTGGACATCAGTGGCCTTGAACAAGGCCTGGACCCCTCGGAAGGGGGCTTTATGATGACGCGGGAGCAGCGGAAACGCCTCAAGCGACAGTTGATGAAGTGGGTGGCTTCCCAGGACCGCATGTCTGAAGCTCAGGAAGGGCAGGTTGGTGGCTTTGTGTCATAATGATGATAATTTCAATTTAGAAGAAAAAATGATCAGGTATGCTGACATGTTTTTCATTAATATTCTGAAAAGGATATTGTATCTGAACAGCTTTAGCTTAAATTTGGTATCTGGATCTGGATATAGTACATGCACTTTGTACATTGAAGGAGCATATACAGGCTATATAAAGTTGTTCTGTGCTTGAGAAGGAAAGGCAATTGTTTCATAACAGCTGGAGTCCTGGAAAGAAAAAATAATATAATTTTCCCAGATGCAAGATGGCCATGCTTACTGATAGTGGGGACTAAAAGGTATCACAGGACCACAACAAAGCTAATGGGGGACAGCAGCTTTTGGTAAAGAAACTTGTTTTCTCCAATTGTCTTTTCCAGGGTGAAGAGTGGAAAGGAAAGGATGAAGGAGAGATACCAGTTGTTTATACCAGTAAGAAATAAGTAGAAACAAATCAGCATGGATTATAAATGTTTTGTGTGTGTGTGTGTGTTCACTGAAGGTTAGGGATATATGGGCATTGGATATGCAACAAAGGTGGCGACTCTATCGACTCTGGACACATAAACTGTGTCAAGGTATGAAAAGCTTGGTTCTGGAGAGAGAAGAGAGAGAGAGAGAGAGAGAGAGAGAGAGAGAGAGTATATATCTGAGTGAGTGTGAGAGAGAGAGAGTATATATCTGAGTGAGTGTGAAAGCATTTTTCTTTTCATGCTCTTTTACCATTTTGATTGCTCCCCTACCCCACCCCACCCCCCCCGGATACCGGAGGGTCTTCTGTACAAATAGTTCCCCCACCTTCTGGAAGTTCTGTGCTTGTAGCTTCCTCTAATCTGTCTCTCTGTGACTGCCTGTTTTCCTTGCTTTGTGTTATCTACTATCTTTCTGACTTTTTGGCCCATTCTCCTGCATTTTTTCCAACTAAATCTTCCATATAGTTTTCACTTTTGAGCTCCGACAAAATCGGAATGGCTGAATGCAATGAGGAGACCAGTGAAAACTGGAAAACGGACACATACGCACCCATTGTGGCCTTATGGCCTGGGAGCACAGAAGAAGAATATTGCTTTTCTTGGAATTCTTCTATTTTCTTGTTCTCTACTTTTTTCATGTTTTTACTTTCTGTCTTATTTTAAAATTCTGTTTTCTCTTCCCTTTCTCTACCCTTTTCTGTTTAAAACAAAGCCAAGAGACATTTGTCATTGCAATGCTCCATAACTCTAGTAGGATACGGTAGGCTATTAACTCTTCTCGCGCCATGTATTTTTTGACATTCTTGGTTGTCCGTTGCACCTCAACCGAGAGGGCAGTAACTATTTTTTTTGAGTGAGCATGCATTACCTTAATGGAATAAACAGTCACATAAGCTCTATAAATAGACAAACATGTGGCAGGGTACATACTTGGCAGTGAATGACTTTGCATTTGGTGGGAGTGTAGAGTGCTGGGTAATGATGCAGATCCACACCCACTCCTCTATTTCTCGGTTGTTTGCGTTTTTTCAGCATGCCTTTTTTTTTTACTGCAGATTCAGCACTTCAACCTCTATCGTTTGCTATATTTCACCTTAATTTTCACCCATTTACACAATTAAAAATATGCATTCAATAATAGTAGAAGGTAAAGGCAAGACGGGAAGAACGCAATGAACCAAGCAGGTGGATAGAGGTTTGCTGTAACAGTATGATGTTGTTTCACTCACAAGTTTGGGTAAAGATGCACATCAACACCCCCCTGAAAAGATAGCAAACGATAGAAGTCGAAGTGCTCAACCTGCAGTAAAAAAGGCAAGACTAAAAAAACCCCAGAAAGAAGCGAGAAATGGAGGAAGGGGTGTGAATCTGCATCTTTACCGATAATTAGTTAAAAATGTTGATAAAATACAGCTTAATATTTGCTAAGAAAGACAAGTATGAAAATACGGGGAGAGATGAGAAATCGAATGGGTGTGTGTTGATCTGCACCTTTACCAGAGTGATGTCTTAGGCGAATGTATTCAGATTTTGTCGTGTGTTCAGGTTTGCAGGCTGACATGAGAGAGAAGGAGCAGAGGTACGATGACCTGGCCAAGCACCACAAGGAGACCCTGCAGCAGGAGGACAAGCACATCCTGAAAACAGCCACTGTGGTGGCCATGACTACAACCGGTGCAGCTCGGTCAGTTGGGAGACTTGTTTTTCTTTTTTTGCTGTTTACCACCATTGATACAGGGGTGAACTGTACACCATTGATACAGGGGTGAACTGTACACCATTGATACAGGACTGAACTGTACAACATACAGGGGTGAACTGCACACCATTGATACAGGGGTGAACTGCACACCATTGATACAGGACTGAACTGTGCAATATACAGGGGTGAATTGTACACCATTGATACAGGGGTGAACTGTACAACATACAGGGGTGAACTGTACACCATTGATACAGGGGTGAATTGCACACCATTCATACAGGGGTGAACTGTACATTAATACAGGGGCGAACTGTACACAATTGATACAGGGTGAACTATACAACATACAGGGGTTAACTGCACACCATTAATACAGGGGTGAACTGTACATTAATACAGGGGCGAACTGTACACAATTGATACAGGGTGAACTATACAACATACAGGGGAGAACTGCACACCATTCATACAGGGGTGAACTGTACATTAATACAGGGGCGAACTGTACACAATTGATACAGGGTGAACTGTACAACATACAGGGGTGAACTGCACACCATTGATTTTGTTGATACAGGGGTGAACTGTACACCATTGATACAGGGGTGAACTGCACATTGTTGATACAGGGGTGAACTGTACACCATTGATACAGGGGCGAACTGTACATCATTGATACAGGGGCGAACTGTACACAATTGATACAGGGTGAACTAAGCAACATACAGGGGTTAACTGCACACCATTAATACAGGGGTGAACTGTACATTAATACAGGGGCGAACTGTACACAATTGATACAGGGTGAACTATGCAACATACAGGGGTTAACTGCACACCATTAATACAGGGGTGAACTGTACATTAATACAGGGGCGAACTGTACACAATTGATACAGGGGTGAACTACACAACATACAGGGGTGAACTGCACACCATCGATACAGGGGTGAACTGTACAACATACAGGGGTGAACTGTACACCATTGATACAGGGGTGAACTGCACACCATTCATACAGGGGTGAACTGTACATTAATACAGGGGCGAACTGTACACAATTGATACAGGGTGAACTATACAACATACAGGGGTGAACTGCACACCATTGATACAGGGGTGAACTGCACACCATTGATACAGGGGTGAACTGTACACCATTGATACAGGGGTGAACTGCACACCATTGATACAGGGGTGAACTGCACACCATTGATACAGGGTGTGACACATTGATACAGGGGTGAACTGCACACCATCGATACAGGGGTGAAATGTACACCATCGATACAGGGGTGAACTGCACACCATCGATACAGGGGTGAAATGTACACCATCGATACAGGGGTGAACTGCACACCATTGATACAGGGGTGAACTGTACACCATTGATACAGGGGTGAACTGTACACCATTGATACAGGGGTGAACTGCACACCATTGATACAGGGGTGAACTGTACACCATTGATACAGGGGTGAACTGTACACCATTGATACAGGGGTGAACTGCACACCATTGATACCCCTTGCTCATACAGGGGTGAACTACACCATTGATACAGGGGTGAACTGTACATTATTTATATAGGGGTGAACTGTACATTATTGATACAGGGGTGAACTGTATTGCACAACATTGATACAGGGGTGAACTGTACACCATTGATACAGGAGTGAACTGTACATCGACACAGGGGTGAACTCTACACCATGACACTGCACCATTGATAAACTATACACCGTTGACACCCCTTGTTGATACAGGGGTGAACTGTACACCTCTGATACAGGAGTGAACTGTACACCATTGTATTTTGAAAGTAATTTGTGACCACCATTGATACAGTGGTGAACTGTACACCATTGATTCAAGAGTCACATCATTGATACAAGGGTGAACTGTACACCATTGCTACAGGGGTGAACTGCACACCATTGATACACCCGTGCTGATACAGGGGTGAACTGTACACCATTGATACAGGGGTGAACTGTACATTGTTGATACAGGGGTGAACTGTACACCATTGATACGGGGGTGAACTGTGCACCATCGATACAGGGGTGTTATGCAATGCAGAAATATGGTTAAAGTTTTGATTTTTTTTTTCAAAAGACATAAATGCTATGATTTTTTTAGAAGCAGGGAAAAAATCTTCAAAAAAGGAGACAAAGGAAATAATTCTGTGTTCTTTGTTCCCCATGAACTGTTTATTTGGTAGTTTTACTGTGGCGTGTATTACCAGGCATATGCTTGTAATATTGTTACATAACATTCAGGAATATCCATGCATCAGTTTAAAGAATCTTCTCTTATTAAACTTTGTTCTTCTCAGCTTTGAATAGTCATAGCCAGTTTAGCTAATTTTCATGCCATGGAATCTTCTTCTTCTGCGTTCCCAGGCCATAAGGCCAAAGACTCTAAAAGGGTAAGATGGACTACTTAAGAGTTAA
Organism: Phymorhynchus buccinoides; assembly: GCA_017654935.2. Lineage (NCBI taxonomy): Eukaryota > Metazoa > Mollusca > Gastropoda > Neogastropoda > Raphitomidae > Phymorhynchus > Phymorhynchus buccinoides. Next base: position 23,257,221 of record CM065681.1, on the reverse strand, counting down.
GGCGAGCCGGGCTGATAGAGTTATTGTTAGTGGGGTAGTTACATCCATTCACAGTGGCGGCTATCCAAAGACTCAGACTGGAATTTGAACAGAGAATTCAACTGGCCTATTGACGTGTTTTTAACCTAAATGTGTCATGTTTAAAAGGGACATAACCAGTGTTTCTGTCCTCACTACTCATATAGGGAAAAGGGACCGGATGTTAGTCTTTTCTTTTCAGTGTCTTTGATAAGGCCACAATGGGGACGTATGTGTCCCGTTTTCCAGTTTTCACTGATGTCCTCGCTGCATTCAGCTGATGCATTCTGATTTCGGAGGAGCTGAAAGGAGAAAGCTATATGGAAAACTTTTTTGGGAAAAAAGGCAGGAGAATGGTCCCAAAGTCAGAAACATAATAGATGACACAAAGCAAGGAAACAGGCAGGAGAATGGGCCCAAAGTCAGAAACATAGTAGATGACACAAAGCAAGGAAAAAGGCAGGAGAATGGGCCCAAAGTCAGAAACATAATAGATGACACAAAGCAAGGAAAAAGGCAGGAGAATGGGCCCAAAGTCAGAAACATAGTAGATGACACAAAGCAAGGAAAAAGGCAGGAGAATGGGCCCAAAGTCAGAAACATAGTAGATGACACAAAGCAAGGAAAAAGGCAGGAAAATGGGCCCAAAGTCAGAAACATAGTAGATGACACAAAGCAAGGAAACAGGCAGGAGAATGGGCCCAAAGTCAGAAACATAGTAGATGACACAAAGCAAGGAAAAAGGCAGGAGAATGGGCCCAAAGTCAGAAACATAGTAGATGACACAAAGCAAGGAAAAAGGCAGGAGAATGGGCCCAAAGTCAGAAACATAGTAGATGACACAAAGCAAGGAAAAAGGCAGGAGAATGGGCCCATAAGTCAGAAAGATAGTAGATGACACAAAGCAAGGAAAAAGGCAGGAGAATGGGCCAAAAGTCAGAAACATAGTAGATGACACAAAGCAAGGAAAAAGGCAGGAGAATGGGCCCAAAGTCAGAAACATAGTAGATGACACAAAGCAAGGAAAAAGGCAGGAGAATGGGCCCAAAGTCAGAAACATAGTAGATGACACAAAGCAAGGAAAAAGGCAGAGTCAAAGAGAGAGACCGGTTAGAGGAAGATACAAGCCCAGAACTTCCAGAAGGTGGGGGAACTATTTGTATGGAAGACCCCCGGTATCCCCATGGGGGGGGCCATGGAATCAATTTTTGCCTGAAGAAAGTACTCTTTAGCCCTAGATTATGAATCCCACTGGGATATCAGCAACCACTGGGAACCAATTGTTTTCTCTTTAAAAAAAAATCTGATTATGTTTTAATCAACTGTCATCTAGCCTAATTAAAGAAACTTAATTTTTATGCTTGGAAGAAGTCTGCACAAAATGGCCAAACAATTATTCTAAGTTAGAAAAATATATAAATAAAACAAACAAAAAATGTTGTGTGCTGAGTGGTAAGTTGTTACTACAGTAATACAGTGGAACGTCCCTTATAAGACCTCCCATTATAAGACTCCCTCCCACATAAGACCCACTTCTCTGAGACATTGCCCTTCTTTCCATGATTGTGTTTGACAAAGGGAACTTGGCTTCCGAAATATATTACCAGCAACAACGTGTGTGTTCGGGTGTGTTTTGTTCATCATTGCCCTTCTTTGTAAGTATTAAAATTGCCTCATTTATAAGACCTTTCCGTCGGTGTATATGCCAGAATTGGTTCCTGTCGACGTACAGTGGAACGTCCCTTATAAGACCTCCCTTTATAAGACCCCCTCCCATATAAGACCTACTTCTATGAGACAGTGCCCTTCTTTGTAAGTATTAAAATTACCTCCCTTATAAGACCTCATTTGGGAAGATTTTTGAAGGTCTTATAAGGGAGGTTCCACTGTACCACTGTGTCACTGAAGTGAAAACATGGATGTCAAACAATAAGCTTAAACTAAACGATGACAAGACTGAAGCACTTAGAGTGCTTCCCCCATCTGTTGACTCTAGCTCTCTGCCCTCCACCATTGCCCTTGGAGATTCCAACATCAAATTTTCTGAACATGTTCGCAACCTTGGCGCTTTCTTGGATGAAGACCTTTCCATGCAACATCATATCACTAAGATCTGCCAGGCTGCATACATCGAACTCAGACGAATCAGCTCTATACGCCCCTTTCTCACGACTGAGGCAACCAAAACGCTAGTCAGTTCATACATTTTGTCTTGATTAGATTACTGCAACTCCCTTCTACTTGGTTGCCCACAGGCGCTTCTCAAACCCTTACAACAACTCCAAAACTCTGCTGCTAGAATGGTCTACAAAGCCAATCGTCTTCAACACACATCACCTCTACTTAAAGAGTTACATTGGCTACCCGTTCAACAAAGAATAAACTACAAAGCTGCCTGTCTCTGCTATCAGATCATATCGGGAACAGCACCACAATACCTCTCTGAGCTTCTTGAAATTTACGTTCCATCTCGATCTCTCCACTCAGCAAATGACAATAGGATTTTTCTAATACAAAAATTTTAACGTGATAGGCACGGTGGTAGAACTTTTACATCATCAGCAGTCAAACTCTGGAATTCATTGCCTTCTGCTGTCAGACATAGTCAGTCTTTAGCATCGTTCAAAACTAACCTGAAAACCCATCTGTTCCAGCAGTCTTTCCAATAACACCCCCATCTCCATGTGCTCGTGTGCGTGTGTGTGAGTGTGTACACACGCGCGTATGCGTGTGTTTGTGTGCATGCGTGCGTACGTGTGTGTGTGTGATTGTGCAATGTGTGTGTGTGCGTGTGCGCGTGTGTGTGTGTGTGTGTGTGTGATTGTGCGATGCATGTCCGTATATTTGTATGTATGTATGTAATTTGTGTATGTGTGTATGTGTATGTATGTAATTTGTGAGCGTGTGCGCGAATGTGAGTGTGCGTGCGCCCACGGCTGCGCTTCCAAGCAGGTGTGTGTGTGAGTGTTTTGTGTGTTGTGTGTGTTCTGTGTGGGTATATCTGCTTGCATGTGTATAAGTGTATGCGTGCGCAGGAGAGATTGTGTTCGGCTAGAGGCCGGGGGGGGGAGTGTATGCGAGCATGTGTCTGTGAGTGTGAGTACACGTGAGTGTTTTTGTGTATGTGAGTGCGTGTGCGCGCGCGTGTATGTGTGTGTGTGCGCGTGTTTGTACAAGTGTATGTTTGAGTAAGTTTGTGTGCGTTTCAGTGAGAATGTGTTTTTCTGTGTGTTTGATGAAATGTGTGTGGGGATGTGTGTGTATGTCTGTGTGCAAGAACGCGTTCACTCTTGTGCGTGCGTGTCTGTTGTACGTGTGTGTGCGTGTGTGAGTTTTTTCAATGCTGATTGTAAAGCGCTTTGTGCTCGATAAAAAGCGCTATATAAATATCCGTTTATTATTATTATTATTATTACCACGATGCAGATGCAGAAGACCCCTTCCTTATAAGACCTCATTTTGGAAGATTTTTGAAGGTCTTATAAGGGAGGTTCCACTGTACAGAAATGATTCTGTATGTTTAGTTACCAGGGCATCCTGCAGGAGATCAAGCCCAAAGTGATCGTGGTGGAGGAGGCTGCGGAGGTGCTGGAGGGTCATGTGATCACCACGCTGAATGCGAACTGCCAGCACCTGATCCTGATCGGGGACCACAAGCAGCTCAGGCCCAATCCCACCGTCTACCAGCTGGCCCGCAAGTATCACTTGGAGCTGTCGCTCTTTGAGCGCATGATCGTTAACGGCCTCAGGTGAGTTTTGGAGAGAAAGACTCCCCGTGGGGATACCGGGGTGTCTTTTGTAAAAGTTTCCCCATCTTCTGGAAGTTCTGTGCTTGTAACTTCCTCTAATCTTCCACTCCCTTTGACTCTGCCTTTTCCCTTTGCTTTCTATCATCTACTATGTTTCTGACTTATTGGCCCATTCTCCTGTCTTTTTTCCAAAAAATCTTCAAAATAATTTTTCTCCTTTGAGCTCCTCCGAAATCGGAATGTGTCGGCTGTACGCAGCGGGAGACCAGTTGTTGTTGTTGTTGTCTTACTCTGGCTTAAAGACTCCAGGGATCATCCCAACAGCCGAAGCACTTGAACACTATGGCACAAATGCACCAGCTAGGGATTAGAACATCCGACTTTGGAGGATGGGGAGACCAGTAAAAACTGAAAATGGACACACACGTACTTTACCATTATGGTCCTTTGACCTGGGAACGCAGAAGAAGAAGAAGAAGAAGAAGGAGAGAAAAGAGTATAGATTCATGCAAGGCAAGCACAACTTAGACATCTCGTTCTTTGAGCGCATGATTGAAAACGACCCCAGAAAGATTTGGAGACGAAGAGTGTGTATTCATGCAAGGCAAATACAACTTTGAGCTGTCGCTCTTTGAGAGCATGAATGAAAACGGCCTTATATAGATAATTTAGGTAAGTTTCTGAGAGAAAGATAGAGAAAGTGAGTATATTAATTCCCTCATGGGGATGGAGGGGGAGGGGGTGTCTTTCGTACAAACAGTTCCCCCATCTTCTGGAAGTTCTGTGCTTGTAACTTCCTCTAACCTGTCACTCTCTTTGACTCTGCCTTTTCCTTTTGCTTACTTTCATCTGCTATCTTTCTGCCTTACTGGTCCATTCTCCTGCCTTTTTTCCATAAATTCTTACAGAGACTCTCAAGCTGAAGACATACATGCTGGGTCTAACTATTAGTTAGGTGCATAATGGTAGCATGAAGCATCTACGCTCATATGACAGGAGACTGACTGAGTGGTTGAAGAAGAAGTATATTCATGAAGTACAACTGGTCCTTTGGATGAGACTTAAAACCGAGGTCCCATGTGCGAACGCACGCACAAGATCTTACGCGCACGTTAAAGCCCATATTCCACTATTCGGTACGAGTAGGCCGTGTGTGCCGGTGGAATAGATGACACGAACTCACAAAGGATGCATCCTGTGTGCCAATAGCAGTCTAAATGAAGACTTTGGGTGTGGGGCAGGATAAACATCCGCAATCGGAAGAAGAACTTGGAGCTGTTGCTTTTTGAGTGTGTGTACGAAATCGGCCTCAGATGAATTTTGGAGAGTCAGAGAGAGCATGTGCGTGAGAGAATGAGAGTGAATTTGAGAATGAGTGTATTCATGCAAGTCCAACTTGGAGCTGTTTTTTCTTTGAGTCCGTGATCTAGAATAACCTGAAGAGAATTTTGATGGCCCTCTATATGTGTATGCTTGTGTGTGTGAAAGAAAAAAGCAAATGGATTGGAGTAAACTTGTCAGACTGAGTGCATGAGATGTGTAGATAAGTAGATTTAGCCTTTACACACACACACATAAAACCCACCCTTTCTCTCTTCTTCTCCACCCACAGATGCAACACACTGGGCTGGCAGCATCGCATGAGACCAGAAATTGCAGAACTTGTCCAACCCATCTACCCCGACCTTCACAACCACCCCTCAGTGGAAGGGTTCGAATCGATTAAAGGGGTATCCACCAACCTGTTCTTCATCAACCATGGGGAGCCCGAAACAAGTGACAGCGAGACCAAGAGCCACTCTAACCAGTACGAAGCCAAATACGTGGCTGAACTCTGTCTGTACTTGCTGAAGCAGGGATACGAGGCGTCCAGGATCACCGTTCTCACCACTTATTCTGGTGAGGAAACAAACAACAAAAATTGACGGGTGATTATGATGAGGGTGATGACCAAGACAACAATGATGAAACAGATTTTGATGATGATGATCCCCGTGGGATAATAATAATAATAATAATGAATAATATTTATATGGCGCAATATCCTGATAAATACAGCTCAAAGCGCCTTACAACAACACATTACAATCAATAGATAAACATTGCGATATATATACATGGCATGCAATAAATAATACATCAGAAATCAAAAATACTTGTATCACATACTGGGGGGTCTTTTGTTAAAATAGTTCCCCCACCTTCTGGAAGTTCTGTGCTTGTAACTTCCTCTAATCTGACTCTCTTTGACTCTGCCTTTTCCCTTCGCTTTCTATCATCTACTATCTTTCTGACTTATTGGCTCATTCTGCCTTTTTTAAAAAAAATCTTCCAAATAATTTTTCTCCCTTCAGCTCCTCCGAAATCGGAATGTGTCGGCTGTACGCAGCGGGGAGACCAGTGAAAACTGAAAACCGGACACGTACGTACTTTACCCATTATGGCCATATGGCCTGGGAACGCAGAAGAAGAAGAAGATGATGATGAGCTTCATGACATTGATGAAGACAATGATCATTATGATGATAATGATTAAATTGATCATGTACTGATTATAATGATGATGGTAGTGTGATTAATAAGCTTGACAGCAATAGTAACAATGATGATGGTGATAACGCTGACAGGTCAACTGTACCAGCTGCGCAAGCTGATGCCCAAGAACAGTCAGTTTGACGGCGTGCGTGTGACAGTGGTGGATAACTTCCAGGGCGAGGAGAACGACATCATACTGCTCTCCCTTGTCAGGAGCAACGAGGATGGCAAGATTGGTTTTCTGAAGACTGAGAACCGTGTGTGTGTGGCTTTGTCCAGAGCCAAGGTCAGTAGGTGGCTCAGTTGGTTGGGAAGCATAAGTGGAGATAATCTATGAACTCCAGAGTGAGTGATTGGCTGAATGTCATTTTCTGGGTAATTTGTGAACTGCTATGTGATTGATTATATGGCATGATATTTTTTAAGATTTGTCATGTTGATCGTGACATGCCTGCTCCAGTGTCTACTTCAGGAAGTGTGATGTCATTGATGTTGTCATAACTTTTTATGTCATAGTCCTGGAATGCTAGTTTTTGTTTTAGACAAGTCAGGAAAAATATATCTCTAGACCATTATCTCAGATCGAGTCTGACATGTCTCTCTTCAATTTTTATTTATTAAATAAACGATAATTTCTCAAACAATTTCTCCGGCAATGAAGGTGTTTACAAAGTTTAGTTTTCTATAATTTTTCAAGCCCAAATTGAGTGAATGATATTGGCTGTGCTTTCGTGAATGATATTGGCTGTGCTTTCTCTTGTTCTTGCCCACATCGTTTTCTCCCTTTCAGAGCCTCAATATTATTGCGTGTTTGTTTATGCACCATTCACCTTTGTCGTATTCTACCAATATTTCTCTGTTCATTCAGATGGGTCTGTACATCATTGCCAACTTTGACCAGCTGAGCGCGGACAGTGACCTGTGGCTGACCATCACCACCAAACTGAAGGCCAAGGGGCAGCTGGGGGAAGCCCTGAACCTGTATTGTCAAAACCATCCCCATGACAAAGGCCTTGTCATCAGGACACCCGCAGATTTCCGTGAGGCTCCGGAGGGAGGCTGCATGAAGCCTTGTACGGCTCGCCTGGATTGTGGCCATGTTTGCACACGACGCTGTCACCCGTATGACAAGGTGGGAACCTGTTTGATTTTAGTCCGCTGCGTTTGTGGTCAATTGTGTCACGACAGCGTGTGTGTATTTGTTGATGTTTTGTTCTAAGCAATTCTTTTAGTGCATTAAGGCCTAGCTACACTGCATATGATCCGATCTCAATGCGATGCGATTGTGACATTTTTAGGCATGATTCTCGTGAAAGTCTAATGTCTACATGAATCTGATGAAATTCTACTAGTTATGTTCACTATATTTGTAGTCCCCCGTACACTAATCTGATGAAATATCTGTCTTTTTGTATCAGACATTTTATTTGATTCGTGTATTGGGGTCTACTTGAGTATAGTGAGCGAAAATAGAATTGTTTTTCAACTGAAGTATTTCACGTGATTCATGACTCACAGACATCATCACCATCGGATCGTATTGAGGTCGAATCATATGCAGTGTGACTGGCCCATAAAAGACATCGCTGTCTGAGGCCTGCATCACTTTTAGTCTATGGTTGTCTTGAAAATTTCATAAGAAATAAGCAATGAAGTAAAATTCACCACTGTCTGTATTTCACCTTTGACAACATTGCTGGTTCATTCAAATGTAATCAGTGCACAAAAACTTCATTCGTATCAACACGTTTGAACTTGTGCTTTTCTAAGGACCATGCAGCCTACATCTGCGTCAAGAAGTGTGAGCGGACGATGCTCTGCGAGTACGGGCACCCGTGCAAGAAGCTGTGCCACCAGGAGTGTGGGGAGTGCCAGCAAATGGTGAAGAAGACCATTCCGATGTGCAAGCACGTGCAACAAGTGCGCTGCAGCCAGGACCCCTGGGAGTTCCAGTGCCGGGAGAAATGTCACACCAAGCTGGAGTGTGGCCACGCCTGCGGCAACCCGTAAGAACACTGAACGTTTTCAAGGATATGTTTTAACCCTTTCAGTTTCACTGCCAGCCATATTTCAGCCGCAAATTTCCATTAAATTTACCTGGGTAGAGAACAAAATCCATCTGCGGCATTGGGGATTCTTCTGTGACATAAATGAAACAAGGTCTATCCTTAATTCCCAAAGCTAAGACAATGGGGTCTTCTTTGGATAATAGACCCCATTTTGATGCCTTTTAGTGACATAGATGTTAAATCACTGTGGTGCTAAAATGCGACTTTGGCGGTGAAAGGGTTAAGGTGTAAAAATAGTGAATATGTTGCAGAATTTGTGTTTAAAATCAAGAAGAATGCTGAAAGTCTTGCACAAGACAGTTCTATTGGATAAAAAACGTGATCTCCAGAGTTATTGTTCTTTGCATCTCCCTAAAGCTTCTCCAGAGTTATTGTTCTTTGAAATTGTTCTTTTTTTTTTATTAGTGGCGTTGCTCCCACGCCGCTCGTTCAATTCAACAGGGATGCAATAATAGGCGTGTTGGCGGCATGTCACTTCGGTGGAGTTCAGTGGAGCCTGTTCAGGACAGATCCCTGGAGTCTTTTAGCCAGGGTATGTCAACAACACCTCTTTGTTAAGATAACAGCTTCTGTGATTGCTTTGTTAGTGTCTTTCTTTCTTTGTGTATCCTAGGAAAGTCTTGTGAACCGTTACAAAAATCACTTCAGTATTTTTTGTTATCAATCAAATCAATTTATTATTTTCAAACAGAAGAAATTTGTTGCCCAGCTTGCGCATAAAATACAAAATAAATAATAAAAACATTTCATTAACTGGTCAGTTACACAACATGTATTGAAGAAGACAATTCTACACAAACAATAGGCACAAGTAGATAACATGGAAACAATGAAAGTTAGCAGGAGCACGCACGTAATATGATATATTGCCTGAAGCTGAAATGTGATATCAAGTAAGTATTGCAGAGGAAGGCTTGTTGCTGTATTAGCTGACACTTTTGTTACTGGTGTTATTGCCAGGCTGCTGATAATTTAAGCTGCTTCCACTTAACATTATCATCATGATGTTTTTAAAAAAGCTTAAGACGTTTATTTTCAATTTTTGTCTTGTATTTCATTTATGATAGTTAGCCATAATGCAAAAAAAAATTAATTAGCATATCTTCTCCAGCTGGTGATAGATTATTCTATCTTTTGTTTGTGAGCTGTGAGTGATTCTGTTGACAGGTGTGGCATGAGACACATATGTTTTGAGAAAGTGAAGAAGAAGTGGTCCTGTGGCCACGAGAAGGAAATCCGGTGCTCTCAAAAAGACACTGCAAAATGCTCTGCCGAATGTAATCAACCGCTCAAGTGTGAACACACGTGAGTCTTTCTGTCTGTTGGATTTTGCTTTATTTTTTTTTTATTTTTTTTAGGGGAGAAGAGAGAGAGTGCATGTGGAATGACAACATTTCGTGCATGTGATGTCTTGTTTTGCATTCTGATAGCTTTGAATAGTCATTGTGCGGTTAGCTGAACCTTGAATACTAAAGTCTTTGTGTGCACATGTGTGTGCGAGTGTGTGTGTCTCTGAGGAGCACATGTTTGTGTGTTTTATGTGCAATAAATGTGCTTTTTAGGTGCAAAGGAAAGTGCACAGATTGTTATGGAGGACGGCTGCACCAGCGTTGTCGGTACAAGTGCACCAAAGTGTTGGTGTGTGGACACGAGTGTGGGGATGCGTGTTCCAACTGCCCCCCTTGTGAGAAACGGTGAGTCTGATGAGTTTGCTTTCTTTCTTTCTTTCTTCTTCTTGCATATAGCATCCTCCATCAACAATTTGATGATTATGACGCTTTACGACGTGGGGGGTTTCCAACTAATCAGGATTTTGTATGAAGGACTTGCTGCCCGGATGATCAGCTCAATGCGGGATTGAATGGGAGGGGGGGGGAGGCCTGGACAGGGGGTATGGAGTTGACTCCGTTGAGACAACGGAAGGGTGAGGACAGGGGGGGGGGAGGGGGGGGGGGGGGGCTCAGATCCGGGATTTGAATTCCTCCACCGAGGCTGATGATATTGCCTCAGGTGGAAGAGAGTTCCACTCACTCACAGCCCTTGGAAAGAATGAGTACTTCCTGTAATTTGTTTTACAGGCAGGAAGTAGGTAGGCCTGTGAGTGAGTCTGTCGTGATGGAGGATGGGGGACTGGCTGGTGTGGGGTGGTGATGGCCACCTCTCCATGGTGGAACTTGAAGAAGGTGGCCAGCCTAGCGGAGCATCGCCTGTCCTTGAGTGGAGGCCACTGCAGCTGGGTCAGCATGTTGTCCATGCTGGATGTTTGGTGGTGGCGATTTACGATCCATCTAGCTGCGCGGTGCTGGACCCTCTCAATCTTGCCGGTGGTTTTGGCTGTATGAGGGTCCCAGACAGAAGCGGTGTTAACAAGAGTGGGACGAACTAAGGCTTTGTAGGCAGTTTCCTTGACGGAGATGGAGCCTATCTTCAAATTTCGTCGGAGGAAGCCTAGAGTCTTGTTTGCCTTGTTTACAGTGTTGTTGATGTGGGTGTCCCATGACAGATTTTGGGAGATTGTGACACCCAGGTACTTGACTTCTTCTGCTGTCTGTAGTCTCTGGCCGTGAAGGTGATAAGTGCCAGCTTGAGGGGTCTTTTTTCTGGATACGTGCATAGATTGGCACTTTTCGGGATGGAACTTCATCCTCCACTTTTCTTCCCAGTCAGCTATGCGGTCCAGATCTTGCTGAAGAGAGGCCTGGTCTCTCTGAGACTCCATGGTCTTATGGCACAGGGTGTCGTCAGCAAAGAGCCTGGAGGTTGAAGACAGTTTTTCAGGGAGATCATTTATGTAGAGCAGGAAAAGGGTAGGCCCTAACACTGATCCCTGGGGGACTCCTGACTCTACTGGGATCGTTTCCGATTTGGCGCTGTCCACAACCACCGCTTGTTTCCTGTCCGTGAGGAAGTTGCTGATCCAGGAGTTGATCTGCCCGGTGATGCCATAATGTCGGAGCTTGTGGACCAGCAGGGAGTGGTTGACTTTATCGAACGCCTTGGAGAAATCCATCACCAAGACGTCCGTCTGCTTGCCTCTCTCCATGTTGTAAGTGAGCTCGTCCACGAGCCCTAGAAGCTGGCTCTCACAAGAACGGCCTTTCCTGAAGCCATGCTGCTCCTCCCTCAGGATTTTGTTTGCCTCGGCGAAACCCATAATCTTACTGACCAGGATGTGCTCGAGGATTTTGCAGGGCACGCTGGTAAGTGAGATGGGACGGTAATTTTCCGGTCTGTACCTTTCACCCTTTTTGAAAATAGGCGTCACATTTGCCATCTTCCAGTCCTCTGGTACAATGTTGGTGTTCAGTGAAGACTGGTAGAGGAGCGTCAGGGAAGGAGCAAGCTCATCTGCTAACTCTTTCAGCAGTCTGGGGCTGATTCCATCCGGGCCTGGCGCTTTGCTGGGGTCCAGTTCTTGCAGAAGTTTCTTGACACCTGGCAGTGAAATGATGACTGAGTGGCAAGTAGGGCCTCGGGGATTTGGGTCCAGACCAGTCCATTCCTTAAAGTCTTCGCCAGAGCATGGAGTGTTGCTGCTGAAGGCTGAGCGAAACTGGGTGTTGAGAGTTTCAGCTTTGTCCTTGGCGTCAGTAACCAGCTTGCCGTCCACCTTTAATGGGGAAACGTTGGCCGCTTCTGTTCTCTGAGCCTTGATGTAAGTCCAAAAGGACTTCTTGGGCTTAGGGCTGGTTTCGGTGGTGTCTGTTACCAGGTTTTCGGTGAAGGTCCAGTAGGCTCGTCGCAGTCTTCTTTGGATGTGCCGCTTCAGCACTTTGACTTGGTGGTGGACGCTTTCATCTCCCGTCTTCTTCCACCGCTTGTAGAGACGGTCTCTCCGCCTGATCAGCTTTTTGGTCTCAATGTCGACCCAGGGCTTGCTATTTTTTGGTCGGAGAGTGATGTGTGGCACGAAATAACTGACAGCCGAGTAGAGGCCTTCTTTCATGGGTCCAAATAACTTCAGTGTTGCTATTTGCACTGTAGGTGGTGGTGATGGACTCTGAAAGCTGTCTGGCAGCAGCACGTAACTTGGGCCAGTTGGCTTTGCTGTACTGCGGGACAGTCCGCTGGATCTGCCGTTGCTGTGGTGGGTGAATCTGGTATTCCAGGTACACAATGTCATGGTCTGACAGCCCTGGCATGCTCTCTGTTCTGGGCACTAATGATGGGTGGTTGGTCAGGAACAGATCCAAGGTGTTGACTCCTCTTGTAGGAAAGGTCACCATCTGCTCCAGACCAAGGTCTTGGATAGTGTCCAGGAACATGTGGTGCAGCACAGGGTAGGTGGACGTGGACTTCACCTTGATGTCGGACCAGTTGATGGCAGGGAAGTTGAAATCGCCACTGACATCAATGTAAGCTCCGGTGGCTGTTGCTCTCTGAGCGGATAGTTGAAAATTTCGCTGGCTGTTTTCGTCACCTGCGTTCGGGCGATAGTAAGATGCCACTAACAGCTGTTTTCTGCCTTGGAGTTTGACCTTAGCCCAGATGATCTCGCATTCTGGCATACTGAGTTCTGGGACTTCATGGCTGGTGAGATTGTCACACACCGCAATCAGCACGCCACCACCATTTCTATTGCGGTCCTTTCTGAAAACTCTGTAGTTTTGAGGGAAGAGTTCACTGGAAGAGATGGATGAGTCTAGCCAGGTTTCTGTTGCTAAAATAATGTCAGGCTTGGAGCTGTTGATGAGGTTCAGTAGTTCCGGCACTTTGCCAGTAATTGACTGAAGGTTGATGTTAAGGAACCTGAGGGGTCTGTTGTGTTGCTTGTTTTGCCGGGTAGCTCTGGTAGGGGTGGAGGTGTGGAGTGGAGTGAACTCGGAGTCAGACTGATTTTGAAGGTGGTTTGATTGGTCAATGCCAAAGAGATCGAATGTGGTTGTGCTGTAGTTGGCGCCATCACAAATGATACATTTCCATATGATGTCTTTGTTGGTTGAATCACATAGTTTATCGTAGGAGGCGGACAACATGCTCTGACACGAGGCGTGGAACCATTGCCCACATCCTTCGCAGGCTACTCCTCGTTGGTCCCATGTTACTGTCCTGTCACATGTGCCGCAGGGGTATTTTGAAATGAACGAGTTTTCTGAGGCCTGTTGGCTTCTATTTCCATCAGAAGGCGAGTGTGAATTTGTTGACATTTTTATGGAGTTGTCAGAGATACAAGTGTCTTTGTAATGAAAGTAGTGACTGGGTTCACACGCTGTTACTACTAACAGCGTTGCTGCAAGCGCTACTGTTGCCACTCTGTAGTACATTGTACTAGGTGAGGAAGACATGCCAAGGGAACACCATCTTTACCCATGCACTGGGTGTAGCACACAAGAAAGAAAAATTTAGTACTCACAGTTTTTGGTGTAAACAGTCAGAAAAACAACAACACACACCTAGCTCAACATGGGCGAAGGGAGATAAGCTTACAAAGCGAAGGAGGAAATGCCTCTGCACACGATAACAACTAGTAGAAGTCCGGTCACAATGATGCCTAATCCATCTTCTCTCTTTCTTTCTGTCTGTCTCACTGTTTGTCTGCCTGACTATGTATCTTTTTTCTTTAAACAAATATCTTTGTGACATATGAGACATGGCAACCTGTTTTGATGCGGAAAGTTTGAAATTACTGCCATCTTCCAGATTGTGTTTGAATGTATCTTCTGTGCTTAAAAATTTGGAACGACACCCCCCCCCCCCCCCCCCCCCCCCCCCCGAGGTGCTACTGCCTCAAATCTTTTCCCATAATATGAGAGAGAGAAGAAAATATATAGAGAGAGGGGAAGCGGATGCAGGAGGAGGAGGGAAAAGTGTAGAAGTGGAATGAGATTGAAAAAGATGCAGGTGAACATTGAAGACACCCCTTTCATTTTGCCGTTGTTTCTGGGTATTAATTCACTGAATTGTGGAAACGATCATCTAAGAGAGAGAGAGAGAGAGAGAGAGAGAGCAGAGGAATGACAAGGATACAGAGACAAATCAGGACAAGTTTTTATGTTATTTTTAGTTTTTTATTCTCTTGGAATGCGTAAAACATTTAAAAACCGCAGTTGATCACAGTGTTAATCTGTATGATCTCACGTCTTTTAAATTCTTAATACAGTACTCCCCGTTTATAGTAAACTCGGTTATAAGAAATTTCGGTTACAGTAAAGGAAAGCACTGGTTCCCGGCCAAAGGTCTACTGTTTTATTACTAAATAGACCTCGGATAGTAGCAACTCGGTTATAATAAAAAAACCTGCTATAGTAAAGTTACTTTTGGTTCCCCACAGGACTGGCTCCTCGGTTACAATAAAAACAAATGTCCTCTTCATGACCTTTGTAAATACGTCACCAATGTATGCGTCACAGTCTCACCACTCCCCCCACCCACTCATAATAACAACTGGGTTCTAATTAAAATTAAAAAAACTCCTATAGTAAAGTCATTTGTGGTTCCTCTTCGTTACAATAAAAAAAAATTGTCCTCTTCCTGACCTTTGTAAATACGTCATCAATGTATACGTCACAGTCTCACTACTCCCTCTACCCACCTTCAACGAAATTGAAAGTCACTCCAAAACATGTTTCTTTCCCCTCATTACTTAGTGGGAAAAAATGAATCCGAAAAAAATATATATACAGCCGAATCCGCTTATAAGAAAACTCGCTTACAATGAAGCAAAAAAAATTCCCTGCCGAACTTCTTCTTTCTTATCTATGATCAAAACTGGGATATAAGAAACTCGCTTATAAGAAAACTCGGTTATAAGCAAGCAATTTTTTTCTCCCATCCGCAATGGAAACTTGGATATAAGAAAATTATGTCATACAAGAGAGTTGGTTTGCAGTTCATTTTCTTATAAGCGAGTTCTATTTACTTATAAGCGAATTACCATTGACAACATTTTCTTAAAGACCCCCCAGATCACGAGTCAAAATCACGGGTTCCACCTGTTTTCCTTCTTATAGCTGGTACAAAATCTTGTTTTGACCAGGTTTGACTCCCATACAAATGCCCCCAAATTGAAAATGAAACATTTTAAAGAGCAGCCTCAATTTGAAGTTGGGGGAATTTGTATGTGGGTCACAGCTACCCAGAAAAAAATCAGGGATTTAATCGTGTTGGGTCAGTGTGTCTTTAAAAGTGAGTTGGACCTGAACTGAAAGGATGTTCTGAGAAAATTGAAGTCGTTTCAAAAGGGGAAAGTTTACATCAAACCAGTTGTGTCACAGACATTCTAAACAGTACAGGCATTTGATTACAAGACTAATTGAGTTGTTTTTGTTCCTTTATTCCATACTTTCCTTCAGTATTCTGTGCAAAATGAATGTTGAGCAGAAGAAAAAAATATGAGTACTTTTGTGTTGGTGGTAGAGAGACAAGGGAAAAAACTTCAAAATGTTTTCTTATATCATCATCTCCCTTCGATTTTCTTATAACCGAGTTTTGATGTTTTTTGATTTGATGATGGGTTTATATTTAGTATTTTACGTTAGCTTTGACTTTGAAAAACGTCATCGGATAAGATAAAAAATACCATCAAAACTTTACTATATCCGAACATCGTTTATAAGAAAAACCTGTTATAGTAAAGGAAAAGCCTTGCTCCCCTGCACTTTACTATAAGCGGGGTGTACTGTATTTCACTTTTCCAGGTGTGAGAACAGGTGCGCCCACAGTGCCTGCCCGAAGAAATGCGGGGAGTCTTGTGTGCCTTGTAAGGAGCCCTGTGCTTGGCGCTGCCCTCACCTCAGGTCAGCAACGTTGCATGCCATACTAATGTACACCCAGTAGGTCAGCAGACAATGATTATGCAGGACTGAACACACTGGTTGTCAACCAGCTTGAGTTCTGACTTGATCCTTTTGAGGCAAAGTCTTTTTTACCTAAAATTTAATACAGCTCTGATTCTCTTAGAGTGGGAGTACTTTGCGACTGAAATGAGGGCTTTTGTGGTTGTTTTCATTTGTATGTGGGTATGTGTCTGTTTAGGAGCAAAAATCTGTTCCAGTCACTGACCATAAACCATTGAACTGATCATGGTGAAAAATGACTCATTGATTGTGGGAAAGTAAAGGATGATGCCCTTTATTTCAATGTCGGCAGCTTTTACAACCAACGATGTTGTTGTTGTTGGGTATTAGAAATAATTACAGAATATGACCATGTTTTTTAAATTTATTTATAGGACACTACTTATTTTTTTGAATGTGTAAATTAGACCTTTATGTTTTGCCTGCATTTGCTGTTGAAGGCATTCTTTTTGTTGTTGTTTTTTAATAGATTTGTATGTTTTTCACGTTTCTGTTTTGTAGATGCAGCAAACTGTGCAGTGAGCCCTGCGATCGTGAGGCCTGCACCAGAGCCTGCCGCAGAGTGTTGGAGTGTGGGCACCCCTGCATTGGCCTGTGCGGTGAACCCTGTCCCAATCTGTGTCGCATCTGTGATGCCGAGAAAGTCACCGATATCTTCTTTGGTACCGAGGATGACCCAGAGGCCAGGTGATTGGTGGAAAAGAGAGATGGGAAGCAAAAGAAGGGAGAGAGGGAGGTAGTATATAGAGAGAGAGACAGAGAGAGGGAGAGAGAGAAAGTGCTAGAGTGAGACAGGGAACCTGAACTCAACAAGTTTATTCGTATAGGCCATTAGCCCCTTGCAAAGGGGATGAACAATTGACTTTAAAAGCACAAAAACAAGAATGAAAACATATCGAAATATGTTTTTATTTCATTGCAGACTATTGTTGAAGGGTGTAAGGGGGGAAAGGGGGTTTTGCAGGGTTGTAGAGGAGGGGAAGGAACGTAGAGATCTCTTTCCCTCCAATTAACCACAGGGCCACATGGAGTGGTTTATTTGGTGTTTATTTCAAGCTCAGCAGAACACACATGTAAGACATAAAAAGAAACAAATAACTAACTTGCAAACATAAAACATTGCCACGGTAACATAACTTTTCCTGGACTATTAATCCATACAAACTGTAATACCCAGTTCCCAGTTACACAATGACAAGTATGGTATAGAACCAATGATCATGTTTGCCTTTCTACTACATGTCTTACAGTTGACACTAAACGCTTCCAATGCACATCCCTTCACTTTAACCTTCAGGGAATCTTTACTGGCTAAACAAGCCAACACAACCAACAATGACAAGCCACACCTGGACACAATTGGAGAGTTACCACACCCTCGCTGTGTCTGTAAGTCTTGTGGTCAATGTCATTTTATGACAATGAAAAAATGTTTGCGTCAAAATAACATAAAACTAGACATTAACTGGTGATTAGTAAAGAACGAATATGTGATCAAATCCTTACCCAAGAACATTATTATAAGAACAATATTCTTAATCAATGGACAGAAAACCCGACTTTTACCTGGTAACTGATGCGCAAGCAAAACCTGTTTCATTCTATTCCAATTAAACCAAAACCAGTTTCCCCACATAAAATGTCAAACTGCAATTGTTGCTTTAATCCAATCTGAATTGAATTGATTTGACATAGCATGCATACATGTTTTCGTACAATCCTAGTCACCAGTCAATTAAACCAAAATAAACCCTTTTATGTAAATGAAAACTTTGTGTTTATACACAACACACATAAATCAAAGTCGAAAAATACTGATACTCACAGCCCAACAAGGAGGATCGCTCCCAAAAGGAGGATGTTCAGGCAGCGAGGCAGCAGAGTGAGAGAGACTGATTTTGCCTAGGGTTACAACTTATGTAGCCTACCCAACAAAGAATTGTAATGACCTGATTATTTATTGGTCGAGTCTCCAACACATGTAAAATTTAACACCTTATAGTCAGAATTAAACTACAATTTTCATCTATTTCCTGATCAACAACATAAAGATAACATTCCAAGGTATATTCAATTATTATTTTCTGCAATTAAGATAATTTAATAATAAAAATAACTATCAAGCCAGACTTCCTGTTTTTCTGATTGGTTGGTCAGAGGATCTACTTCCTTAGGTTTCTCATTGGTCGAATTTTACATACTACCACCTGAAATTGAATAACCACTTATTCCTTAGTCATTCATCCCAACCAGGGTTAGGCCTATGGTGTACTTTTCGTGTCAAAATTGAACAAAAAGTTCACATTATAACACTATTAAAAAAAAAATTCTCCAAATTTACGTAGATAGAGTTGAAATATTTTCATGTGTGGATAGAGATTCCATCTGATAAGCACACCCTTTAACACACAGATAAAATGCATTGATTTCTCGGGCCATCAAGAGAGAGAGTGAAAGTGAGAGCAGAAAGCAGAAAAGCGGGACAAGTAGAAGAGGACCTCTCTTTTTGTGTGCTAACCTCAGAGTGTTCTCAATTCTGTCACTTTACACACGCACTCACACATGCACACACACACACACACAAACACACAGAAATAGAAATGGGAAGGGGAGAGAACAGTCAGTAAAATCTTGAGAATAGTAGGGCCTGCCTTCAATTGAACTAGTGCCATTGTAAACCTAAAGAATCCTTACTCAATTATAACGTCAAAATAAATTGTGCATATAGAATTGTTGTCGCTTCTTACTTCGCCAAGCGATTATCACTTGGCTAAAGTTGCACATATGGAATTCCAATTTTCATCTGAAGTCACTCATTTTACTTATACTCTTTTGTAGGTTTGTGCAGCTGGATGACTGTGACCACGTGCTGGAGGTGTCGGGCCTGGACCAGTGGATGAGCACCACCACGGACATGAAGGAGGACAGCGTCCAGCTCAAGGCCTGCCCCCTGTGCAAGACCCCCATCAGGCGACACCTGCGATACGGGGCCCTCATCAGGACCCAGCTCAACGACATCGAAACCATCAAGGTGCGTTGGCCCTGTGCTTTTTGTTAGTTTTGCCTTGAACCCCTCCAGGACATAGGCTGCCTAAAGGAAGTGGTTAAGACGTTCGCCTGCCAATTTCAGTGTGAGTGATCCGGGTTTGAATCCCGGCCTCACCTCGCCCTTTCTTTCTAGTTCGACGGGAAAATCGAACTGAACTTCAAGTCTTTTGGATGGGGACTTAAAGCTAGCCTGACCCGTGTGCTTTACACACATAAAAATCCCATGGCAGTTAAAAGTTGGTGGCTGGGACCAAATTGATAGGTAGGCTTCCGAAGTCCACTCTTTCACTCCCCCCCCCCTTCCCCTCGCTTCCCCCCCCCAAAAAAAGAGGGTAGCGCTGCGCTTGCGGCGATGTCCTCTCCTGATGGGAGCAGCCTGCATTTTACAGAGTTAGGTCTCTGTGACTAGAATATACTAAGTAATAAAAATACTAAGAGAGATCTCCACAGCCCCTTGTCCTGTCCTTTGGCTGTTGCTGGTTCCCTAGATGGCTTTTATCATGGGTTGACATTATCCCCAAGCTTGGGCCAATGGTGAAGTGAGAGCTATATGATCTTTGATTTGCTACAGCTAGGGAAAATCAGTGTACAAGTTTTAGTCTTTTTGTGAATGATTACCATATTTTTCTGACTTTAAGGCGCACCTTATAAAGCACACCCCCTAAATTTAACACAAAACCCAGGTTTTGCTATTATGTTTTCTTAGTATTTTATTAGTGACATCATAAGGCGCAGGGGTCTCAGTCTAGAAAAAAAAGTATCGCCTTATAGTCCAAAAAATACGGTATGACTCTCAAGTTGTTGGGCAGTGCATTGACTCTTAGTGCTGCAGCTCCAAGGATTGGTTGGCCTTTCAGGACCGTCCTTTACGGCCAATATCCTTTAGTCCTTTTGGCTAAGAGAGTGTGGACATCCTCTGGCCAAGGCATCTCCACTATGAACAAATTTCAGCGCAGCTTTGCAGAATAGCAGTTACCTCTTCTGCTGTGTGGTGGTCATAGTCAGCCAAGACTGGATGCCAAATATAACTTGTTGAAACAATGTGTTATGAGTGTGGCTGTTCCTTCTTCTGTGTTCCAGGCGATATGGCCATAAGGGGTAAGGTACGTATGTTTTCAGTTTTCACTGGTCTCCCCGTTGCATTCAGCCGATACATTCTGATTTTGGAGGAGTTCAAAGGAACAAATTTGGAAGATTGTTTTTGTGAAAAGGCAGGAGAATGGGCCATTAAATCAGATAGTTAATCACAAAAAACAAAGGGACAAGACAGAGTCAAAGAGAGGGACAGATTAGAGGAAGTTACAAGCCCAGAACTTCATGAAGGCGGGAGAACTATTTATACAAGACCCCCTGGTAGATAATCATGGAGGTGACTGTTCCAAAACTGTGTGTTAGAAGTGCTTATTTCTTTTATCTATTTTAACCATACTGACCAACACTCAAAACAATAGCAAATACGCTTACAATCTGGAAACCAAATGCCAAAAGACATAAAAACAAAAGTAACACAGGGGAAACCACTCATGTGGCCAGATGCAAATTACTTCCCTTGCACTGACCACGTGCTTTCTCCCCCTTTCAAAGTCACTTTTTCTCATTTCTACGCTTGCGTGTGCCTGGAAGCCATATTGCTCCTGCATCTTTCCAGAGGAAAAAGCTCATTTTTCGTGCTGTTTTTGGTGGGTTTGTTCCTGCTTCCCTCTGTCTAGCATTCGAACTAGCCAGTTTGCTTGTTCTTGTTCAGTTTTCTTGAATTTTTTGGTTGTTAATCCTACTTTGTTAGGAGTTTGCTAAGCTTCTTTCAACTCGTTAATATTTTTTGACTTGTTACCGGTTTTCCGGTTTGTTGATAGAGGCTTTTTTATTTTCTTGATTAACTAGCAGACAGAATTAGGTCTGGATAGTCTTGTTTTGCTTTTCAGCTTGTTCTCTTTCATTCTAACCGAAATAATTTTTGATTTTGTTGAAAATTTTCGGTTCGTTACGAATTTTTGGACTCTTAATTCCGGTGTCAAACCTTCGGTTGGCACTACTGCTCCAGTCTCGTCGGTTTCTTCTAACACTACCGAAGAACCTCTCTCTCGCAAGAAGTCGGGTCGTTTTGTGTCACCTCCGTCCTCTAAGACGGTCAAACGGCAGTCTCAAAAATCGTCTTCTTCCTCGGTGTCTTCCAAAGACACTTCGGCAAAAACCGGTCAAGAAACCTCCGTCGCAGGTTTCCCCCAAGGTTGTTCCTGTTTCTACGGTTAAAACCGTCAAGTCGGTCAAGAAACAATCTTCGCAGGTTTCCCCCAAGGTCGTGCCAATTTCTATGGCAATTCCTACCGTCAACACTCCCGTTTCTACGGTTGCGTCATCGGAACCTGTTCAAGTTTCTACACCTGTGGTAGATACGTCAGTGCTGTTAGAAGCTTTTCTTCAACACCTCACGGCCAGTGGCCTCGCTATCTCACTCCCTGCCGTCGTTCTTCCTCCTCCCGCTGGAGAAGAGGAAAATGTTGTGCCTTCTGTTTCAGCTATAGGTCCTCTCTCGGCTCCTCGTCTGACTCCGGAGAAAGTCTTCAGGGTTTCTTCAACCAGAACGACAGCAGCTTTTCGTGTTGGGTCCCCCATCTACTCAACTCCATGGTTCAACCTGTCCCAGACGATTCCGACCAGGAGGTCGATGTCGACGGACTGTCTACGGAGGCTAGTCGGGTACCCTCTCCTCACTGAGCAGGCTCCACTTCCTCCGGGAGGGGAAATATGACTTTCGAGTTCGTATCCGGGTTTTGTTCCGCCTTCAAAGCTTCGTCTTTCGGCAAGCTCGGAACATGAAATTCCTGCTAGCTCCCACTCCCAGAGAGCCAGTCGACAGAGGATGGATTTTTTTGGCTCATCCCAAGCCCTCCCGGTAGGGGACTGTATATTCCTAGAGTACCCCGCCCAACCGGCGAAATCATGGGCAAAAACACTGTCTTCCACAACAATGACTGCCTATTAGGCTGATTCCAGTCATACGGTGTCCGCACGAGACTCGGTGCACAACCGCCACCGTTCTTGCAACCAGGAAACCCATATTTCCGGTTCACCTGGATCACCCAGTTGCAAATTTCCGTTTTTTGCCGGTTGCACAATTCTCTGGTGCATACCAGCCGGTATATCCACAGACTTCCACTGGAACCGCCCTCTACTGACGAAGAAGTGCAACTGCGGGAAGATTACTCTCCTCCTTGTGTGCAGCTGGATTCTCCCCAACACAACTCATCGGGACAAGCTTCACCTGTTTCTCCAACTGAAACTCAAGAGCCACCAGTCTCTAGCATCCAACGGCCGTTGGCTCCTTCCAGTTAATCCAAACAGGATATTTTGAAGCTCCTCCGGCCAGTATGTGAAGATGTTGTCTCGAAGCCAAGCCACAAATCTCACTCTGCCACTTCCAACCTTACTGGTTCTTTTCAACAGACAAGAGAACCTCCGCTACGGTTTAAGTGCCCAGATCTTCTTTTGAGTTCCATCCCTCAAGCAGAGACTGTTCTTCGGACGGGTAAAACCCAACAGGATCTCTCCTCGGATCATGATCAAGACTCTGACGGTGGTCACGCATCACATCTCGGTTCCTTCCGTGTCCCGAAGTTCACTTCGCCCATCATGCCTGACGGTGTTTTTCTACCATTTGAAGATTTCTCTCAACTGTCTAAATCAGAAATGGAAAAACTGCGATTGAAACGTCCGGGCCTGTCTAATTTGATGCTCAAATCACAAGTGGCTAAATCTCTGGAGACTTCTCTGTCGGATTCCTTGAAAGCATGCGGTGTTTCCTCTTCTCTTCTTCACACCCTCAACCTTTTGCTCGGTCGTTCTCCAACCTGTCTTCCGGACGATTTTCAGCTTTTTGAAGAGATTGACGAGTCGTCCGTTGGTACCCTCATCTCTCTACTCAGCGATTCCATCTCTAGTCTCACGGACATTGTGTCCGCGTTGAAGCTCCAAATTACGGCTGTCCGTCGCGACGTTGTCCTGGCTCAGTCTCCAGTTAACCTTTCCACGGTTGAAAAGGAAAGGTTGTGTTCCCTTACTCTGCCCCCGTCGGGGCTCTTCGGTCGGAAACAACTGAACGTTCCACTCGATTCAGCTCTTAAGCGTAAGGCTGAATATGCTCAAGAAGCAATGGTCAATGCAGTGACCAAGCGTTTCCGCATGGAATCGCAAGCCCCTCCCCCTCAACGGGCTTTTCGGAGATCGTCATCTCTCCCCAGTCGTGGACTTTCCATTCAGCGTGGTGGTTTTTCTCAACCTCCTCCATCTGGGCTCAGCCGTTCTCGGCCAAACCTACTCGGGATTTTCGGTCAAAGTCGGCCTTTCGGGGCGGGCAGTCAGCCAAACCGTCTAAACCGAAACAACAGCTTTTGTTAGGGCCCATGCCACCCGAAGTACATCCAACCATTTATCCATCAAGCGTGGGCTCTCTCGGACGCTCCTTCCATGCATGGCAAGATCTCGTGGAAAATGGTTGGATACTTTAGGTGGTACGGGCAGGTTTCAGGTTCCAGTTTGTCCAGGAACCTCCCTTGTCTCGTACACCGATCGCGTTCCCTCCTCCTACGGACCCCGAACGTTTCCAAGTTCTACAGTCGGAAGTAGACTCCCTTCGGACAAAAGGAGCCATAGTCCTCATTCAGAACCGCAGCCTGGGGTTCTACTCAAGGCTATTCACTGTGCCCAAGAAATCGGGCGGCTTCGGACCGGTGCTCGACCTTTCACAACTCAACAAGTTCATCCGTCGAGTTCGCTTCAAGATGGAATCGGCCGCTTCCATCAGGGCTGCCATTCAGCCGAATGACTGGGCGACGTCGATAGACTTACAAGATGCGTATTTCCATCTTCTTATACATCCGTCGAGACAAAAGTTCCTCCGGTTCGTTATGGAACAATTCTGTGTTCCAGTTCAGAGCTCTACCATTCGGCTTATCTCTCGCTCCATGGGTGTTCACAAAAGTCACAAAGCGGCTCGCTGTGCTCGCAAGATCGAAAGGCGTTCGGTTAAAGGTTTACTTGGATGACTGGCTCGTTCTCGCTTCAAGTCAGCCCAAGTGTCAAGATCACACTCAGGTCATGAACGATTTGACAAGAAGACTCGGATTCCAAATCAATTCCAAAAAATCGGACCGTACCCAAACAAACCTTCACCTACCTCGGCATGTTGTTCAACACAGTGACTTTCCAAGTTTCACCCACTTCGGATCGCATTCTAGCCTTGTTGCGAACTCTAGAGTCCACTCTTCAGTCTCGGTCAATTTCACTCCGACATTGCTTATGCATTCTAGGGCTCATGGAGTCCATGGCGGATCTCATTCCGCTCGGAAGGCTTCACAAAAGACCCTTCCAGAGACATGTCACGGCCCTCTTTCCAGATCAATCGTGCCTGGAGACAGTAGTCGAGATCGGACCTTGGTTTCACCAGACGATTACTCAGTGGCTGATTCCAGAGTGGATCAATTCGTCAGTTCCGATTCGACCCAAGAGTACTCAGATCTTCATGTTCACAGATGCGTCGCTCTCCGGCTGGGGGGCTCACATCTAAGACAAGGTAATCTCCGGGACTTGGACGCTAGATCAACGGTCTCTCCACATAAATCTCCTCGAGATGGAGGCCATCAAGCTCGCTCTACTTCACTTTGCCCCTCTTCTAAGGGGAAGGTGGATCACCGTATCCAGCGACAATACGGCCTGCCTATCGTACTTACGTCGCCAAGGTGGGACAAGATCGGTCCCTCTCTCTCTAGCGGCAGAAGAAATTCTTCTTTGGACTCACGACCAAGACATCGCCCTGACAGTGGAATTTGTGCCTGGGAAGCTCAACGTCGTGGCCAACCAACTGAGCCGCTCGAGCCAGACTCTCTCCACGGAGTGGACCATCGCCCACCAGGCCCTTGCACCAGTGTGGAGTCTCTGGGGCAAGCCATGGATCGACCTTTTTGCAACTCAGTTCAGCAACAGACTAGCCATATATGTATGTTTCACCGGTCCAGGATCTTCAGGCCTTTGCTCAGAACGCTTTCTCCATCACTTTGTCAGGCATGAACGCCTATGCCTTCCCGCCAACGTCGCTGATCCCAAAAGTACTGGAGAAAATCTGAAGGGATTCCCCGCAGATCATCCTGGTGACTCCCTTCTGGCAAGCCAGCCCCTGGTTTCCAGAACTACTAGCTCTGACCGTAGCACCACGTCAAGAACGCTCATACAACCACAGACGGGCATCAGACACCCAAACCCGTCCGTGCTCAACTTGACCGTGTGGAAACTATGAGAGCAGGGCTGAAGAGACAAGGCTTCGCAAGTAAATCCATCAAGCTACTTCTGTCTTCTAGAAGACTTAGCACTAACACACTGTACAACATTCGATGGCGTTCCTGGTTCTTGTTCTGTAAGGGTCGAAAGATTTATTCTCTTCATCCTTCTTCAGTCGACTTTGTTCATTTTTTGTCTTTTTTATTTTCGAACAAGAACCTGTCGGCTCAAACCTTGTCAGGTTATAGGGCTGCTATTAGCAGCACTATTTGTTTGACTCTCAGCATTCGCTCAGTGGATTCGATTGCTTCCACTTACGTTTCGCATTTCATTGACGCGGTCAAACTCAAAGCTCCTTCAAGATCAGTTCGCTTCCCTCAATGGGATGTTTTTCTCGTGCTTAACTTCCTGAGAGACTCGTGTGAGCCGCTTCAAGGTCTTTCCCTGAAACTCTTTACGTACAAAACTGTTTCTCCTGGCTCTTGCATCTTCTCATAGAATCAGTCGGTAGTGTGCATGCGTTCAGTGGCCTCCCTCATGATATCGAATTTGACTCCTCATGTGCGTCTGTCACACTCTCTCTGTTACCTGAGTTTCGAGCGAAAACACAGCCAGGTGATGTAGTCTCCTCCCTCATCACTATTTCTAGTCTAGATGGGATTCTCTGTAGCGATGATTCCGAGATCGGCCTCTGCCCGGTCCGTTGTCTTAGGGCATACCTCCAACGCACCAGTTCTTTTAGAGGTTCTAGACGCTGTCTCTTCATCTCTCTCAATCAGAAATACCAAAAAGATATTTCTAAAGCTACTATTTCTAGATGGTTAGTGGAAATAGTCAAAGAAGCTTACTCCAGAAGTAGGTTCGCTCTTCCTACAAATCCCATCAGGGCACACGAGATGAGAGCAATCAGCACGTCACTAGCGCTGAGTAAAGGAGTCCCCCTTCCGAAAATAATGGAAGCTGCGATGTGGAAATCACAGAATACGTTCATGAACTTCTATCTCCGGGACGTCTCTACCAAGCGATCTGATGACTCCTTCACTATCAGACGGGCAGTGGTAGCCCAAACCCCCATCTCCTTGTAATGTAAGTTACTAGCTTACTCTGTGGGATATCATGTGTATGATCTATTGAGGTAAAAGGATTAGCATGTTATCTTTGCTGTTTTGGGCTAACTAACCCTTATTTTGCTTGAATCTAATGCCTCTTTTTATTCAGGTTTTTTTGTTTGCTGTTCTTTTAAGATTAGCATCACCCTCCTCCTCTTTGGTATTCTGCTATTGTTTTGAGTGTTGGTCAGTATGGTTAATATAGATTGGTAGATTTTTTATTAATCTTACTATCTATTTAAATAAATACTTACCAACACTCAAAACAATTAAATGTTCCCTCCCATCCTCCTGATGCTTGTGCAAATTATAAAAGTGACTTTGAAAGGGGAAGAAACCCTGTGGTCGGTGCAAGGGAAGTAATATGCATCTGGCCACATGAGTGGTTTTCCCTGTGTTACTTTCGTTTTTATGTCCTTTGGCATTTGGTTTCCAGATTGTAAGCATGTTTGCTATTGTTTTGAGTGTTGGTAAGTATTTAGTTAAATAGTTTTTAAGATTAATTAAAATCTACCATTTAAAAAGGGAAGAAAAGAAAAATTCTGTTTTCACATTGTTTTGTTTTTGTTACTGCAAGTGTGTTCGTTTGTGTTGTGCTTTGAGTGCATCAAAGCATCAAAACACCTTGTATCGTAGAAGGCCCATGTGTTACATAGCTGGCAGTAATCGTTTTGGGTGTATGTATTGTTAACAGCGCCGGATGCAGGGAGATGAGATCCAAAGGAATACCATCTTGAGGCAACTAAAAAGGAAAGTTGAAAGAGAACTTGACCCAATTGCCAAAGACAAAATGAAAGAAATCTTGGAAGTCTGTGACACAAAGACTCTGGGAGGTGTTGTGGCTGTGGAGAACCAACTGAAGCTCTTGGAAGAGACCAAGACTTTGAGGACCAGGGCCAAGAAGATTCTTCCACAGGGCCTCTTTGTTCTGGAAGGGATCCAGGAGTTTGAGGGGTGGATCGGCAAGCCACGTCTGGTGTTCAGCGACCAGGAAAAGGAGGATGCTGAGAGAGAGGTGCAGAGGCTGAGGCACTGGCTGGCTCTTGAGGACTTCCACTCTGTGAAGGAGAGATACACTGTTCCTGAGAGTACTGCTAAACTGTTGGAAAGTGCTTTGATCATAATGAAGGTGGGTTTACATTCATGTGTCTTCTCTTATTATCCTCTGCCATGGAGTCTTGTTATACCTCCCACAGTAGGCTGTTCACATATTCTCTACAGAGCTCAGCAAAACATTAACCTCTAGCAGTAGTGATTAGTAATCAGTTGTACCTGTGTGTGTGGTGGTGTGCGTGCATGAGATTGTTATCCATTTGTGAATGATGTTCACACCGTAACTTGCCACTTGGCAGAGGAATAATGAAATCAGTTGATAATCTGATCTTGTGGTGTGAAGACTGCTGTATTGATCATGCGAGTGTATGTACGGACATCTTGACTTCTACAAACCACTGTTTGTATTTTGGGCTTTTTCATTTTCCAATGTTCCATAGAACCTGAGGCTTTAGCCGTGACAGATAAGTCAATGGTGATAGTAGTCACTGCGTGGAAGAAGAAAGAAGCATGGTCTGAGTAATCTCAGTCTAAAATGTATTTTCATCTCTTTATATTATAACTCAAGTTATTTATGAACAAGAATGGGGGAGGGGGAAACAACATCTGATCAAAACAAAACAAAAAATATGAACGGAGTTTTGTTGAAGAACTGCACATTTTGACTGCTTTCTAATGAAGACTATTCTTGAAATCAATAACCTTACAAAATGAAATATGCACTGTTTCAGAGGGGTCTTCAGTACACCTCAAAGCTTCAGGAAGCGGTAAAGAACATTCTGAAGGACCTGGGAAAGGTGATTCCCCGATCAGGCCTGGGCATCAGTGAGCAGGAGAAAACCATGATTCTGAAGGCCATGGAGTTGAGCCAGGGACACTGGTTCAAGTGCCCTAAAGGTGAGAGTTTAGTGCATGAAAAGGAAAATGTTCACTTTTCCCAAAGTTAGTCTTCAATGCCAATAAAAGTTTGAGTCCACAGTGCCTCTGTTAACCTACAATTAATGGCTTACAGAGACCCCCCCAAGAATTAATAGAACACCAAAAGTCCGAGTTTACAGTGTCCCGGAGTTGTAAGAGCCTGTCATAAATATTGATGTTTTTGTTGCCTGAAAGATGAGTTTTTCCAGTGCCACAAAAGTTAGTACAGTGGAACCTCCCTTATAAGACCTTCAAAAATCATCCAAAATGAGGTCTTATAAGGGAGGGGTCTTATAAAGGAGGTAATTTTAATACTTACAAAGAAGAGCAATGTCTCAGAGAAGTAGGTCTTATGCGGGAAGGAGTCTTATAATGGGAGGTCTTATAAAGGAGGTTCCACTGTAGTCTCCAAAGATCAAAACACTACTCCCAGCAGTAGCACCATACACCATCATTATAATATATATTATTTTTGGTGTTTTTTGTTGTTGTTATTGCTGCTGCTGGTTTTGCCGTTGTTATTTTTATGTTATTGCCGTTAAATATTCAGGTCACGTTTATGCCATTGGGGACTGTGGCGGGGCAACGATGGAGTCTAGGTGCCCAGAATGCAGTTCTGCCATCGGCGGAGCCGGTCACCAACTGCGTGCTGACAACGCGCTTGCCACAGAAATGGACGGGGCCAGACACGCCGCCTGGCCGGGGCAAGCCAATCTTGGCAACTTCAACTTGGATCACTTGCAGTAGTATTCCCTGAAGCCAGTCTAATTTGACAGTAAAGCCATTCCTCTTCGATGTATCCTTGAGAACCCCAAAGAAGGCTTTCAAGAAGTGTTGTTGCCTCTAAGAAAATGATTTGATTTGGCCTGGGTGTTTTTTTGTTTTTGTTAGCTTGTTTCTTTGCTTTTTGTTTTTATTTTCTTTGTTCATAGTGATGTTTTTTTTTATAATAGATTTAGCGATATTTCTTTTGATGTGATAAACAGATTTTTATGAAATTTTGTGATTACATTTTTGTCTGATATGAAAAAAACATTATATATATTATCGAGTCCACTTCTTGTGCATGATGAAGATAGATTATGACTTTTTCTTTATCTTGTTCTGTGATATTTATGTTGGGTCTTTTGCAGGGTTCCTGATTTTATCCTCTCTTAAGGGGTACATCCACCCGCTGTTTACAGTTTTAAGGGGTATTTTCACCCTATCTTTCAATTTTTAAAGGATCAAGATGAAAATATATGGGATAAACTCCACTCCACTTCTGCGCATGCACCCCCCCCCCCCCCCCCCCTTTAAGAGCAGTGTTGATCAAAGGAATATGATGTGTATGATATAATTTTATTGGATGCTGAGAAAAGGGTCTGCCAATGAGCAATGACCTTCAGGACTTTCTGTGCGATATTGTAGAATGTTACTTCTTGGCTGGCAACTCCAGCTTATGGCAGTAGCCTAAAAAGCCTAGTTTACTGAAAAATAATGGCTGTTCACGCATAAATCATCATTTTTAATGCATCATTTCACCCTGTACTTGATATTTTAAAGGGTAAATCTCACGCATTCTAGGGGGTGATTTGAGAGGTCTAGTGCATAAATATCCACAATCTTTATGTTTTCAGAAACCCTGGTCAATAGGCAAACTATGATATATATCTACTTTATTGTATTGGATTTGCATTATTTTTATGACAAAAATGTTGCTGTAGATTAGTTGATATATATTAGAGGATTATAGTACATTCTTGTATGCCCATGTAAATGTAATAAACAACATTTATACTTCTTTCTCTCTCCTCTTACTCTTCTTCCTCTCTCTCTAGTTTTAAACTACTATCATTTTAAAGATGAAATATATATTTTTTGTTTTTATGCAGATGGTATTTTGCGGACTATAAGCAGCTACTTTTGTTTTTTACGTTGGCCCATGCGGCTTATAGACTGATGCGGCTTATCTGTGAATTTTTCTCCCACTATGCATTTATCAGTATGATTAAATCTGTTTCTGGACACATTCTTCAGCCTATTTTGAGCTTCTTAGACTCAAAACTGGTTTTGGCAAACAATCGATTCAAGTCTCATGCTTAAAGTGTCTGAGAACATTAAATACTCATGTTCTGATAGGAGAATTTCTATATTTGTGTACATACAATTTTCTCTGCGGCTTATAAACTGGTGTGGCTTATATGTGAATAAATACCTGATATTTTGTCAATTTAAGGGATGCGGCTTATATACAGGTGTGTCTTATAGTCCAGTTTTTACGGTAAATTTAAAAAAGTTAAGACCAGCTATTTCATGAAGTGGTCTTGTCATCAATTTCTATTATCATCTCTCGCTTCGTTGGTAGTGAGTCAGTTCTCTTTTATTTTGTATATAAAATTGAGACGCCATTTAGAATTTCATTGTTATGTTGCTACCATGTTTTCTTTTTACTGAGTGCTATATATTCTTTTGTAAATTCGTTTTTCTCCTTTACTATCAATATTTATATATTTGGTTACTTTTTCCTTGAATCCGTGTATTTTTTGTAATTCTTGTTGTTTCCTTAATGTTGGTTACTATTAAGATTCTTGTCCTTTGTTTTTGGTGGGGGAGTGGGAGGTTGGGGGGATTGGGAGATGATGAATCAAAGTGCCATTGCCATTACAAAGCTGGGTATTCTGTAATATTGCATTGTGCCATATTATAGTCTTTTTCAGCAAATGTGTCTATAGGAACTATTTTGCATTATGTTCTTTAGAAAGTAATCTGCCATTGCCAATTAATATGATTTCTGTTCTCAAATTCTTGTTACTTTAGAAAGAACAACTATTACTTTCTTTTTGCAAAAAAATATATCCTAACATTTTTGTTACTTTAAAAAAAGAAAAACTATTATTCTTTTTTGTTTGCAAAACAATATTTATCTTAAAATGTAAGCATACCCAGCTGTGCAGATATTGTTGTGGTTTTATGTTTTACACAAAGACTCATCTCGCTTCAGAAGGCTGATGGCTTAATTGTTGATTTATAAATTCAATGTATGTCTATTAGGTCATCTTTTGAGTTTCTTGTTCTATCTTTCCCTGATATCGGTGATACTGTATCCTTTACATTTGTTTAAAATGTTTGCTGTGTTGCTGGCAAAAGTTGTTTTCATCTGGAGCCCATTTATATGGCCTGCTTTTTTAATGTTTCATTTTGGATTTGTGTGATGATGTTCCACATCTGCATGCTTCACTCATTCACTCACTCACTCATTGTCTCAAAGTAGGATTGGGTTTTATTTTCCTATGTGTATGTGCTTACTTCCCAAATTTTGAATGTTAATAATGAGTATAGTCAATAATAATAGGTTTTATTTTGTTATTGATGTGTTACAATATAGGGATGTATTTTGCACGCTTTACT
The DNA here is from genome assembly GCA_017654935.2 of Phymorhynchus buccinoides. Classification (NCBI taxonomy): domain Eukaryota; kingdom Metazoa; phylum Mollusca; class Gastropoda; order Neogastropoda; family Raphitomidae; genus Phymorhynchus; species Phymorhynchus buccinoides. Next base: position 23,225,266 of record CM065681.1, on the reverse strand, counting down.
TACTTTGTCTGTGCTATTTTCTACTTTTATTTTTGTATTTTGTCCAGAGGGCTGGATGTAAAAAAGCATGTTATTGCTTTCTCTATTACCCTCTATAAATAAAATTAATTCATTCATTCATTCATTCATTCTCTGTGCCGTCTGTTTTTGAGGCGATGATGGCAAGGGCTCTCCACCTGACTCCGTCTGCTTCAGTGACAGGCAAAATTTAAAATCAGTGGTAAAAGATGCATGGGTGTGGAGACCTTGATGGCAACGCTTGACTTTCATAAATCAAAGATTGATATAAAGACGGATTGTGGCAATGGACTATGGAATTTGAAAACTATCCCATTTACGAAATCATGCTAAGATCATCAGACGTCTTGTGATCTTATAATGCGGTATTGAACTTTGAACTGTTATTTTCCTTTACTCCACCCCTCTCATACCTTTCTATTCAGATAAAATTGAAAATTCAAAAACGACGATCATGCTTAACATTGTCAAAACCTTGACAAGGAGACGATTGTAATGGTGATAAGAAAAAAAGACGGAATTTTTATTTTAAAATGATGAAACCAGTAAATGTAATTATGTATTCTGCTTCTGCTTGATTTTGTTTTTTGTGTGAATTGTTTGGCACAAGAACTGGGCTCTGATAACTGCAAAGAAGTTTACACTGACAACATTTCTTGTTATTTATGTCAGTTATGATACGTTGTGGCTTTTGTTATTCTTGATAATTATGTTTTATACTATAGAATGATGGTGTGTATTTGATTTGCCTTTTTGTTTTCTTTTTTTTCCCTCCAATTTTACAAACATAATTAAACACAAAAGACATTTAATGCACATAAACAATAATCCAAAAATATCAAGACGCCTGGGGTATGTCCAGTCTAGTTCAAACAGACAAAAGAAATGGCATACACATGTAGGAGAAAAGACTGAATTAGAATCAAATTTGGTAAAATTTGCTCCCGGCGAACAGAATCATGGAAATGAAACCTAAACAAAAAAAACATTAAAAGAAACACATACAATAATATAACACACTCCCGGCGAACAGAATCATGGAAATTAAACCTTTAAAAAAAAGCATTAATAACAGAACACACACACATTAATACTCACACATTGTCTCTGTCAATCTCACTCGCACACCCACTCCACAACTCATGAGGGATGGTGACATGGCAATTACTATCTATTAGGAAGAAAAGGAAAACAACTCTACAAGCAGCCCAAAAATCTTACACAAAAGAGAAAAACAAAGGGATGTTATTTATGACAACAGTCAACCATGTAATGTATAACATATAATAACAAAGGGGAAAATATAAAGGGGAAAAAATGATCATCAAACAGGGATTGGCAGGAAAAGAACTATGACATTATCAAAAGATATGACAACTAATTCTCTTCAAATTGTCCGGTGGTAAAGTTTAGAACAGATTGGTATTTTTCCAGATTGTGGCGGTTTCTTACAATGGCAACAAAAGCCTGCAACTCAGGAAAAGCATTTTGTAATTTACATTTATAGATGTAAAATGTTGCTAGAAGAAGAAGAAGATCCATTACTTTGTCTGTTGTTGTGTTTTGCTTCAGTCCAAATAAAAATAATTCTTTGCAAATTTTAAAGTTGTGACAGTGTTGCCAGTTGTCATTTATCAGGTTTTGAAATCTATTCGAAAATCTTTGTACGATATTACAGTCATACAACATATGAGGGATGGATTGTGATTTGCCATTCTTGTATTTGATTTCATTTATTCATTTCCCCCACAAAATCCTCCCCCAACACACGCACACGCACACACACACAGGTTCTCCCCGCGTTGTATTGACAATGTGCTGAAACCATCATTGTATTGACAGTGATTTCTGATTAAACTATCAAACATATTGCAGTCATATTTTGTGAGAACATGCTCCTGAATGGTCTGATTCGAATGCATATAATACACTCATTTACACACGCTCTGGAAAGCTAACCACCATTGTGTTGACAATGGGTTCACGCACACACACACACTTACTTTGACACAGTGACATATTCTTAAACCTTATCCTACTCCAAACCCTGGCAGGATGTCCCCAGATTCATTGTCAAACAAGCCAGCAAGGGACATCACTCCGCCATTAGTCATGAAGCACTTGCATGAAAAAACACATCTTGACCGTGAGAAATCAGCCTTTAAAGTTTCTGAAACGGGAAGCACGGGACATTTTGCATTGTTTGGACACAAGACGCCATTTTGCCATATGACATAGTTTTGGGCGGGAAACTTGGAGATCACACGCGCGCGTGTGTGGTGTGTGTGTGTGTGTGTGTGGTGTGGGGGGGGGGGGGGGCGTGTATGTGTATGCCTATTTGCATGTGTGTGAGCGAGTATATGTCCTTGCTGAACTTCTTGTTTTTATTGTTTTTTGTTAAGCGGAGCTCCACATTTGGCGGAGGAGTGCGCTATGTAAATGCGTCATTATTATTATTATTATTATTATTATTGTGAAGGTTTATTTTTAATACACGTTTTAGTGATATTGTAAAGCGCTGAGGGCTTTTAGAATAAGCGCTATAGAAATTATCTTTATATTAAACAGATGTCTGCAGCGTATCATTAGAACTGTCCCATATAGTTTATTTTATTTGATAGTTTATTGAGGCCTATAAAATATTCAATGGTCTAGTTGACTTGTCTTGGAAGAAATTCTTTGATTCTCCTCAATATAATTTGACAAGGAATGCATATGGTAAAGTTTTTATTAAAAGGTTCAATACTAATATAAGAAAAAATTGTTTCAGCATCCGTGTTGCTAACTTGTGGAATGAGTTACCTATTAATCTTCTAAAATGTGCACCTGATACTAACACTTTCAAAAATCGCTTGGATGATTCTCCAAAATATTTAAATATGTTTAGAAGCTTTGATAATTGATTTTAATTAGGAAAATTGACCGTAATGCACCTTGACCACATTTTCATTGTAATACTTTATGTATACGATGGGACTAGACAAAAAGCTTAAACAGCTTATTTTGTCCCTACCACCACTACTACTACTACATATGGTTCTTTGTAACCGAGAGGACGTAAAACATAAACTTAGCAGCGTATCTGATTCTGCGTCCACCAAACTAAACTACAGGAAGTTCTTTTTTCCAAGAACTGTGTGTGGCTGGAACAACCTTCCTTCCACCTGAGGAAATTTCATCAGCCTCGGTGGAAGAGTTCAAAGCCCATATATAAATCCTCTCCCTCCCTGCCTCCCTTCACTCTTTGACTATATATGTTTCTTTACTAAGAATACACATCTGTATTGTTGCAAATTCGGGACTTTCCTGGTGTTGCACTCATGCCTCCGGGCATTGCCTCCAGGATCGTTCCCACCATCTACTAATGTCCCATATATGTCTGTTCCAGACCGGAGGACGTTAAGCTGAATTTCATCCCCTAAGGACATCATTCAAATATTGTAAGTGGTAGAGAAAGTGGGTAAAAAGGAAGGCTGTGTTTTATTCAACACTTTCCGCGGGTATTTATTTAATTTTTCTCCCCCTCACATACTAACCACACAACTGACTTAAAACTGTTTTTACAACTAGCTAATAGACAAAGATGGTCACCAAATGTAGTTTAAATCCATTGAATAGTTTAGGAATAACAAAAATGAACAAAAAATCACTCACTGCCAGGTAGGTCTGGCCCCTTAATGTAGATTGTTTTTAACGCCCCGATTAGTCCTTTCCCACTTGGCCCTTTCACATTTCGCTTTGTCGATCTCTCTTCTTCTCTCTTTCTTTGAAGGCCTATAATTATTCAACAGACACACCCATGGGGAGAGTAAAATCTTCTCCTCTTCTTTCATCTCTTCTTCTTCTTCTGCCAATGATGTCCACATGCCGTAACCGGCAATAACTGACATATATTGGGGTTCAAAGAAAAATCGCTGCACGGGGGGGAGCCTAGATAGATAAGAGAGCATGTAGGGCCATGCATCCCCAGGCCCCACAAGGCCGAAGAGGGCACCCCCAGCTAGTCCGAGAACACCTGGCTCCACACGAAGAAGAATAAATAAAAAAACAAAAAAAAAGAGAGAAGGAGAAGAGAAGGAGTGCGGGGAGGAGGAGATGGGGGGGGGGGGGGGGGGAGGAGAGGGGGGGGGGGGGAGTATCGGTGTGAGCTTATGCAGACTGCTTCAGCACCCTCGAGATGAAGGAGCTGAGCGTGGGGGACTGGATGATTTCTGGGGTCAGGGAGTTCCAGTCTCGGATGGTTTTGGGAAAGAAGGAATTGTTTCTGTAGTCAGTTCTTGAGGGGATTCTTTGGAATTGTAGGTTGTGGTTGTGTCTTCTGCTGCTAGGGGGTAGAGGTTGAAGGGAGCTGCTCCTGTGCAGGCTTGTCCATTCATCATTTTGTAGAATGTGCCAAGCCTGTTTGCACGTCGGCGTTCAGCCAGGGTAGACCACTGCAGATGGTGGAGCATTGCGTTGACGCTAGATGTGTTCCTGTGTCTATTCAGGATGTCTTCTTCTTGATCTTGATGAGGTTCGTCGGCAGGATCCAATTCTGGATATAAACGCCAACGTGGGGAAAAACTGGGGAGAGCACCTAAACCTATTGATCCCTAACTAAAAATAATTAAAAAAAAACAAAAAACAAAGTGTGTGTGTGTGTGTGTGTGTGTGGGGGGGGGGGGGGGGGCAGGGTTATGATCGGCAGGCTACAACGTTCCACTTAGGCTGAAAAAACAGCTGGACCAGCCGACCCTCAACACCATCTAGCATGGTAGCTGGGGCCCCCTCCTACAGTTCAGTATGGTGGTTGTTGGCTGTGCCTGAAACCAGACACAGCCGTCCTGAACTGGCTGACCGACGACAGTGTGATGATATCGTCTGGCAGGCTGTTCCACTCAGGTGTTGTCTGTGGAAAGAATGTGTTCCGGAAGACTGGTATTAGATCTTTCGACCACGAAGCAATTGGTGTTGTTTCTTGCTATAGTTGATACCACGTTGGTTGTAATGTGGTCCTTTACTTGACGGGGCACAATTCTCCGTTTTGACCGGGCAACTGGTGTAAGGAACTGTTCTGATGGAAGGGCCGGCATCTCACCCCTGACTACTTTAAAGAACATAGTGAGGCGATGTTCGTTCCTTCTTGCTTGCAGTGGGGGCAAATGCTGCTGTTCAAGCATGGTTGTGACGCATCCAGGGGTGCGGTCTTTGTAATTCTGGGTGATGAAGCGAGCCGCACGCCTCTGGATGCTTTCCAGCCTGCCAATATCTTTCTGTAGGTGCGGGTCTCAAACTGACGCACTGTACTCAAGGGTCGATCGTACCAGGGAGATGTACGCTGTGCGCCTACATTTAGCTGGACAGCAGCGTAGATTTCTGTGAAGGAACCCCAGAGTTGAGCTTGCTTTCTTGACGATATTGTCAATATGAGCTGACCATTTGAGGTCGTCAGTGAGGGTGACTCCAAGATAGGGATTGCAGGGGACTTGTTGCAGGATCTCATTGTTCAGTGAGTAGAAGTGTGATGACCTGGGGCGTATGCTGAGAATGTAATACTTCTTTGCCTGACAGCAAATGTGAAGCGATTCGGTCGAAAAAATGGCGGAGTTATAAGGCCCGTTTTGTGTTTCAGACACAGTCAGACACACACACATACAGACACACACATGCCTTTTTATTTTATGACTAAGGATCCCACGTTAGACACCTAACAGATTGTTAAAAGTCGAGTAACCAAGTAAAGACATTATGCATTGAACATGTAGTCTACATAATCAGTACATCTCATAGCTACAAGAGAGAGAGAGAGAGAGAGAGAGAGAGAGAGAGAGAGAGAGAGAGAGAGAGAGAGAGAGAGACACACACACAAAGAGAGACAGACAGACAGAGAGACATAGACAGAGAGCAAAGAGGACAACTGCTGTTCCAGTTGGATGAATGGAAATTTGTTTAATGTCCTCCGCCCCGGAGCAGGCACAGAGGCAGACAGACAGACAGACAGACAGAGAGAGAGAGAGACAGAGAGAGAGAGACAGACAGACAGACAGAGTGTGACGAGGTAATGGGTTAAAAGGCTAAGTCTCTAGGGAAGACTTTTAGTGTGTTAAATTTTCAAGTAGAAAATTTGCCTTTAGCCCACTTCTCTACGGTATGGGAGATGAGCAACTTTCCCGGCCCCTTTTCATCTAATAAATTTATATTTGTGCCCGGGTTCTGGCTCGTATGATTGTAAGAAATACAAGTGGTTGATTTGCTCTTAATGGCAGACAGAGAGAAGTAGGGTTTTACATGAAATTACAAGACTTCCACTCTCATCAGTCTGACCAAAGGGTTCAGAATTATTTGACACTTGTATTTTATTTACTCACAAAATCTGCATAAGATTATGCAACAATAATAATAAAGCAGCTCAATGGCGCCAAAACAAAATATGAATGAAAAACAATGAAATCCGAAAGGATTTACAAGACTTTTGTCTTTCTAGAAGGTTAGTCCCAAGCGGGAAGGGTCACTAATTATCTTCAGTGTCAGGAGGAAAGTTCAAATGATTGGCGCAGTCCTGTGGATTTAGCTGTTGTCAAGTTCCTCCGTAGGGATCGGCGAGTGCTGGGTTGACTAGGCTTGCTCGTCAGGTGAGAGTAGCTCCCAGTCGTTCCGGTTACGGCGTCGCGGGATGGCACGGTTCAGGCGTGGTCTACTCGCGGATTCTGGGTGCGGGGCGTCTTTGCGGCATTCCCGTCTTGGTGCTTGTGAGTCAGGGATGATCGTCCTGACCACGATGCCCTGCTGATAATCACAGGAGAAGGTGGATGTAGATCTCTATGGCTTAGAGACAAGGGGCTTCAGTCGGTAGGGAATTAGTGGATCCCAACCGGCTAGAAGGCTTCCCTTGTACAATAGCACTAAGAACACATAATCTGAATTTCAGTTAACAAACTGAAATAACACATAACAGGTGTACTGGAATCAACTGTTATGAGTCAGTACCCGGCTAGATCAAAGTCTATGATCAAGCCAACATCACTCTCCATCCAACACCTGGAAAGGAATGTTTTCATAGATAGCAAGGTTGCAACCCACAGGCTTCCTACTAAAAATATATGTAACCCACTCCTCGTAAAACCCCAAATTACCAAATTACAGGAGCGGGACTCGGGTTCGGGTTGAGCTACAAAACTAGAGCGTCAGAGTCAATCTTTCAGAAAGTCTTCCAGAGACACAAAAACACCGAGATTCGGTATGAGTTCACTGATTTATTAAAATAAAAACAACTTGAAAAATAAACAAACAAATGAATAATCTTAAAGGTCCAAGCCCAAAGAAATGTTATCCAATTACACTAACTAGCTAAATGATACCACCAGTGTCAAATTCAAACAAGATTGATATAACAAAAGAAATAAGAAGAATCACTGAGAGGCGAATTGGGTTTAAAATTAGAAATAGGCAAAGAAAGGAAAGAAGAATATCCAAAACCCCCAAACCAACCCCAAAGCGCTCCTGAAAGATAAACAATATTAAGCATTAATATTTATCAACTAAAACCTAAAATGACTAAAAATAACATTATAACAATGCGATCATGTTTTACTTTGATTTCACCATCAGGTATCAACTAATAAAATAACATCAAATCAAACAAAGCAATTATTACTGACAGACCTGAAAATAACCGAATGTAAACTTACCGGTACATTATTTTCACACAACACAAATATAAAACATGCTTAAAAAGTCATACTCCCATTAATCCATTATAACTATAAGCAACTACAGCACAAAATTGTTACACTTGTTACACAACAGAATACTCTGACTGGTAGTGGTATGCACTTGGATAACTCAAACCGAGTTCCCTCAAAATATTATTGGTTTCCAATAATCCATTTACCCCGAGCTGATGCCACAGCTATTCAAAACCAAAACCAAAATATCATGGAAAAGTCAAGTTATGTCTAACTCATATTGAGGTGACCACATGGAACACCCAGTTAGGCTATACTACTTTCCATGGATGAATAATCCTATTCATCCTCAACAACTAGCCTTCCCTTGGTAGAAGCATAATAATTTTACATTCTAATTACATGATCTACACCACATGGCTAGTTGCAATGTTCTCTTTATACCATTTCTAAAAGAGAACATTTCCATCCAGAACTTTCCAATAGTTTATCCCAAAAATACCTTTAACCAGTCAGTATATTTTATACCCTTAAAACCCACACAAAAATAAAACACAAGAACATTCATTCATGAATACTAAAATAACATCCAAATAATACAACCAAATCCCTAAACTCACTGATGTTCTTTGCATCAGTCAAATTACAGCTTGCCATGGCTCTTTGTCTCCCCTTTCACCTTGCCTCATGGTATCAGCCATGTGGCTCTCAACAATGAACTACTGGCACAGCTCTTTGTCTCCCCTTTCACCTTGCCTCATGGTATCAGCCATGTGGCTCTCACAATGAACTACTGGCACAGCTCTTTGTCTCCCCTTTCACCTTGCCTCATGGTATCAGCCATGTGGCTCTCACATGAACTACTGTCACACTTTAGTGACAGTGTTTTACAAAGTTTCACCCACAAATAATTCTACCATCATTACACATTGTAATGATTATTGTTTTACACTATAAATATAATACACTTGGGCTGTAACAGTTTGGTCACAAACCCTATTATTGCTAAGCAATTCACTAGAAAGGTTATAAAAACAACTAACAGCTCAAAGAAAGAAACCATGTTCTTCTTTGTCGAAAAGCACATGTTCATATGAACTACAACCTGGCCTTTTAATTCAGTCTTCACTATAATTTATTTTACAATATTACTCTACAGCTGTATTAGTATTACATTTCTATTAACACCAAAGACTAAAATGACCATAATTACTATACCTTGTCCAGGCACGCTCTAGGTCTTCTTTCTTTTCAATGAGAGACTTCTACTCTAGGTCTTCACCCTTTCAAGTCTGGTGGAACACTGACAGAGGGGGGGGGGGGGTCAGGGATGAAAAGTTGTAAAGGAAATAGGAAGTCCTATTGAAACAGGAAGTTAAAATGCGGATTAGTTAAAATAAGAATTTGTAACAATAATAACATTTTACTTTATTCTTTTCAAATAACTTCGCATAAAATCTTAAATATATAGTAGAACTAAATAATCATTACTATGTACCTGTTTTCTTTAATATAGTTTTCTTTCATTTATAATTACTTCCTAAAGCAATCCAAGGGAAGTAAATCAACTGTCTGTTACTAGTGTTAGTAGAAGAGAGTTATGTCCCCTGTGCTCCTTATTTATTCTCTCTCTCTCTCTCTCTCTCTCTCTCTTCTCTCTCCTCTCTCTCTCTCTCTCTCTCTCTCTCTCTCTCTCTCTCTCTCTCTGTCTCTGGTATGTAAATCCTCCTAAACTTAGCCATCAGTTGGAGGAGGTTACATATACAAAAGGGTTAGTAGGCATAAAATCCGATTCTGGTACCAAAAGAGTTATTAAAGTCAAAAACACACACACAAATAACCAGTGCACATAATTAGAACAGAATGTTTACCACTTCTTTTCAATAACATATCTACTCCTTATTCATCATTGAACATAGGATCTAGATCAAAAATAGGATCTAACAAAAACAAATCTCAATCACCAGCCATCAATAATACTCACTAGTTGGGCTATTAGGACTGGCTGGGAGAGAGGTTGATTCTGCAATGTTGCTTCAGCCAGGTTTTGGAGGTATTGTGAGAGAGAATGTGTAGGCTAACTTTCCTCACTACTCAAATTTTCCCCTCCAATTTCAAACACCCGAGAGCCTGTCATTGGTTTATAGCAGTCGACAAGTCACAAGATGACGCTATAATATTATGCATACTAGTACAGAACGATCACGCGCCTGTTACATCACTGGCACATGTCACATTCCACTCCCTCTCGTGATCGGGAAAGGAGATACGGGGAACAAAGGGAGACCGCCAATGTGGGTGTCACCAGAGGAAAACCCCGTGATCAAACAGATAGGCTTCGGAATCGGCGCGTTGTTTGATGTTGAATTGTAATTAAAGTGGCGGCCTGAATAAAAAAAGGGGAGGGGTAGGATGTTTACGGGGGGTATGTAGAAAGGGAGAAAGTGGGGCGTGCTTTCAATGTTACGTCACACAGAGAGAGAGACACATAGACATACAGAGACATGAGACACAGAGAGAGAGACAGACAGACAAAGACAGAGAGAGACAGACAGACAGACAGAGAGAGACAGAGACAGACAGACAGCAAGACATAGGTCCTACAAAGACACAGAGAGAGAGAGAGGGGGGGGGGGGGTGGCAGAGACAAAAAGCGAGAGAGAGACACATATAGACAAACATACACAGAGAGACAGACAGAAAAAGACAGAGACAGAGAGACATTCAGACAAAGACAGAGAGAGAGAGAGAGAGAGAGAGAGAGAGAGAGATGGTGGGGGGGGGGAGCTGGTTGGATGAATACAAATTTGTTTAATGTCTGACAGCAAATTTGAAGCGATTCGGTCGAAAAACAGCGGAGTTATAAGGCCCGTTTTGTGCTTCAGACAGACAGACAGAACATGTATTAATTGTAGGTAGCGCGCGCACCCCCCCACACACCCCCCACCCCCCCCACCCCCCACACCCCCTCCCCCCGCTATCCCCCTGCTAACATCACTCATTCTTGGCTATTCGACTCAGGCTGTATACTATAGAAACCCATACGCGAGAATAAACTATTTCTGTCTGCCTGTACCTCTGTGTCTGTCAGTCTGTATTTTTTTTTAATATACCCATATGTTCTGAGGGGGGTGAAGAGAGAGAGAGAGAGAGAGAGAGAGCGAGAGAGAGAGAGAGAGAGAGAAGAGAGAAGAGAGAGAGAGAGAGAGAGAGACGAGAGAGAGAGAGAGAGAGATAGTACTTCTTCTTCTTCTTTAAGTTCTTCTTCTTCTTCGGTAGTTCATGCATGCTGGAGAGACTTCTGACAGCTCGCCGCGCTACCCCTGTATGGAAACTCCCCCCCCCCCCCCCCCCCGCTCCACACACACACTCAGTGACCTGCAACCTCAGTGACCCGCAATTATGTGGAAAGACATTTAATAGTGTGAATAGCGAGCTGTTGATAACTCTGTATAGTCATCTCGGCTCTTTAACCGTCTCGTTTCTAGGCTAAAACCCGTAGCAGCGAGACATTCGTGGGGGGGGGGGGGGGGGGGGGGGGCTTGAAATAGATACGATGAATTATCTTAATAACAGCACGTTTGGACAGGTCCCGTTTCGCCGAATCCATGAAACTGTAAATTGGTGCATATCGCGCGCGTTTATGAACGGATGCTTGTTGAAATTTTTGCACGACGATAGTCACTATCCCTGGTCACGCACGTTCCAAATCTCAATCCAAAAGTCAATATCGGGTCTGGTTATGCCGCGGTTTGTGAAAAAAAAAAAAGTGAAGCGGCGTATATCGCGCGCGTTTCTGAATCGATTCGCTTCCGGTTTGGCACACAGATAGTCACCATCCCCGGTCATCTACCTTCCAAATTCGAAGGCAATCCGCCCAGAAATACCGGAGATACAAAAAAAATACGGGCGCCGAAGAGGCCGGTTATAAAGCCCCGCTTCCCGTTGGCGCAGCTCTGAGTGTGACGCGCTCTCCGATTCTGTTCTCTGCCAGGGTTTGTCTCGGCCATTGCAAAGCCTGACAGCGAAATTTAAAGCGATTCGGTTAAGAAACGGCAGAGTTATTTGTGAAAAGGTGAAGCGGCGTATATCGCGCGCGTTTCTGAACCGATTCGCTTCCGGTTTGGCACATCGATAGTCACCGTCCCCGGTCATTTACCTGCCAAATTCGAAGGCAATCAGTCCAGAAATGCCGGAGATACGAGCGCCGAGAGGCCGGCGGATACGCGTTTCGCGCATTTGCCGAACCGCGCAAATGGCACAGCCGCCTCGGTTGCCGTTGCCATCGCCCCGTTAGGGCTCTTAGCAAATTTGAAGGGATTCAAGTCGAAAAAACGGCGGAGTTTATAAGGCCATGTTTTGTGTTTCACACACACAGCCACACGGACACAGGCTTGCCCTTTTTATTATTATGACTAGAGCAACGCCTAGTACTGGCAATGCACCGTACTGGTAAAGCCTAGTAACGGAACGCCAAGTACTGGTAACGCTGAGTACAGCAAATTTGAAGCGATTCGGTTAAGAGTTATAAGGCCCCGTTTCCCGTTGGTGCTGCTCTGAGAGTGACGCGCTCTCCCGATTCTCTTCAAATTTGCTTGCCAGGCTTTGCCCGGGCCATAGCAAAGCTGACAGCAAATGTGAGGCGATTCGGTTAAGAAACGGCGGAGTCATTCGTGAAAAGGTGAGGCGGCGTATAGCGCGCGCGTTTCTGAACCGATTCGCTTCCTGTTTGGCACACCGATAGTCACCGTCCCCGGTCATCTACCTTCCAAATTCGAAGGCAATTGGCCCAGAAATAAGCCGGAGATACGGGCGCCGAGAGTCCGGCGGATGCGCGTTTCGCGCATTTGCGAAACCGCGCAAATGATACGGCCGCCTCGGTTGCGGTTGCCGTTGCCATCGCCCCGTTAGGGCTCACAGCAAATTTGAAGCGATTCGGTCGAAAAACGGCGGAGTTATAAGGCCCGTTTTTTGTTTCACACACACACACACACACGGACGGACAGTTGGCTTTTTACTATATGATGTGTGTGATGATTATGGCACCATTCGGGGGGGAAAGGACATGGATAGTCACCTTCCGTCTGCTTTCGGTTTTGGTTTCACTCGGATTTGAATCGTTTCAAGGAAATAAAACCCGCAACACCAGTTGCTTTCATTCTTCTATTCAAGCAGTTTCTGTGCAGATTAGAAGGTTTAAGCGTCTATTTAAAAAAATTATAATTTATGTTTAATCCAAGATCAGTAGGCCTAGTCTAACCTGTGTGTGTGTGTGTGTCCTATTTTTGCCTGAATTCTTAACTCTGCCCTGACTAAAGTTGGCAGTTTTATTTAGTTTTTATGTTTCTTTGTACAGTTTTTATACTTTTATTAAAAGTTTTAATCAGCACAAAATCTACAGTTTCTACCTGACCGAAGTCCCCATTTTTATTACCAACAGAACCATGATGGTGGTTGAGGAGAGAAAGAAGAAGAAATGATCGACTGTTTCTGTGTATTGGTGTTATTTGTTGGTGTTTTTCTTTTAATTTTTTTTTTGCTCTTTTAGTTTATAATGCGGAACAATTGATATAAGGGCCTCGTCAGTTTCTCAGCAAAATCCACATTTTGTATCATTATCATTTTGGTCAGCAGGAAGCTGCAGACTAGGAAAACTAGAAGGCATGCAGGATGGATGACGATCCTGTCCCTACTACTACTACTACTACTACTACACAGACAGGAACAATCCTGTGGGTAAAATGGATAGAAATCCCTGAGTTTCTTCCAGACATGTACAGGGAACGCAGGAGACTGGTCAGGGTAGGTGTGCAGGGGTGCTTGAGCCTTTGGGGCGTTTCTCAAGAGTGTTTTGTTATGGCATGACATTGAAAGGTGATAGTAACTGATAGCATCTGCTCTCTGTATACTATGGTATGGTATGGGATAGTGCGGCTTAGACAAGGGTAGGGTTTTATTTGGGCTGCTCCCACAGAAGAATGTCCACTAGTGCAAAACCACCCTATTTTGGGGGTTAGGGTGACGGTGGAGATTCGGTTGGGGTTGCACTCGGGAAATGTAGGTATCAAGTTGGTTCATACCAGGCAGCAGGGCTCTCCCTCCTCTTATCAACATTATACTAACAAATTCAAAAACCTCCTGGACAAAGACCCAAACCTTAGTAAATTAAAATACCAGTATGACTAATATGTAGTCTACCAAAACCGTCACAGCTGTGCCAACTGGAATTTAAAAAAAGAAAAGAAAAAAAAAAAAAAGAAAAGACGCTTGAGAGGCGGCGAGGCCTAGTAGTCTTAATTGACCTGACCTGACGTTATACTGCTGTGGGTTGGTTTACTATGCGTCAGACTTGCTTTGAGTCCCCATCCGAAGGACCCGGTGCTTGTCGCGTGCAAATGTGTCGCTCATGAAAATCTGCAGCAAAAATGCCAAATATGCAGGAAATTTTGTTAGAGTTACGTCCCCTGTACGCACACACACATAAACGCATGTACAACTGCAAGCAAGCATGCACATACAAGCACAAACAGTGACACACACACACACACACACACACACACACACACACACACACACACACACACACAGACTCTCTCTCCCCCCAACAAAGAATATGATTAGGATTAGCCCCATTTGAGCTTGTTGCCACCTGATGGTGAACTCAGCCAGCTAAGCCGCTAATTAAAGACCCCCCACGTCATGTGTCACATTCCCTCTTATTACTTGGAAGATTTCTTAAGATTTCTTACCAGCCCATAAGAGGGAAAACACGTGAAAACCATGATTTTGACACGTGATGTGATGGGTCTTTAAGAACAACTACTCACACACAAGCGTGCACACACGTACACTCACACACTCACACACACACACAGCACACACACACACACACACACACACACACACACACACACACAGTATTGGAGAATAACTCTGCTTACTAGGAAAGTAGAAAGCACTGACTGTGCAAGCCTTTGACGCAAAATAATTATATTTCAGACAGCATGTGTGCATGTATGTATGTATGTTTGCGCGTGTGCGTATATGTGCATTTGTGCATGTCCGATTGTACATGTATGCATGGTGTGTGTGCATGAGTCTGGTTGCATACATACATGTGTGTGTGCATGGAATGAGTGTGTGTGTGTGTGTGAGTGTGTGTGTGCATGTTCACATTTTGATCTGAGTCTGGGTGAGTATGTGTGCATGGGCATGCGCTCGCATACATGTGTGTGCATAATTAAGCCTATTTCATTTTATTCCTGTATAATGCTATCTCCCAACACAGAACATGCAGAGCGGAGATGGGGGTGGGGGCGGTGGAGGAGCTGTGCCACGGAATCAGCATGGATGGATGGGGAGGGTGAGAGACAGGGAGGACAATGAGGAAAACATGTACCCCCCGCAACCTGTAAACCGGAATCCTCCACAAGATGTGCAACCTTTACCAAGACCCAGACGAGATGAAGATTTTCAAGGTTAGGAAAGACGACAATACCATAAATGATCAATCAATCAATCTATCAATCAATATCATGGTAATGATGTTGATGATGACAACGATGACAACGATGAAAGATCACACAATGACAGCAATCATAGGGGTTATATTTTTGGTTAAAAAAATGATGATTAATAAATTTAACAAAGATATTTTTAAAAATGGTAACAACAATTTTTTTTAGAAAAGTTAATGATTAATAGTAAGATGACATTATAAATGATGCCAATGAGATTTTGAGAAACAAATTGATTGATATGATGATATATTTTTTCAAAGATGATAGTGATAACATTTGGGGAAAAGAGTGATTAATTTGATAAAGATATGTTGTAAGACTGTGATGATAATAACACTTTGAGTGTTGATCCAGTCATCATGATAACAATATTCTTAACAGCAATGATGATAGCACTATTTTGAAAGATGATGATAACAAGAACATTTTGATCGATAAAAATAGTGACAATTTGACTGAAGAAGTTACTGACATGACAGAATTGAAGTTGATATTCCAGATTAATAAAAAAAAATTGTGATGGAAATAAAGATGAATTGCTAGAAATGTAAACAATACTTTACTATCACTATCTGTTATTTTGGGTTACCCCTTTATTATTAAATGAATAAAGGAAATGATATTAAGAGAAGGATATCAACGTTATTTTTTAAATAGGAGACCATCTCCAATGATATCATCTGGTGATCACAAATTTGTATGTCTCCCTGGGTCCTTTCTTCTGTTAAATTGTTTTCACTGAAATACAATCTGTGTCAGCCTTCTTTTTAGTTTCTGTATTATTGTCTCTTTCTTTGTCCCTGCCTCTCTCTGTTTCTCTCTGTCTTTCTCTCTTTTTCCTCTTCAGATTATCAACGCGGTGGTGGCCACATACCTCCAAACAGAAGACCAGGAGGGCAACACTTTGGGCCTCGCGAACATCAGCCAGAATTCAGACCTGCAGAACTGAATGTGTCTTTCCACAGGCTGCAAGAACTGCAGACCAAAGAGCCGGCAGAGGTGGTAGCAGCGCTGTCCTACAGCAAGGAAGGGCTGTCCCGGCTGCTGCAGAACGAACAGAAGCTCACCTCAAATGACCAGATGATGCGGCTGCTGCTCAGCTGCCTGGCCAAAGTGAGCCTGTGTCAGTCCATGCCTGGGCAGCAGAACGAGATCCTCAACGAGGTCAGAGCCTCTGAGTTCCTGCAGTTCATGGGAACGTTTCTTACCACCTGCAGCGGAACCATGCAGGTTGTTGAGGTCATCAACATCCTGGGGGATTGCGCCGATCTGATGAGAATGCTCCTCACGCTTTTCCCTTCCCACATCCACCAAGTTCTCATGGCCCAAGCTTTCATGGACATAGCTCAGAGAGATGTCAAGACGAGAGGGATTGAAGTTCTCCCGATGGACATCACTGACAAGTTGGACACCTACAAAATCGCTGTGGATGCGACCCTGGAAGGGCTTCAGCGCAGGAGGACCCAAAACCGCAGAGGACCGATCAACGAAGATGATTTGACCCCACCCGACGACTTCAGAGATATATCCGTTTTTCCAGCAGCTGAAGATTTAGACAAAGACAAGCCTCCTTTCTTGAGGAAGAACAAGCAGAAGGGGGGCTACTCTGGCGTGGATCATTACCTGGATGTTCAGTTCCGACTGCTGCGTGAAGACTTTGTGTGTCCGCTGAGGGAGGGCATTGCTGAATACCAGGAGATGGCCAGTGCACCGCAGGCTGGAAAGAGACTGAAAGTGAGTACTTTTCTCCTGATGATGCTCAGAATGATGATGTTCTTTATGGCAATTTTCATTGTAGGTTTTGAGTATTGAAACTGATTGTTTGTCTTATTGAACTTAATACTTACACTTTTGTTTGAAAGAGTAAGTTTGCGTTTAAATGGAATGAAGACCTGTGTGTATGTGTGTGTGTGCGTGCGTAGTGTGCGTGCGTGTGCCTGGATGTGTGTGTGCTGTGCGTGCGTGTGTGTGTGTGAGTGTGTGAGTGTGTGTGTGTGTGAGTGTGTGTGTGTGTGTGGGTGTGTGTGTGTGTGTGTGCAGCTGACTAGAATATTACTTTAAAAAAAGCAACAACCATGCAAACGCAGAAGAATGATGAATGTATGTATACTAAATTAGTACATCCAGATCAAAGAATAAGCGTGAACAATGAACCAGTCTCCTCATTCAATGCAGCTTTCTTGGGAAAAAAAGAAGTTTAAAAAAAACTTATGCTCATATTTCTCTGATTTTAAAGCTATATATTCTGATTACACAGGACATTGTTTTCCAGTTTCTTTGTTAGCTTTTAAAAAACATTTTTGTGTTTGGCCTTTTTTTCTATCTAAAATTAAAAATGTATATTGGCTCCCATTCTTATTTTCGAAGGACATACGAGTGTTTCACGACGTGCACATCCTGCGTTCGGTCTGCATGTCATCAGGCTTGGGCCATCGTTTGACCTTTGACCTGACGGGTTTGGGTCGAGTGCGCTGGGAAGTCAGCAAGCGACTGATCTATGGTTCACTGGTCTGTCTGTCAGCTGATGGTTTCAGGACTCTCTACTTTGCCACTGTCAGCAACAGGGATCCAGCAGACCTAAGCAAAGGCATTGTGGATGTCACCTTTCAACACAATCTTCAGGAGGTTGGTTGCAATAATAATTGGCACTATTCATGTTTTTATCTGTGTGAAAGAGAATGCAGTGATGAAGGAAAATCAGCTCATCTTTTTGTTAAATCAAATTCGTTTTTTTTTTCAGTTTTCAATTTTTTTATTGAACAATTTTTTTTCCATTTTACAAATTTCATTTCACTCACACGTTCACACATGTAAAGCATATTAATGTCCATGGAAACAACAACCATGACAGCTGCAATGACAAGAGCGTTAAATCAAGTTCTCTTTAATTTTTTTCCAATGTTAGATTATGCTCTCTTACCTTTATTCTACTGTATTCCTAATTCTGTTGTGATTTTGTATCCAGAAGAAAAGGAATACTATTATAACTACTATGTTTAAAAGGAGTTACATTTTCTTCATTTCTATTCTAATTTTCTATGACAGATTTTTGCCATTCCCCCTGAAACGTCTTTCACAATGGTAGAGACCACAGCGTTCTTTGAGGCGTATCGCCATGTGCTGGCTGGTCTGCAAAACATGAATGACCAGGATCTGCCGTTCCAGAATTACATTGTTCACTGCAAGAAAGACGTAGCTCAACCCAGGTGAGAGACTTAGTTGAACCTTTATTCTTTGATTGGTTTGTGACTGAGAGAATGAGAAAAAGAGAGAAAGATCTATTTTGTCCACAATTACATCATTCACTGCTGGAAAGATGTAACTCAACCAAAAGGCCAGACTACGCAGATCTTTACCTTTGAACACTTTTATCCTAACTTTTTATTTCTGTGCCATTATATCAGTAAGAAAAGGGTACTTAAATAAGATTCAATTAATGTTAGTCTTCTGACACAAATGTCTTACTGTTACTTTTAGTAGTTTTATTCTCTTGATTTTAAGAGATAGGAATGTGAAATTTTTTTTTGTGTTTGTTACTTACAAGAAAATTACTAGTCATATGCGTGGATTGATATTATTTTTTTTTCTGAGACAAGTTTGATAGGAATTTTATTCTTTAAAAAGCCATCCATTACTGAAAAGGTAAACTAGCATGAACAGTATCTATTGTGGGTTTTGTGGTGTGTGTGTGTGTGTGTGTGTGCTGTGCATAAGTGTGTGTGCTTGCTTGTGTGTGTGTGTACATACATCCGTGTGTGTATACTGTATGGGTATTTGTTTGCTGGTGTTCATAGGCTATATATAGCTGTGTATGAATGTGTCCATATTTGCATGCCCTATATTATACACTCACACATAATATTATCTGCCCTTACCAGATACCTGAACCGGAGCACACAGTATGACCTACGACCACTGGTAGACGAAAATGTTCAACTGACTGACAAACGGCAAACTGCAGAGAGAGCTTTGGGGTTGGACGTACCAGTGAGGTACAACTTCAGCCTGGAATCCAGAGAGGCAGAAAGTGTGGCTGTGCTGTACAAACAGCTGTGGCCGGACCCTCAGCTGCTGCATCTGGATGAGACGCAGTACGAAGCACTGTACTGCGCCCTGACCCAAGAGTTCTCTGTCATCCAGGTGAGCATGGAAAGAGAGATGGAAAAACACACACACTTGCACACACACACACGCATGTACGTATGCATGCACGCACGCACACACACGCACGCACACACACACGCACACACACACACACAGAAGGGAGGAGTGGGTGGGTGGGGGTAAGGTTTGGGGAGTTGGATTAACTGAGTGAAGAAGAAAGATGGTGCTTTACGTCCTCTCGGTCTGGAACAGACACTATGGGACATGGTGGGAACGATACTGGAGGCAATGCCCGGAGGCAGTGTGCAACACCAGTAAAGTCCCGATTTTTTTTAACAATACAGATAAGTGTAGTGGTAACCACGCCTCGGTTAAACCTCATCGGCTATGGTACCGCCACAATCTAGAGTATAATAAAATTATTAATAATTGGATTAACTGAGTTTGTAGAGATCAAAATTTTATAGTCTAAGTGTAGTGGTAACCACGCCTCGGTATTTTTTTTAAACCTCATCAGCTATGGTACCGCCACAATCTAGAGTATAATAAAATTTATTAATAATTGGATTAACTGAGTTTGTAGAGATCAAAATTTTATAGTCTCATGATTACAGGTTACAATCTAGTTCCGTATTGGTACAGAGGGATTTTTTTCTTACAGATTGAGTTTTGGGGGCCGGGAGACATGTTTGTGGACTAATAAACTTTATAATACTGTAGCGGTAGGTTAAAGTTTCTGTTGAGTCTGTTTTAGTTCAAAGGGATTTTTTTCCTTTTATTAGAAGTGACTCTGGTACTGCTTCTGCTCTGTAAAAAGGTCCTTCAAGAGAGATTTTAAACTTATATTGATATTGTTGATGATGATGCTGTTGGTGATAATAATACAAACTTAAGCATGATATCCCCTTAAAAGCAAAACAAGAAGGATTGCACCAATAATGTTTCCAGGGTCCCCCCGGCACGGGGAAGACCTACGTGGGGCTGAAGATTGTCAGAGCCCTGCTCCACAACCGAGCAGCTTGGGACCCCAACGACGACGGCACCATGCTGATCGTGTGCTACACCAACCACGCCCTGGACCAGTTCTTAGAGGGAATCATCTCTTTCTTCTCGGGTCAGTAGTTGACATTGAAACCCAGACCTCTGGTGGCTTTTATCATTTGGTGACATTAGCGGAAAGTCATGGTCAATAGCAAAGTGAGAATGGGTGACCATTGTTTTTTCACAGGCTACTGCACCTACAATGTTCATTTCCATCTTTCATACATGTGCATGCCCCATGAATTAAAGTAGTTTAGAAATGCTCTGGAAAGTTGATTGAAAGAGCTAACAACTTCGATGGTAGAGACAATGGTGGTAGACAAACATACACATGCTCATCTCCCCCACCCCCTGCCACATATTGGCCACTGCAACAACCAGGTTTTGCTAGAGTGAATGCCCTTGGTAGATGCTGAGTACTGACCAAACAAGGGCATAACTATCGCCAATTACCCTATTTGAGGCCACTAAATGACTGCCTTTCGCAAGAGTGAATTCCCTTCTCAGCACTGACCAACAAGGGATTCACTCTCACTGCCAAAGGGCGTTAGTAACCCTAGTTGCAGAGGCCAATACACACACAGATTGGAAAAGGGCTTCCACCATTCAGGAATGGGAACATTGGTCAGGATAAAAAAACCATTAGGAAAACGTAGAAAAGTGTTATTTTAGAAATGAGAGAATATTTCACCGTCACCCTTCTCCAGCCGATCCTGACGTGACACATGACCCTAGCAGGCCGGGCTGGTGCGTGTGGGAAGTCAGCTGCGCAGCGAGAAGCTGGAGCCCTACTCCCTGGCCAATCACCGCATGGCTTTCAGCCGTAAGCACGACGACGTGGACAGGAACTCCAGGGAGATCACGAGGCTCGCTCCAAGGCACGACGCCATGGAGGGCCTGAAGAAAGAGTGACCACCAGGGTAAGATGGAACGCATCAGAAGTGGAAAAATACGTATTGATATAAAGGAAGTGTGGGGAAAACACCTTAGTATGATGTACTTTGAACAAATCTAGAGAGTGCGTTTGTGTTATTGTACACATTCCGCCTAAATGTTCGTAATGAAAAAGTAACAGCAAGTTTCTTTAGCCTGTTACTGAAAGGTACTTTCTTGCATAAAACTAAATGTGCTAATTTGGCGATCTACATCTAGAGAAGAGTCAGAGTAGAAGCTCTAAAAGAAGTGACACCAAATTAATGGACTTGTTAGTGATCTATATTATAATACGCGTGCCGATAAGAATTTTTAATTCTATTTTCTCCTACGTCGCGGCGATTTTGCCTTCAACTGGAAAATATAGGGGCAATGGCTTAACAGTTCTTCCAAGGAAATTGCCAAGTCGCGTAAAGCCAGGATTCACATAAAATTGCTAACGGAGGGAGGGATTTTCAAGAAAGAGTTTCACGGAATAGCCCGTGACAGTGGAATAGCGTGACAGTGGAATAGCAGTGAACAGGGAATAGCCGGACGTCATATCCTTTACGCGAACTTAGATTTTTTGTGCTGAGGGAACAGCGTGGATCCCGTATGACCTTTATGTCGGGAGGCCCCCAACAACAATCACCATGTTAAAAACACTCAAATGCAAAAAAGTTTTCAAAAAAACAATAGTGATTAATCCTTAATTCGGGACATCTTCTACATACCGGAGGGGGGGCAAACACGATCTGAATCGCCGAGTAGCAGAAGGTGTCGTCTGCTAAAAACGGTCATTTTTAGACGTGTGATAACAAAAAAAGCCGAGGCTAGGCCTAACATTGCACCTAGAGACTTCTATGGTGGCTTTGGTTAGAAGGAAGGGAGAGGGGGAGGAGGAAGGGGGGCTAGGGAAGGAGACGAGGAGGTGAGTAGTTGCTTTTTTACAAATAGTTCTCTACGTCTGGAAGTTTGGTGTTTGGTCTAACCATTATTTGTTCTGAAGGTGCATAGCGGAGAACAACGCAGCTGCGCTTCATGAAATTGACGGAAAACCGAGCAAGCAATGCTTAAGTGTGTGCTGTCTACTACAGTGTGTGGTGTGTGTTTCACAAACAGTAGGCCCCTACTTTCTCCAAATGACAAAACCAAGTCTGTTCTGTGCGAGGTTGCAATGCTTTCATGAAGCTGGGTAGGTGTCCGGACTGACCGCCTTCCTTCTTCCTCTTATAATAAGTTTTTTACAGCGAATGTCGTAAGAAAGCCTTGATAGCTCAGAGGTAAAAGCGGCGCGTCCGCAAATCAGTAGGTTTGCGCACGCACCTCTACAACAAGTCCGTGGTCTCGGGTTCGAGTCGGCCCCTCGCCACATCTTCTTTTTTTTCATCATCTTTTAAAGGAGAGGGGAGTGTGCGGAAGGGAGGGGGCACACTCACATATTTTTTGGTCTCTTTCTTCATTATTTACATTCTAACCAGTCTCTTCTTTTCTTTTCGATCGCCTCAGACAGGTTTTCCTATCAATTATGAACAGGATGCTTCATGTGCTGTGCGTGAGCACTGGGTTTATCTAGTAACTTATAATACACAGGGCACTTCTATTAGTTGCTTGACTGCACTAATAAAGTGTCACAAGCAACTAAACAAGTCACTTTTCATCATTATAATTACCTTAACTCGGTAAAACAGAAAAGTGTAAATGCGGCGAGCGCTAGCAAAACAAAAATATAAGACACATATCCAGGATCCATCAAGGGAGAGAGCTTAGAAACAGTACTGACATTATGACAGATTAAAGCAAAGTACTGTATGTGACAGGTGCCTGAAAATAGAGTCCGCGGAAGCGTGAGATCCCCACGAGGAGTTGCGGAGCGCTACAGTTGCCAAAGCATTACAACGCATTTCAGGGATCGCCAGTACAGCTGCAGTGGATGGCAAAAACACGGGTTCATCAACAGGTTAGTTTCTTAATTACCTCTGCCAAGGAGTACTAAAGCTTGCAACACACTGCAGGACTGCCAGTAAATGCTGCAGCAGGCAGTTATTATTACTAAGACAAGGTTGTAACGTTTTGGGGGCACATGTCATCCGGTTTGTTTGTCTGAAAGGGTGTTTCAATAAGATACAAGTGATCTTTTTATTAATGAAGGGTAATTTCGTAAGTGTCTTGCTTAAACATTTTTTTATATCCAACTACAGCAAACAAATAATACTATACTTTATGACTACTACCACACTCTGCTGCGGCTACGTTTAGTACTTTTACTGATAGCTGTAGGTGGTGGTGCGTAATACTACATACTACTACTATACATACTACCACTACTCCTACTACTACTGCTACATAGTAGCTGCGCTAAAACTAATACCACTGTGCTTTACTACTACTACTACTACTGCTACTGCGCCAATGTACACTAATACTAACAGTTGCAGAAAGAGAGGGGCGGACTGTACGACATCCCAGAGGGTGGGGATTGCGGGGTGCTGAACAACAGGGCATGGCGGCCAAGGAACTGGTGTCCTGGAGCAGGAGCTGGCGGAGAGGGATCAGGCCACATGGGACATCGAGGGCGACATCCAGCCATGGAGGGACCGCCACCGCCTGGGACACCGAGCTGACCACTGGACTCCATGAGGGGGCCGGGAACCAGAAAGAGGTGAGCTGGTGGTCCTTCCATCTAGCAAGGCGATGTGTTAGTACCTATACAGAGAACATTTCTTAACAGCGGCTAAGGAAAATTCACTCCTGAGCACCTTTATAACACTGCCTTCAGATCTAATGAAAGAACTAAGTAGAAAGAATGTGGAAAAGTCGCAATGTAGAA
>CM065681.1:23178958-23200677 GCA_017654935.2 Phymorhynchus buccinoides | reverse complement strand
ACAGTTCACCCCTGTATCAACAATGTACAGTTCACCCCTGTATCAATGGTGTACAGTTCACCCCTGTATCAATGGTGTACAGTTCACCCCTGTATCAGCAAGGGGTATCAATGGTGTGCAGTTCACCCCTGTATCAATGGCAATGGTGTACAGTTCACCCTTGTATCAATGATGTGACTCTTGAATCAATGGTGTACAGTTCACCCCTGTATCAATGGTGTACAGTTCACCCCTGTATCAATGGTGTGCAGTTCACCCCTGTAGCAATGGTGTGTAGTTCACCCCTGTATCAATAATGTACAGTTCACCCCTATATAAATAATGTACAGTTCACCCCTGTAAATCAATGGTGTACAGTTCACCCCTGTATGAGCAAGGGATATCAATGGTGTGCAGTTCACCCCTGTATCAATGGTGTGCAGTTCACCCCTGTATGTTGTACAGTTCAGTCCTGTATCAATGGTGTGCAGTTCACCCCTGTATCAATGGTGTGCAGTTCACCCCTGTATGTTGTATAGTTCACCCTGTATCAATTGTGTACAGTTCGCCCCTGTATCAATGGTGTACAGTTCACCCCTGTATCAATGGTGTGCAGTTCACCCCTGTATCAATGGTGTGCAGTTCACCCCTGTATCAATGGTGTGCAGTTCACCCCTGTATGTTGTACAGTTCAGTCCTGTATCAATGGTGTGCAGTTCACCCCTGTATCAATGGTGTGCAGTTCACCCCTGTATGTTGTACAGTTCAGTCCTGTATCAATGGTGTGCAGTCCACCCCTGTATCAATGGTGTGCAGTTCACCCCTGTATCAATGGTGTGCAGTTCACCCCTGTATCAATGGTGTGCAGTTCACCCCTGTATCAATGGTGTGCAGTTCACCCCGGTATCAATGGTGTGCAGTTCACCCCTGTATGTTGTACAGTTCAGTCCTGTATCAATGGTGTACAGTTCACCCCTGTATCAATGGTGGTAAACAGCAATAAAGAAAAACAAGTCTCCCAACTGACCGAGCTGCACCGGTTGTAGTCATGGCCACCACGGTGGCCGTTTTCAGGATGTGCTTGTCTTCCTGCTGCAGGGTCTCCTTGTGGTGCTTGGCCAGTTCATCGTACCTCTGCTCCTTCTCTCTCATGTCAGCCTGCAAACCTGAACACATGACAAAATCCGAATACATTCGCCTAAGACATCACTCTGGTAAAGGTGCAGATCAACACACACCCATTCGATTTCTCGGATCTCCCCGTATTTTCATACTTGTCTTTCTTAGCAAATATTAAGCTGTATTTTATCAACATTTTTAGCTAATTATCGGTAAAGATGCAGATTCACACCCCTTCCACCATTTCTCGCTTCTTTCCGGTTTTTTTTTAGTCTTGCCTTTTTTACTGCTGCAGATTGAGCACTTCGACCTCTATCGTTTGCTATATTTTCAGGGGGGTGTTGATGTGCATCTTTACCCAAACTTGTGAGTGAAACAACATCATACTGTTACAGCAAACCTCTATCCACCTGCTTGGTTCATTGCGTTCTTCCCGTCTTGCCTTTACCTTCTACTATTATTGAATGCATATTTTTAATTGTGTAAATGGGTGAAAATTAACGTGAAATATAGCAAACGATAGAGGTTGAAGTGCTGAATCTGCAATAAAAAAAGGCATGCTGAAAAAACGCAAACAACCGAGAAATAGAGGAGTGGGTGTGGATCTGCATCATTACCCAGCACTCTACACTCCCACCAAATGCAAAGTCATTCACTGCCAAGTATGTACCCTGCCACATGTTTGTCTATTTATAGAGCTTATGTGACTGTTTCTTCCATTAAGGTAATGCATGCTCACTCAAAAAAAATAGTTACTGCCCTCTTGTCGGTTGAGGTGCAACGGACAACCAAGAACGTCAAAAAATACATGGCGCGAGAAGAGTTAATAGCCTACCGTATCCTACTAGAGTTATGGAGCATTGCAATGACAAATGTCTCTTGTCGGTTGAGGTGCAACGGACAACCAAGAATGTCAAAAAATACATGGCGCGAGAAGACTTAATAGCCTACCGTATCCTACTAGAGTTATGGAGCATTGCGATTACAAATGTCTCTTGGCATTGTTTTAAACAGAAAAGGGTAGAGAAAAGAAAGAGAAAAACAGAATTTTAAAATAAGACAGAAAGTAAAAACATGAAAAAAAGTAGAGAAAAAGAAAATAGAAGAATTCCAAGAAAAGTAATCTTCTTCTTCTGCGCTCCCAGGCCATAAGGCCACAATGGGTGCGTATGTGTCCGTTTTCCAGTTTTCACTGGTCTCCTCATTGCATTCAGCCATTCCGATTTTGTCGGAGCTCAAAAGTGAAAACTATATGGAAGATTTAGTTGGAAAAAATGCAGGAGAATGGGCCAAAAAGTCAGAAAGATAGTAGATAACACAAAGCAAGGAAAACAGGCAGTCACAGAGAGAGACAGATTAGAGGAAGCTACAAGCACAGAACTTCCAGAAGGTGGGGGAACTATTTGTACAGAAGACCCTCCGGTATCTCCATGGGGTGGGGTAGGGGAGCAATCAAAATGGTAAAAGAGCATGAAAAGAAAAATGCTTTCACACTCACTCAGATATATACTCTCTCTCTCTCTCTCTCTCTCTCTCTCTCTCTCTCTCTCTCTCTCTCTCTCTCTCTCTCTCTCTCTCTCTCCAGAACCAAGCTTTTCATACCTTGACACAGTTTATGTGTCCAGAGTCGATAGAGTCGCCACCTTTGTTGCATATCCAATGCCCATATATCCCTAACCTTCAGTGAACACACACACACACAAAACATTTATAATCCATGCTGATTTGTTTCTACTTATTTCTTACTGGTTATATAACTGGTATCCCTCCTTCATTCTTATTCAATCCATCCTTTCTTTTTTTTCCACTCTTCACCCTGGAAAAGACAATTGGAGAAAACAAGTTTCTTTACCAAAAGCTGCTGTCCCCCATTAGCTTTGTTGTGGTCCTGTGGTACCTTTTAGTCCCCACTATCAGTAAGCATGGCCATCTTGCATCTGGGAAAATTATATTATTTTTTCTTTCCAGGACTCCAGCTGTTATGGAACAATTGCCTTTCCTTCTCAAGCACAGAACTTTATATAGCCTGTATATGCTCCTTCAATGTACAAAGTGCATGTACTATATCCAGATCCAGATACCAAATTTAAGCTAAAGCTGTTCAGATACAATATCCTTTTCAGAATATTAATGAAAAACATGTCAGCATACCTGATAATTTTGTCTTCTAAATTGAAATTATCATCATTATGACACAAAGCCACCAACCTGCCCTTCCTGAGCTTCAGACATGCGGTCCTGGGAAGCCACCCACTTCATCAACTGTCGCTTGAGGCGTTTCCGCTGCTCCCGCGTCATCATAAAGCCCCCTTCCGAGGGGTCCAGGCCTTGTTCAAGGCCACTGATGTCCACAGCTAAATAGGACTGGCGCTCGTTCGCCAGCGCTCTCCTCTGTTCCTTCTGAGATGATGCAGGGGCGAGAAAAGAGAAAAATGATAAAGATTGTTTTTATTATGATAAAGAGTTCTAAACACGCAATCTTCTCTGGGTCAGTGTTTACTTTTTCCCTTTTATAGCAAAGTGAGCCAATTTCTGGTTTGTTTTTTAATAATGATTTTTTTAACATGTTTTCCACTCAGTTCTGTACAGTTGGTTTGTTTATTAAAAATTTTTCCTCTCACTTCTTTCTGGTTTATTTCCTACATTACATTATTTCCTCGCTTCTTTCTGGTATGTTTCTAACATTGCGACTTTTCCACACTTCTTTCTACTTAGTTTATTTCATTAGATCTGAAGGCAGTGGTTATATAGGTGCTCAACTGCAAGGAGTGAACTTCTTTAGCCGCTGTTAAAGAAATGTTCTCTGTAGGTACTAAACCATTGCCTTGCTAGATGGAAGGACACCACCAGATCACCTCTTTCTGGTTCCGGCCCCCTCTGGAGTCAGTGGTCAGATCGGTGTCCAGGCGGTGGCGGTCCTCCATGGCCTGGATGTCGCCCTCGATGTCCATGGGGGCCTGGTCCCTCTCCGCCAGCTCCTGCTCCAGGAACATCAGATCCTGGGCCGCCATGCCCGTGTTGTTCAGCACCCCGTCAATCCCCAGCCACTCTGGGATGGCGTACAGTCGCCCTCTCCTTCTGCCCTGTTAGTATTAGAGTGTAGAGTGGCACAGAGGTAGCGCGTTCGCTTCCTGTCAAATAAACCCGAGTTCGAACCTGGGTACAGGGTATTTTTCCTCTCACTTTGCACTAGGCCTTGCGGTCTGAACGTGGAGTCTTTCGGATGAGACGATAAACTGAGGTCCCGTGTGCCAATGCACTTAGCACACGTTAAACCCAGTGGCAACGAAAAAGTTGTCATTTGGTCAAAATATACCCCCCTCCCTTCCTTCCTCATCAGTCACACAAAAATCGCATGCAAATTTTTTTTTAAAAATTGGGTGGCGCGCCTCTGGCGTGCTCTCCAGGATGGAACAACCCGAATTTCACAGAGATGCCTCTGTGACTATAATGTACCTAACCTAACCCAACCTAAGTATTAGTGTAACATTGGCGGTAGTAGTAGTAGTAGTAAAAGCAACAGTGGCACTAGTTTTAGCAGCAGCAGCATATGTAGCAGTAGTAGTAGTAGTAGTAGTAACACCACCACCACCACCAGTAACAGTAAAAGTACTAAATGTAGCAGCAGCAGAAGTGGTGGTAGTAGTCATAACAGTAGTAGTATTAGTTGTTGCTGTAGTTGGATATCAAATTTTTGTAAGCAAAGAACACTTACGAAATTTACCCTTCATTAAAAAAAGATCATTTGTATCTTATTGGACAACCCTTTCAGACAAACAAACGGATGAACCAATGTTGACCCCAAAAAGTTACAGCCTTGGCTTAGTAATAATAAAACTAGCCTGCTGTAGCATGTACTGGCAGTCCTGCAGTGTGTTGTAAAGCTTTAGTAACAGCCTTGGCAGAGGTAATTATTAAACTAACCTGTTGCATGAACCCAGTGTCTGCCATCCTCTGCAGCACGTACTGGCGATCCTGAAATGCGTTGTAATGCTTTGGCAACATGTAGCGCTCCAGCAACTCCTCATGGGGAATCTCACGCTTCGCTGACTCTATTTTCAGGCCTGTCACAGACATGTAAATTTGCTTTAATTCTGTCATAAATGTCGGTACATGTTTCTTAAGCTCTCTCCCCTTGATGCTCCTGGATATGTGCCTTATATTCTTGTTTTGCTAGCGCTCAGCTCATTTACACATTTCTTTTTCACAGAGTTACTGCATATAATGATGAAAAGTGACTGTTGGATTATATTCCCTATCGTTGGTTCGTTTTGGGTGCTAAGACAAGCAGCTTAATAAAACATGGCGACCTGACATTTAATTGTGTCTTCTTCAGGTCAGGTCAGGTAGTTAGGACATTAGGCCTCGCGGCCTCTTCACTGTGCTGTGCTGTTCTTGTGCTGTTGTTGGACACTACATTTGGCAATGAAGATGGATCAAAACTCATGCACAAGTTCCCACATTAGTCTTAGTAGTAGTGGTAGTCAACAAAGGTGACATTTTAGACTCACAGGTTAATGTTCCTGGAGCAAAGTGCTAGACGTTTGTGTCTCACGTGTCTAAAGTACACAGTTACCTTTTAGATCGTTCTTAACTACAGAACTAAATCATGGCAAACAAAGACACATTTGGTGAATTTAACACATTAGTTGAAGACTGATTGTTATGTGGAACGTTTGCAAATGCATTTTGAGGCAAATGACATTGCTGATGCCAAACAAAAGAGTGTGTTTTTGTCAGTCATTGGTGCCAAATACTACGGTCTTCTCAAGTCATTGTGTTCCCCCGACACCCCTTCAACAAAAACATACAAAGACTTAGTAGATATTTTGAAAGCACATGTGTCTCCCAAACCCTTGATCATCGCAGAGCGCTTCAAATTTCACAAGAGAAATCAAAGTGAAGATCAGAAAGCAAGCAACTTTGCTGCTGACATCAGACGTTTAGCCTCCTCCTGCGAATTTGGACAATTTCTCCAGGAGGCCCTCAGAGACAGGTTTGTTTGTGGACTGACAGACACAGCCATTCAAAGAAACCTGTTGTCCAAGAAGGACCTCACGTTCACCAAGGCATTAGAAATTGCAGTTGCCATGGAAGCGGCTTCTGCACAGTCTGCTGCACTTCATCATGCACCCAGTGATTCAGATTCCCCTCAGACATCAATGCTGTACAAAAAGGTAGAAAAGTGCAAGCCCCATCCACACCCCAGAGCAACCCATTTCCCCGCAGCTGCTATCAATGTGGCAAACAGCACAACCCAGCAAACTGCCCATACAAACTGTACAAATGCAACCACTGCAACAAATTGGGACACCTAGTTGCTGTTTGCCGCTCACGTCAACGAGCCACCACAGCCGTGAGTCAGCTTGTATCCAGTGAAGAGACAGATGAAGCTGTAGTCCTGCATAATATTCCCTCGAGGTCGGCGTCAGCACCATACACAGCAACAGTACTTATTGAAGGAAAGCCTGTCCTTTTTGAAGTCGACACTGGGGCATCCGTTTCCCTCATCAGTGAAAACACCTTCAAATCCACCTGGGACAAGGCCGAACTGCCACTCGCACCCTGTAATACAATTCTTCGCACATACACAGGTCAGCAGATAACCGTGTGTGGTCAAGTCACTGCTCACACCACACATAAGGACAAGTCAGCCATGCTACCCATCATTGTTGTCGGTGGGGGAGGACCAAACCTCCTTGGAAGAGATTTGATCAAGGGATTAAATATGGAAGCCACAGCCTTGATCAACAAAGTCAGTGTGACCCCCGCATCACGTTGCCAGGTTGAAGTTGATCGTTTTCCAAAACTGTTTCAAAAACAGTCCGGACATGCCAAGTCTTTCCCAGTCACACTTCATGTTGAAGAAGGAGCCACTCCCAAGTTCTACAAAGCGCGATCTGTCCCTTATTCATTGAGAGGAAAAGTAGATGATGAGCTTAGCAGACTCCAAGAAGAAGGCATTATTGAGCCGGTGAAGTATTCGAAGTGGGCAGCCCCCATAGTTCCTGTTCTCAAGCAAGACGGCAAGGTGCGGATCTGTGGGGACTATAAAATCACAGTCAACACAGCGGCTAAGGCTGATGTCTACCCTCTTCCCCGCATTGAAGATCTCTTCAACAAGGTTGCTGGTGGAAAAACCTTCACTAAGCTGGACTTGACTCAGGCATACCAGCAGCTTCCCCTCGCAGAAGAATCCCGTGATATCACAACCATCAACACGCCCAAAGGACTCTTTAGGTACACGCGTCTTCCTTACGGCATTTCAGCAGCACCCGCCATTTTCCAACAGACCATGGACTGTCTCTTACAAGACATTCCTCAGGTGGCTGTTTTCCAGGATTATATACTCATCACTGGTGACACTGATGACGCCCACCTGGCGCATTTCAGGGAAGTTCTTCGCAGGTTCGACTCTGAAGGTTTCAGCTTAAAGAAAGAGAAGTGTCAGTTCATGCTCCCAGAAGTCACGTATCTGGGACACCGCATCTCTGCTGAGGGCATTCAGCCCACCACGGACAAAGTGCAAGCCATCCAAGATGCCCCCATTCCAAAGAACACCACTGAGCTGAAATCGTTCCTGGGGCTGGTGAACTTCTATGCCAAATTCCTGCCTCACCTGTCCACAGTTCTCTCCCCACTTCACAGACTTTTGAGACAAGGCGTCGTGTTCAGGTGGGGTACAGACCAAGAACAAGCTTTTCAACAAGTGAAGACCATGCTCCTGTCAGCAGACCTCTTGGTCCACTTTGATCCAGGCATGGAGGTGACCTTGTCGTGTGATGCCTCTGGAGTTGGCCTTGGAGCAGTCCTTGCTCACAAACTTCCAGATGGTTCGGAACGTCCAATCGCTTACGCCTCCCGAACCCAGAACAAAGCTGAGCAGAAGTACTCAAACATTGAACGAGAGGCCCTTGCAGTCACATTCGGTGTGAAGACATTTCATGACTACCTTTACGGGCGGCATTTTAGCTTGTTCACCGATCACAAACCCCTCATGACCTTGTTCAACAAGCACAAGGCCATTCCCTCAGAAATGTCACCCAGGATTCAAAGGTGGGCCATGTTGTTGTCGGCTTATGACTACACCATCACCTACAAGCCTGGATCTTCAATGAGTCATGCGGATGCTTTAAGTCGGCTACCATTGCCAATTACTTCACCCGAAACAGACTTGCCGGAAGAATTTGTCCACCTGATGGATCACTTGTCCTCTACACCGGTCACAGCAGCTGACATTCAGAGAGAGACGGACTGTGACCCGGTTTTGACACGGGTAAAGCAGTACACCCTGTCTGGTTGGCCCTCAGAGGTCCCTCAGAAATATGAAGCTGAACTCCTAGTCTACAAGAGACATGAAACTGAACTCAGTGTGGAAGGAGGATGTGTAGTTCTCAGAACCAGAGCAGTCATCCCTCCAGCATGTAGGAGAGCCATGCTTGAAGAGTTGCACTCATGTCACCCAGGCATCAACAAAATGAAATGCCTCGCTAGGTCATATGTGTGGTGGCCTAACATTGATCAAGACATTGAGACCATGGTCCACAAGTGTGATGCCTGTCAACAAGTCCGTCACGCACCGGAAAAAGCCCCACTGCATCCATGGGAGTGGCCAGAGAAGCCTTGGTCTCGTCTTCATATTGACTTTGCTGGGCCCTTGATGGGCCACATGTTCCTCGTCGTTGTTGATTCCCATTCCAAATGGACTGAAGTCAAAATGATGCAAAAGATCATAGCTGACAAAACAATTTCTGCACTGCGAGAAATGTTTGCCACACATGGTCTGCCCGATACAATTGTATCAGACAACGGGCCAACCTTCACTGGCAGTGAGTTCAAGAGTTTCATGCAAACAAATGGAATTCGTCACGTCCTGGCCTCTCCATACCACCCAGCCTCCAATGGGCTTGCAGAAAGAGCTGTTCAAACCTTCAAAGAATCCATGAAAAAAATTGAGCCCGACTCTCTCTCTGCAACACAAGCTTTCCATCTTCCTTCACACTCAGCACGTCACACCTCATTCAACAACAGGTGTGCCCCCAGCTGAGCTCTTGATGAAAAGAAACCTCAAGACACGTCTGGACCTAACACGTCCAACCCTCACCAGCAAAGTGGAACAAGCCCAAATGAAGCAGAAACATTACCACGACCAGTCAGCGAGAGAGCGACATTTCCAGGTGGGAGACAGAGTGTTTGCTCGCAACTTCGGACCAGGCAACCTATGGCTTCAGGCTACTGTTGTGGAAGTCACTGGTCCACTGTCCTTCAGAGTTCAACTGGAAGATGGGCGTGTCCTTCGCAGGCACATAGATCAGCTTCGAAAATGCCGGGTAGACACAGCAACAGTGGAGATTCCCGTTCCCAAGATACCCGATTCACTGCCTCTTGAACGGTCACATAGCATCCCTCTTCTACCTCATCAAAGGCCCTTGAAATCACCCCCCTCAAAACCTCCCCCTGCATCACCACAGCAGTACACTGGTACCCATGCTTGCCTCACATCCTGGGACACCATGTCCACGCACATCGTCACGGGGGCATTCCGGGCAAACGCTAGAAGATGCCAATCGTCGGTGCACCGACCTTCCTTCACCCCCCGGGCCGCTAGGTGCCAAGAGCAACACTGAAAAGGAGCCAGTGCCTGAATTCATTCTGCCTTCTCAGCCATCACCCTGTTTGGAGAAGTCTGGAGTAATCCCTTCTGACCGACCGAAGAGACTTCGCAAACCTCCTGACAGGCTGGATCTTTAATGCAAGTTAGGCTGTGCTAAACGAGAGTAGGTGGAGCAAGTCTGAGAAAGGCCCTTATGGCTCACTTGCCTCCAAAAGAAAGCTAGTCTAGTAATAGGAAGTGCTAGAAACAAATTTCTTTTTAATTTTGTTTTGTGTGAAAAGGAAAGAAACATTTTCAAGTGCCACTTCAAAAACTACCTTTAAGTTTGACCCTAAAAAGCATGGTGAAACAATGTGTAATTTTGTTTTTACCTCTTAGTTTTTCATTTCACATTACCTTGTTTTCCTTAGAGTTCAAATACAGTTTTATTTTGTTTTATTTTGTTATGTTTTTCAAACTAATGATTATATTGGTTCTTCATGATAATTTGTCTTTGTGTTTGAATAGTTGGGGTTTTAGCTTTAAGGGAGGAGTGTTGGATTATATTCCCTATCGTTGGTTCGTTTTGGGTGCTAAGACAAGCAGCTTAATAAAACATGGCGACCTGACATTTGTGTCTTCTTGTGCTGTTGCTGGACATTACAGTGACTTGAATTGTTAGCTTACTTGTGCACTTTATTAGTGCTAGTCCACAAGTTGCGGACTAGCACAACTAATAAAGTGCACATGTGTATTATAAAGTCATAACTAACAAGTCATTCATTTGGTGTTACTTCTTTTAGAGCTTCTACACTGCTCTTCTTCTAGGCTGTAGATGGCCACAATGAGCACATTTATTTTATGCAAGAAAGTACCTTTCAGTAACAGCAGCTAGACATGTTTATCCAAAATCTTCACTGTCAGTAATCCCAAGCTCTGAAATCAGTAATTTCAGGCATCTGTCCGTAATTTTGCTGGCCGAGAAATCCTTCCACCAGAATTTTTCGCTGCCGTCAAAACTTTTGTTGAGTGGGGGGAGCAAATGAACACACATGCTGCAACTTCCCATCCAACCCCAACTTCGACTGCTGCCGAAAATGTGGTTGCGTTGAGGCGGGAGCTCACTTTTTTATTTGGTGTCTGATCAGGATCAGAGTCAGAATCATCCGCTTGCAAGTGGGTTTTTTTTGGCATGCCTTCAGATTGCACTTCATACGTAGAAAAATGGCGGCATGGTGAAATAAACCGGAAGTATTCATTCAAGGGACATCACTCGAAGTGATACCTTTGATAGCAGACGACACAGTAGCGAGTACGGCTCAAACGCCATGCCTTCTTTCGATTTCTTCTTCTTTTTTTCCACACTCATTCAGCGGAAATGCAGCTTTTTTTGTTGTTGACCGTAATAGCGTAATCAGAGGTCTCAAAAAATAATAATTACAGATAAATACGTAGGGAAAACAGGTCTGTAACAGGCTAGAAGAAAACTTGCCATTACTTTTCTTCGAACATTTAGGCAAAATGTGTTCAATACCACAAAACAGCACTCTCTAGATTTGTTCCAAGTACATCTAAGGGTTCCCCACCTTCTTTTATCTCAATACTTATTTTCAACTTTTGATGCAGTTCCATCTTACCCATGGTGGTCACATCTTTCTTCAGGACTTCCATGGCGTCATGGCCTTGGAAGCGGAGCCTCGTGATCTCCCGGAAGTTCCTGTCCACGTCGTCACGCTTACGGCGGAAAGCATGGCGCTGATTGGCCAGGGAGTAAGGCTCCAGCTTCTCGCTGCGCAGCTGACTTCCCACACGCACCACACGGCCTGTAAAGGTCATGTGTCACTTTAGGATAGGCTGGAAAGGCTGACGGTGAAATATTCTCTCATTTCTAAAATAACACTTTTCTACGTTTTCCTAATGGTTTTTATTCCTGACCAATGTATCCCCATTCCTGAAGTGGTGGAAGCACTTTTCCAATCTGTAAGTATATTGGCCTCTGCAACTAGGGTTATTAACGCCCTTGACAGTGAGAATGAAGCCCTTGTAGGTCAGTACTGAAAAGGGCATTCACTCTTGCGAAAGGCAGTCATTTAGTGGCCTCAAATAGGGTAATTGGTGAGAGTTAATCCCTTGTTTGGTCAGTACTCAAGCATCTACCAAGGGCATTCACTCTAGCAAAACCTGGTTGTTGCAGTGGCCAGTATGTGGCAGGGGGTGGGGGAGATGAGCATGTGTATGTTTGTCTACCACCATTGTCTCTACCATCGAAGTTGTTAGCTCTTTCAATCAACTTTCCAGAGCATTTCTAAACTACTTTAATTCATGGGGCATGCACATATATGAAAGATGGAAATGAACATCGTAGGTGCAGTAGCCTGTGAAAAAACAATGGTCACCCATTCTCACTTTGCTATTGACCATGACTTTCCGCTAATGTCACCAAATGATAAAAGCCACCAGAGGTCTGGGTTTCAATGTCAACTACTGACCCGAGAAGAAAGAGATGATTCCCTCTAAGAACTGGTCCAGGGCGTGGTTGGTGTAGCACACGATCAGCATGGTGCCGTCGTCGTTGGGGTCCCAAGCTGCTCGGTTGTGGAGCAGGGCTCTGACAATCTTCAGCCCCACGTAGGTCTTCCCCGTGCCGGGGGGACCCTGGAAACATTATTGGTGCAATCCTTCTTGTTTTGCTTTTAACTCTCTTGTGCGCTGAATGGTCGTGAACGTTTAAAAAATCGGATCAGAAACGTCTAGAACGTTCGGGAACGTACGGATTCCACGTGGCCGGTTTGGGCGCTTCCATTTTGTTTCTATCACATGGCAGTCACGTGAGCGCTTCAGCCTCGCTTTCGCTATAGATTACACTTCCGTCCTGTTGCTTGCAATGGCTTCTAGGCCGATTGGTTTGAAAGATATGAATTTTTTAAAATTAGTGACCGACTTCGGCATTTTCGCGATATTTCCAATATGGATGACGAACAGTTATGGCGTCCATTGACTGAGGAAAGCGATGAATAGTCCTATTTTTGTGAAAGATGGGAATTATGAGATCGCGAAGTGATGAGTAAGGAGTGTATTCTGACCTATTTCGGCAGCGAGCTTGTGTTTGTTCGATCGATGCGAATATTTGAAGTCGTGTTACTGACATCGGCATTTTCCCGACTTTTACATCATGGATGATGAGTCGTTATTGCATCCACTGAGTGATGACAGCGATGAAAATTCCCTTTTTTGTGAAAGATAGGAATTATAAGATCGTGAAGTGAAAGGGTAAGTGAATGGTTTTGATCTACATTTCCATTTCAGTCATCTTAGGCTTCAACAGTCTGCAAAAGTAGGCAGTGGATGACTAGTGAATGCAGTTTGCGAATACACTTTGGCATTTTGATTTTTTTTGTGGAGCCATGCATCCCCATAACATCTTGGAATTCCTTTTGCAACTCAGACAGACATCTCGGCAACACATTCAAAACAAAAAAACACACAAAATCTGGTAGGGTATATTTTATTTTATTATTTTTCTGACGCTACCCCGCCTTTTGTACGGAGTGACGTCCCTTGGGTTAGGATTTCAGAGGTGATTGAGAGCACAGAGCGTCAGGCACAAGAGGGTTAAGACCATATCATGCTTAAGTTTGTATTATTATCACCAACAGCATCATCATCAACAATATCAATATAACTTTAAAATCTCTCTTGAAGGACCTTTTTACAGAGCAGAAGCAGTACCAGAGTCACTTCTAATAAAAGGAAAAAAATCCCTTTGAACTAAAACAGACTCAACAGAAATGTTAACCTACCGCTACAGTATTATAAAGTTTAATAGTCCACAAACATGTCTCCCAAAGGGGGATCTGCGCATGTGCGAGGAAGAAGACGTCTCTTTCAGTTCGTCCGTAAACTAAGCCCAAATGTATTGTTTTTCTCCCAGTAATTAGTGCTCTTTATCAGTTTAGCGCTAGAAGTTCACGGGCAATAGTAGAGAGAACATCTTTCCATTTTATTGACGTCTTCGGTTGGAAATTTACATCTTTTCCACTCTGTGTTTGATAGTGAGCTTTCTGCCATTATGTTTTGTTTATTTCCGGTTGACTTTCTTGCTATCGGCTAGGTATGTTTAAGTCTAATATTTCTCTTTTCTATTTTGTTGTTTTTCTTTTCTTGCACAAAACGCTCAGAGCTCAGATGTAGTGAAACCATCCTCTTCAAGTGACATTGAGAATGTTGATTTTGGAGCAAAGAATGTCATACGAACACACAGGACTTCTCTCTCTCTTCATACAACTGCTGACTACAGCTTCAAAGCGAAAGTTGCACAGTCAACATAACAGGTACCAACGTCAAAGGTTAGTCCTACTCTACCTGGCTTGCTTGTTGTTGAAAAATTCATACTCCCCAGAACCGAATCCTGGACCAAAGGCTAATTTAGTTGGCCTGCAAATAAATGGACATTCAAAATGACTATGCCAGTGCTACGGCCCTTTCCACTCATGGCTGTGTGGCACCTGCGATGTGACTGTCAAATGGGGAGACCGTGGGATAGCCTGCGAGACTTGTGGACAATGGTTCCACGCCCACTGCCAAAGTGTCGACTCTGCCCTATACCACCAGCTCGGAGACAGCAAGGAGGACATTCCCTAGCATTGCGTCCTTTGTGGGAACACCAACAGCCAAACTGTCTTCTACCTGCATGGGGTGGAATGGACGGAGACGTCAGTGACACCAGGGTTGGACTCGCAACCCAGTCAGCACTCCCTACAATCTTGTGCATCACCAACTGAATTCCACCTGAATCGTCCCCTGCATGCATCGACTCCAACCAGGGCTACTAGACAGGACAAGAACATCAAAAGGCCATTGAGGTTTCTCAATATAAACTTTCAATCAATGACCGGGAAAATACCTGAAATTATTAACCTAGTGGACAGTCTGAAGCCTGACGTGATAATTGGCACCGAAACATGGCTGAACTCCGAGATAGGAAATCCTGAGGTCCTTCCTGACACGTACACTGTACATCGAAAGGATAGGTACAGAGAAGGTGGAGGAGTCCTCATCGCGGTGCGCCAAGAGATAAAAAACTATGCAGTCTCTGAACTTGACGAAGAGTGTGAACTGTTGTGGGTAAGGCTTAGACTGCAAGGAAGAAGAAACCTGTATGTCTGTTCCTACTACATGTATAGGCCAAATGTTGCTGACCATGAAAGCCTTCAACTCTTCCGTTCATCTCTGAGCAAAGCTGTGTCTATCACCAATGCCCACATCTTGGTTGGGGGGGGACCTCAACTTTCCAGGATGGGATTGGGCGAACAAGGAGCTTAAGCCAAACTGCCCTTACCCTGCACTCCACAGAGAATTTCTCGATACCCTGAATGACTGTGCAGTGGAGCAACTGGTTGATGTTCCGACAAGGCAAGACAACACCCTGGACCTAATTATCTTGAACTGTCCACAGTTGATCCCCCGCATAGAAACATTCCCAGGTCTTTCGGACCATGACGGGGTATACTGCGAGGTACAGGTCTATGGACAGAGAAGGAAACAGATCCCCAGACTCATACCACTCTACGGCCAGGCAAATTGGGAAGGACTAAGAAAGGCTCTCAGAGACCTGGGGCACAAGATAGAAAAAGAAATAAACAGCAGCAACACTGAACAGCTATTGGTTGAGTTCAAAACCAAACTCCAGGAAGCAGTGAAAGAGTTCATCCCTCACAAACTATCCCGAGTTAAGGAAAGCAAACCCTGGATCAGCCCTGAACTGAGAAAACTCATCAACAGAAGGGACAGGATCTACAAGAAGATGAAGAAAATGGGAACAGAGAAACTAAAACAACGAGTCAAAGATCTCCGGAGAGAAGTACAGAGAAAGTTGCGCAGGGCATACTGCGGGTACCTCAATGACATCTTCACAGAGGAGGATGCAAACCAGGCGCCAAACAGCAAACGATTCTGGGCCTACATGAAGCACCAGAAAGCGTCTAATGCAGGAGTGGCTCCACTGAAGACTGACGGACACCTGGTGTCAGATCCCAAAGAACAAGCAGAAATGCTCAACAAGCAGTTCCAGTCAGTTTTTAGTGAAGGGAAAAGTTACACTGCAGAAGAGTTCTCCCAGAAATGCGCCATGAAGCCAGCCGATGTCCCTGTCATAGAGAATATTGAAATAGGAGAGGAGGGAGTACGCAAACTTTTGGCAAACTTGACACCCACCAAAGCCAGCGGGCCAGACAACATCAGCCCAAGAGTGCTGAAAGAACTAGCACCAGAAATTGCTCCAATACTAACCAAGATATTCCAATCGTCCATCAACAGCGGGACCGTACCAACTGATTGGAAGGAGGCCAATGTAACACCAGTGTTTAAGAAAGGGGAGCAATACAATCCAGCGAATTACCGACCAATATCCCTCACCAGTGTCCCCTGCAAAATCTTAGAGCACATCATCACCAGTGCCATCATGAACCATCTGGAAGACCATGGGATACTGTGTGACCAGCAACATGGGTTCAGGAAGAACAAATCCTGTGAAACACAGCTCCTGGAGTTCACAGATGAACTGTTTGAAAATGTAGAGCAAGGCAAGCAGA
Source organism: Phymorhynchus buccinoides (assembly GCA_017654935.2). Classification (NCBI taxonomy): domain Eukaryota; kingdom Metazoa; phylum Mollusca; class Gastropoda; order Neogastropoda; family Raphitomidae; genus Phymorhynchus; species Phymorhynchus buccinoides. The sequence goes on along the minus strand of CM065681.1, from coordinate 23,184,396 downwards.
CTGACATCATAGTGATGGACTTCACTAAGGCCTTTGATAAAGTAAATCACAGCCTGCTCCTGCACAAGCTTCATCATTATGGCATCCAGGGGAAGCTCAACAAATGGATTGAAGACTTCCTTAGCAACAGAAGACAAGCGGTTGTCGTCAACGGTGTCAGATCCACCCACATTGATGTTTATTTTGGAGTGCCCCAAGGAACAGTCCTTGGACCGTGCCTGTTCCTGGCATACATCAATGACCTGCCAGACAAGGTGACATCACCAACCCGTCTCTTTGCTGATGACACTGCAGTGTATAGAGTGGTAGCGGTGCCTCAGGACCATGATCAGCTACAGCATGACCTCCATCAGCTTGCTGAGTGGGAGAAGAGCTCGGACATGGCATTTCATCCCAACAAATGCACCACCTTACCTGAAGAAGACAGACGCAAGAAAGCAGGTACACGCTCCATGGCTCGAAACGGTGGACTCCGTAAAATACCTGGGAGTTACCATCCGTAGAGATCTGAGCTGGAAAAAACATATCCAGCATGTCTGCTCAAAGGCCAACAAGACTCTTGGGTTTTTGAGAAGAAGCCTCAAGATCAGTTCCCAGACCATCAGGGAAAGAGCCTACAAGGCATTTGTGCGTCCCATACTGGAATACGCCTCCACAGTGTGGGACTCTCACCAACAGCAAGACAACGACAAAATCGAAGCGGTCCAGAGGAGAGCTGCAAGATTTGCCCTGTGCCGCTTCAGGAATACGTCAAGTGTGACCTCCATGATAGAGCAGCTGAAGTGGCCCACCCTGCAAGAACGAAGGGAAACAGCCATGCTCTATAAGATCCAAAACAATCTGGTCACTATGAAGACTGTAAGAGAGAAGCTGGTCCCAGCACCACAGCGCCAACGCCGAGCACACCCCAAGCAGCTGGCCCAGACCTACTGCCGCACCCAATACAGTAAAGCAAGCTTCCTGCCACGTACCATCAAGGCATGGAACAACCTCCCAGAACAGGCTGTTGAGGCGAGGACCTTGGGCACTTTTGTGTCCTGGGTATCCAAAACACAGTAACTACACTCCCTTCTCTCTTTTTCTTTATTTTCTTTAGTTCATTTTAATTTGCTTTAGTTCATTTTCCTTTATTTTATTCTTCCCAATGACGCAGCATCATGTTGGAGCCCGATTAGCGGGACCTGGCTGGCTGGGTAATTCTCTAGCTTAGCGCGGCATCATGTTAGGGACTGATTAGCGGGACCTGGCTGGCTGGGCCAAGCTTTCTATATTTCTTCTTTTTCTCCTATCCACTTCCTTCTTCTTGATAGTTTGTTGTCTTGCGCATTCCCGCAGATCCTCCCAAATTATACAGTGACATAATAGTCAGCAGTGACTGCGGTTGCTATAGGGAAAAGAAAGAAGAAGAAACGTCAATCTGTAAGAAAAAATCCCTCTGTACCAATACGGAACTAGATTGTAACCTGTAATCATGAGACTATAAAATTTTGATCTCTACAAACTCAGTTAATCCAACTCCCCAAACCTTACCCCCACCCACCCACTCCTCCCTTCTGTGTGTGTGTGTGTGTGTGTGTGTGTGTGTGTGTGTGTGTGTGTGTGTGTGTGTGTGTGTGTGTGTGTGTGTGTGTGTGTGTGCATGCATGTGTGCGTGCATACGTACATATGCATGTGTGCGTGCAAGTATGTGTCTGTGTGTGTGTCTTTCCATCTCTCTTTCCATGCTCACTTGGATGACAGAAAACTCTTTGGTTAGGGCGCAGTACAGTGCTTCGTACTGCGTCTCATCCAGATGCAGCAGCTGAGGGTCCGGCCACAGCTGTTTGTACAGCACAGCCACACTTTCAGCCTCTCTGGATTCCAGGCTGAAGTTGTACCTCACTGGTACGTCCAACCCCAAAGCTCTCTCTGCAGTTTGCCGTTTGTCAGTCAGTTGAACATTTTCGTCTACCAGTGGTCGTAGGTCATACTGTGTGTTCCGGTTCAGGTATCTGGTAAGGGCAGATAATATTATGTGTGAGTGTATAATATAGGGCATGCAAATATGGACACATTCATACACAGCTATATATAGCCTATGAACACCAGCAACCAAATACCCATACAGTATACACACACGGATGTATGTACACACACACACGCAAGCACACACACATATGCAAGCACACACACACACACACACACACACACACACACACACACACACACACACACACATACACACCACAAAACCCACAATAGATACTGTTCAAGTTAGTTTACCTTTTCAGTAATGATTGGCTTTTTAAAGATTAAAATTCCTATCAAACTTGTCTCAGAAAAGAAATAATCAATCCATGCATATGACTAGTAATTTTCTTGTAAGTAACAAAGAAACACAAAACAACCTTTCCGATTCCTATCTCATAAAATCAAGAGAATAAAATTACTAAAAGTAAGAGTAAGACATTTGTGTCAGAAGACTAACATTAATTGAATCTTATTTAGTACCCTTTTCTTACTGATATAAAGGCACAGAAATAAAAAGTTAGGATAAAAGTGTAAAAAGGTTAAGATCTGCATAGTCTGCCCCTTTTGTTTGAGTTACATCTTTCCAGCAGTGAATGATGTAATTGTGGAAAAAAATAGATCTTTCTCTCTTTTTCTCATTCTCTCAGTCACAAACCAATCAAAGAATAAAGGTTCAACTAAGTCTCTCACCTGGGTTGAGCTACGTCTTTCTTGCAGTAAACAATGTAATTCTGGAACGGCAGATCCTGGTCACGCATCTTTTGCAGACCAGCCAGCACATGGCGATACGCCTCAAAGAACGCTGTGGTCTCTGCCATTGTGAAAGACGTTTCAGGGGGAATGGCAGAAATCTGTCATAGAAAATTAGAATAGAAGTGAAGAAAATAGAACTCCTTTCTAAACATAGTAGTTATTATTCCTTTTCTTCTGGATACAAAATCACAACATAATTAGGAATACAGTAAAATAAAGGTAAGAGAGCATAATCTAACATTGGAAATTTTTTAAGAGAACTTGATTTAACGCTCTTGTTGTTGCAGCTGTCATGGTTGTTGTTTCCATGGCCATTAATATGCTTTACATGTGTGAACATGTGAGTGAAATGAAATTTGTAAAATGGAGAAAACAAAATTCAATTAAAAAAATTGTAATAAAAATAAAAAGAATTTGATTTAACAAAAAGATGAGCTGATTTTCCTTCATCACTGCATTCTCTTTCACATAGATAAAAACATGAAAACTGCCAATTATTATTGTAACCAACCTCCTGAAGACTGTGTTGAAAGGTGACATCCACAATGCCTTTGCTTAGGTCTGCTGGATCCCTGTTGCTGACAGTGGCAAAGTAGAGAGTCCTGAAATCATCAGCTGACAGACAGACCAGTGAACCATAGATCAGTCGCTTGCTGACTTCCCAGCGCACTCGACCCAAACCCGTCAGGTCAAAGGTCAAACGATGGCCCAAGCCTGATGACATGCAGACCGAACGCAGGATGTGCACGTCGTGAAACACTCGTATGTCCTTGGAAAATAAGAATGGGAGCCAATATAGGCCTACATTTTTAATGTTAGAAAAAAAAGGCCAAACACAATTTGTTTTTTAAAGCTACCTAAGAAACTGTGGAAAACAATGTTCTGTGTAATCAGAATAGCTAGGCTTAAAATCAGAGAAATATGAGCATAAGTTTTGTTTAACTTTTTTTCTAAAAAAAGCTGCATTGAATGGGGAGACTGGTTCATTGTTCACGCTTATTCTTTAATCTGGATGTACTAATTTAGTATACATACATTCATCACCCTTCTGCGTTTGCATGGTTGTTGCTTCTTTTTTTTAGTACTATTCTTGTCAGCCGTACACGCACACACACACACACATATATACATACACACACAAACAGGTCTTCATTCCATTTAAAACACGAACTTGCTCTTTCAAACAAAAGTGTAAGTACTAAGTTCAATAAGACAAACAATCAATTTCAATACTCAAAACTTACAATGAAAATTGCCATAAAGAACATCATCATTCTGAGCATCATCAGGAGAAAAGTACTCACTTTCAGTCTCTTTCCAGCCTGCGGTGCACTGGCCATCTCCTGGTATTCAGCAATGCCCTCCCTCAGCGGACACACAAAGTCTTCACGCAGCAGTCGGAACTGAACATCCAGGTAATGATCCACGCCAGAGTAGCCCCCCTTCTGCTTGTTCTTCCTCAAGAAAGGAAGCTTGTCTTTGTCTAAATCTTCAGCTGCTGGAAAAACGGAAATATCTCTGAAGTCGTCGGGTGGGTCCAAATCATCTTCGTTGATCGGCCCTCTGCGGTTTTGGGTCCTCCTGCGCTGTAGGCCTTCCAGGGCCGCATCCACAGCGATTTTGTAGGAGTCCAACTTGTCAGTGACCTCCATCGGGAGAACTTCAAACCCTCTCGTCTTGACATCTCTCCGAGCTATGTCCATGAAAGCTTGGGCCATGACAACTTGGTGGATGTGGGAAGGGAAAAGTGTGAGGAGCATTCTCATCAGATCGGCGCAATCCCCCAGGATGTTGATGACCTCAACAACCTGCATGGTTCTGCTGCAGGTGGTAAGGAACGTTCCCATGAACTGCAGGAACTCAGAGGCTCTGACCTCGTTGAGGATCTCGTTCTGCTGCCCAGGCATGGACTGACACAGGCTCACTTTGGCCAGGCAGCTGAGCAGCAGCTGCATCATCTCGTCATCCGAGGTGAGCTTCTGTTCGTTCTGCAGCAACCGGTACAGCCCTTCCTTGCTGTAGGACAGTGCTGCTACCACCTCTGCCGGCTCCTTGGCCTGCAGTTCTCGCAGCCTGTGGAAAGACACATTCAGTTCTGCAGGTCTGAATCCTGGCTGATGTTGGCGAGGCCCAAAGTGTTGCCCTCCTGGTCTTCTGTTTGGAGGTCTGTGGCCGCCACCGCGTTGATGATCTGGAGAGGAAAAAGAGTGAGAGACTGAGACAGAGAAAGAGACAATAAAAAAAACTAAAAAGAAAGCCAACACAGATTGTGTTTTGGTGAAAGCAAATTAACAGAAAAGGGACTCAAGAAGACATATACATTACAAATTTGTGATCACCAGATGATATTGGAAATTGTCTCCTAGTCAAAAACATACATTTGATATCAACTCAATCTCTTTATATTATTTCTTTTATTCTCTCAACCCCTTGACTGCCACCAACATATTACGTACTGACCTGATGACATCACTGATGATGTCATGAGATTAAGAGGAATAACCCTGATATGCTGGCTTTTGCTCTTGCACAGTCAATAGGTCCATATCCAGATTGTCTCTATCAGTTGTCTTTTTCATGGCATTATTTGCCCAATTATTTTTTCTTTGATTTTCTCTGGCAGTCAAGGGGTTAATAATAAAGGGGTAATCCTATTTAATACAAAAAGGGTGGAA
>CM065681.1:23143958-23176458 GCA_017654935.2 Phymorhynchus buccinoides | reverse complement strand
AGCTCCAGTGTATGATTCCAAAACTGAACCATCTGTATACATTTTAAGATGATACGGATATACATTTTCTAGATGTTCTTTTGCTTCAACTGCTATCAGATTGATATTATCATCCTTTTTTAAGGCAGTATAATCTGTATCAAATTTTGCAGAAATATGCTCCCACTGAGGTACAATAGGCATTACCGGTGTACTTGAAATTAATGTAATATCAATGTCACATTTTTAAAATAATTCATCTGTATAATTTCTAATAGGTTGTAAGTAAGAAATATTTTTAGCCCTCTTAGGAAAATCAATGTTTGAATCAAGAAAAACTTCATTACTGACTGAATTAGACACTGAGAGACTTCTAGTCACATACTTGGCTGTAGCTAACTTACGTTGATCTTCAAGTACTAACAAATTAGCTTCTCTGTACGTTTTGAACGTATTTGTGTGCACTGGCACACCAAGTGCTAGTTTAATAGCCTTACTGTCTATGCTTTGTAACCTTTTTAGTAGTGTCTGAGGAGCTGAAAAATAAACTTCTTGTCCATAAGTTAACTTTGATCGAACCAAACTAGTAGCAAGATGTAAGAGTGTTTGAGTATCTTGACCCCACGATTGAGCACTAACTATTTTCAAAAAGTTTAACCTTTGTCTAGCTTTACTTATAAGATGTTCAATATAACAACGCCAGTTTAATTTGGGAGTTAAATAGACTCCTAACATTTTTACATTTTTTGAATATTGTAGAATGTTGCCTTCTAAAACAAGCTGAGGTAGATGTTGTGGATTTTCACCATTACTAAAAAACATCAATTGTGTCTTTTCTCCTTAAAGTTCTAACACTCAGTACAGCAGCCTGCCGCATTTACTGACTTGGGTGGTGTAGGGGAGGAGGGCAAGCGGGGTCAAAATGTGCAGTAAGCGGTATGAGGCAGTTCCCGCTCTTTCCTAGCCTACCCTTTTTGTTTAAAAGAGCTAATGGTTACAGTAAAGTGATGTTTAAATTTCTGGCAAATCATCTTCATTTCTTCATTTCCATCACAAAGTCATTTTGATATTTGATTCTGTCAGCTGCATCAAAATTTCATCATTAGCTAGCATCATTCAAAATGTTTTCATCTTCCTTTAGTTACTACCGTAATCATTAACTTTTCTATAATAATTAAAAAAAGGCGTTACCACCTTTCAAAATATGTTTGTTAAATTAATCATTTCCCCCCAAAAATATTATGTCTGTGGTTGCTGTCACTTTGTGACCATTAATCATCAGCATAATCATCATCATCATCATCATGATCATCATCACTAACATTAACAATAAGGTATTGTCGTCTTTCCTAACCTCGAAAATCCTCATTTCGTCTTGGTCTTGGTAATGGCCACACATCCTGAGGACGATTGCGGTTTGCACGTGCCTGGGGGTGTAAGTTCTCCTCATTGTCGTCCCCTCTGTCTCTCACCCTCCCCATCCATCCAGGAAGATTGTCCTGCATGGTCTGTATTGGGAGACAGCGTTAAGTAGCGTAATTAAGCATTTTTGTGAAATATGCAGAATTATGCACACAAGCATGCATGCATGTCAGTGAAAACACAAACACACACACATAAGTACACACATGTACACACACACACACACACATGAGCATAGACTCAAATCAGACTATGTATATAAGACAACACACAGCAGTGAAAAGTCAGGATCAGGATCAATACGTCGCAGGTGCCAATACTGGCAATAGTCGATAAAATGAGAGTCCCACTGCCTGGTAAGCACCAAATTGCCCTTTTCCGAGTCCAACCCCATCCCCACCCTTCTACCCATCCAAAAATGGGCGGTGCCGCACAAGCAGAGACACACTCTCTTGTGGGAGCAGCCCAAATGTGACCCAGCACCACAAAACGAACATAAAGTCGCTGGGCTAGTTTCTCACAACAGGCTTGGAAAGTAAAAAATATCATGTTTATCATGTTTGTCAATTTTGAGTTCACCCTACTAACTTTAAATGCTCATAACTCTGGAATGGAACAAAAATGGTTCTGGTATCATTTGAAAGAGGATTGTCTGAAGTTTTCAAATGGAAAATTTTCTCAGAATGGTCAGTTTGATACTTAATGTCCCTTTCGTGGTGCTGGGTCACAAATTTGACAGCTCTAGATGAGTCTCTGTGACACAAAATAATACCATGCCATACCATACTAATTTCTATACCAAGAGCTCTCACCCATTTGTGTTAGGTCATAACAAAAACCTCTTGATAAATGCCCCAAAGACTCGAGCAACCCTGCACACCTACCCTGGCAGGTTCCGTGATGTTCCGCATGACACGATCTTTAATTTCTTGAAAGAGATTAATATATTTCACTTGATGTAAGCTACTGTGATGTTTTTAATTCTAGACGTGTCATGTTTTTACTTGCAAAGTTTTTTTAATTATCAATGGGGTTTTTAACAAAAGTATTTTAACAAAAAAACTTTGATTTTGCTTTAACCTTGTGTTTTTATCCCTTTTTAATATGTGGTAAGATTTAATGTGGTGACAGCCCTGACATGGCCTTACTTGTCGACGTGGTTATAATTTTAATCTTAATCTTAACCCTTTAATCGCCAACGACGCATTTTTGCACCACAATGATTTAACCCTTTCACCGCCAACATCGCATTTTAGCATCACAGTGATTTAACACCTATGTCACTAAATGGCATCAAATTGGGGTCTATTATCCAAAGACCCTATTGTCTTAGTTTTGGGAAGTAAGGATAGACCTTATTTTATATGCATCACAGAAGAATCCCCAATACTGCAGATGGATTTTGTTCTCTACCCAGGTAAATTTAATGGAAAGTTTTGGCTGAAATATGACTGGCGGTGAAAGGGTTAACACCCATGTCACTGAAAGGCATCAAATCAGGGTCTGTTATCCAAAGACCCTAATCTCTTGATATTGAGAGGTAAGGATCCCTGTAAACATTCCGGCATCGTTCTTACATTGGCAACGTGATGGCAAATGATGGCAAGTGCTGGCCAGCATCAGTCCTTCAATCGGTCCTATTCTGGCATGCCGGCATCGATCCTCTATGTACTTTGCCATTGCTGGCTGAACGCTGGCAAATGCAGTGTGTGCCAGTGTTGGATTTGCCAGCATTGGGTCGATTCTGGGGATATGCTGGCAAAACTCATTGTCCTCTGATACGATGTAGGCCGAGAGGAGGACTATGTGTGTCCCTGTCTACATAATTAATAAGGTCAGGTCAGGTCAGGTCAGGTCAGGTTAGGACATTAGGCCTCGCGGCCTCTTCACTATTTTGTCCCTTCTCGATCAGCATGCGTCCCCAATTTCGACTACGCATCCCCGTCTCTATGTGTCACACACATTGCAAATGTCACCATCTCTATGTGTGGGGGGGTGGGGGGGGGGGGGGGGGGAGGGGGGGGAGGGAGGGGAGGGGGTGAAGGGAGGGGGTTAATCTCTGTATCTCTGTTTTAGGAAAGTGAGAACCTTAATTACAGATCAAATAACGATCGGCATAATTTGACAATGTTGAGGAAAAAACCCAAAGTTTAGCTAGCTCGGCGCTCAACTAGCGGAAGCAAAGACACAATAATTTAAATATAATAAGAACATACATTTTTTTTTTGGTAGCTAAGAAATGACGTAAGCACATAACTTACTTCCATCCAATCAAATCGATCCACCTAGACATTTTAGCCAGCCATTTGTAAACAGCAGACATCGAAGGAGGTGAAAGAGGTTTATTTTTGTCTCTTCCTTCCTGTAAGTGACCAGTCAAACTTAACTATTCTCTTACTTAGGCCTACTTTAGTAGTGGTTTGAAGTTACGTACCAGTTTTTAACCTTTATCTGGAAAAAAAATGTTGATTTGATGTGTTAGAATAGAATAGATCTAGACTTCACTTGGTTTTCTAAGCTGGGGCCGTTGCCGGCGTGTGAACTGTAAGTTTAGTAACCGGTCAAGGTGGTAGAGTACTAAGTAGCTAAGTGAGCGTGATATGCTATATTTTTTGTCAGGGCTCCAATTCTACAGGACCCTCTAAAAGAATGTTCAGGGGGTCCCATTAGAGGGATCCGGGATAGCGTCATAATGTCACGTGATTTTGTTGGTAACGAAATGTTCAGGACTAAAAATGCAAAAAAGCATCAGAATTCAATGCGTTCCACCGCCAAGTATCTTAGCAACCCGAATAATCCAGCCATCATGGCCGACAGAGGTGACATTCTCATTTGCATACATGACCCGGATCCCTCTATTCCACTGCCACTGGGAGTGGGACCCTCTATGATCTATCCCGCCGTAAGTGAAGGAGTCCCTTGGGACCCCTTGTTTTGCGGGACGATTAGGAGCCCTGTTCAGTGTTCGTGGTAAAGATGTGCCACCCACCCATGCATTGATGGTTCTCGGTTAATTGCATATTTTTTTTTCGTTTTTGCCTTTCTTACCATACATAAAGCTGTATTTTAGGAACATTTTTAGCTAATTACCTTTTTGGAATACTAACCCTAACCCTAACCCCCTACCCCTAAACCTAACCCTACCCCCCACTATGTACTGCAGTACACCGCGATTTGTCACAGTTGTGGTTCGTTGCGTTTTTCCGTCTTATACGGTGGGGGGTAGGGTTAGGGTTAGGGTTAGTATTCCAAAAAGGTTATTAGCTAAAAATGTTCCTAAAATACAGCTTTATGTATGGTAAGAAAGGCAATAACGGAAAAATACAATTAACCAAGATAGGTAGGGGGGGTGGCACATCTTGACCTTTACCGGTTCTTCTTCTTCCAGTTGCCAGTTGGGGATGTTTATCTTGTCCTGCGCTCACCGGTCTTCATTCAGACACGCACAGGATGCGTGCTGCTATGTGAATTCGTGTCATCCATCCCACCGGCACACACGGCTTACTCGTACCGAATAGTGGAATGGGCTTTAACGTGCGCGCAAGATCTTGTGCGTGCGTTCGCACACGGGACCTCGGTTTTAGGTCTCATCTGAAGGTCCAGGAAATAGGAGTAAAGTATCTTTCCCAAGGATACAACACCGTCACCAGCCGGGTTCGAACCCACCGCACCCTCTCTCTCCCCCCTTTCTCGCCCTCATTCATACACACACATACATTTTTGCTTTGTATTTCTATTTGAATTAATATTGTTGCAGAGCTTCAGATTGTCAGTGCGCCCACGTCATTGTCTCATTCTTTTTAATAATGACGCATGTAATCACATTTCCATGATTGATAATTCATGACACAATGAAAGAAAAGTTTTAAACTTCAAAAGCTGTCTGTTCTGCCTTTTTTTCCAAGTATATCTTTATAGCCACTAGTAGTTTTGCTAAATAAACTACCGGTAAGTGTTTTTATTTTCTATACAGACACACGTGTGCACCCACAAAAATAATTGTGCCACATAAGTGGCCCATCATTTGAAAAAATGACCCCTCAATTTGTGCAGCCATGGGTCATATGACCCATGAAGTCTGAAAACAATGTGAAGCTCTGTGGATGTTTTCAGATTAGATTAACTAAGCATTAGCACCCTGTTGTTTTTATTATGATATTGATGCATTCGGATTCAGTAACCCATTAACAACTCCAATTGTATCAAATCTAAGGCCTTTGTCATGTTTCAGTGCCTAATGTTTCATACTTTTCCCCATATTGATACTCTTTGTTCCATGTTCTTCTTCTGCGTTCCCAGGCCATATGGCCGTAATGGGTGATGTACGTATATATGTCCGGTTTTCAGTTTTCAGTGGTCTCCTCGCTGTATTATGTGTATACAGCCAACATGTTATGATTTCAGACGAGCTCCCCCCAAAAAATTGGGGGGAGGATTTTGTTAAAACAAAAGTCAGGAGAATGAGCCAATATGTCAGAAAGATAGTTGATGATAGAAAGCAAAGGGAAAAGGCAGAGTCAAAGAGAGTGGTAGATTAGAGAAGTTACAAGCACAGAACTTCCAGAAGGTAGGGGAACTATTTGTAGAAAAGGCCCCCCCCCCCCCCCCTCCCCGGTATTCCCACGGGGGGTTGTTCCATATAAATATTAAGTTTCTTGAAGGCATGTGTGTTTTTCTTAGTTCCTTTACTATTTAATTCCTTTCACATTATGAAAATGTTTTGTTACATGTATTTGTTTTTCTTTTCTAGTTTTCCCTTTGGAGTTGGAGTACGCAAGTGCAGTAGGCCCCAGAATCCAAGACTACTTGCTGAATCATCTCTTCCTGCGGCATAAAGTATATGACTGACTTCTGTCGTTTCTGGTAAGCCAGATCTACTGAAGATATATATACATTTTCTTTAATAAAACCCATTATAAATGTGTACAGCTGTGAAGCTATACTGCCCAAAGTAGAATATACAGTTACTCATACAGTCGAACCCGCTTATAAGAAAACCCGCTTATAAGGCCTTTGTCATGTTTCAGTGCCTAATGTTTTATACTTTCCCCATATTGATACTTTTTGTTCCATGTTCTTCTTCTGCGTTCCCAGGCCATATGGCCATAATAGGTGATGTACGTATGTGTCCGGTTTTCAGTTTTCACTGGTCTCCTCGCTGCATACAGCTAACACGTTATGATTTCAGACGAGCTGAAAAGAAAAAACATATTTGGAAGATTTTGTTTTTTTAAAAAAGTCAGGAGAATGGGCCAATATGTCAGAAAGATAGTAGATGATAGAAAGCAAAGGGAAAAGGCAGAGTCAAAGAGAGTGGCAGATTAGAGGAAGTTACAAGCACAGAACTTCCAGAAGGTGGGGGGACTATTTGTGCAAAAGCCCTCCTCCCGGCTATCCCTAGTTGTTCCCTGTAAATATTAAGTTTCTTGAAGGCATGTGTGTTTTTCTTAGTTCCTTTAATATTTAATTCCTCTCACATTATGAAAATGTTCTTTTTTTTTCTAGTTTTCTCTTTGGAGTTGGGAGTACGCAAATGCAGTAGGCCTCAGAATCCAAGACTACTTGCTGAATCATCCCTTCCTGAGGCAATTTCTGGTAAGCCAGATCTACTGAAGATATATATACCTTTTCTTTAATAAAAAAACAAAACACATTACAAATTTGTACAGCTGTGAAGCTATACTGCCCAAAGTAGAATATACAGTTACTCATAATTTTAAATTGATTCTCAATATGAATTTCTCATTTCCAATTTATTACCAGCCCCACGTCTTTTTCAATTTAACCTACCACCACCATCTCTTTTCTCTTCTCTGTAGTGTTTTTGTTCAGTAACGGGTTGGTTTTTTGTGTGTGGTATAAAAGGTGTGAACATCCTGGTGTGTGGAAACCCCTACATGAACAAGTCCATTTCCTGAAGTACCTGGAGAAGATGGTGCCCCGGGTAGTGTTCCCCATAGGCCAGGCGACATCAAGAGGAACCTCGTGTGTGGATGATGGATGGCAGGTGCTCTGCAGCTGGCTGACAAAGGGGTGTGTCTAATTGGTGAGCTTGACATGGTAAGGGACACTCGGAGAGAGAAATTCAAAATGCGTGTGTGTGAATCAGAAGTTATCGCTGTTCAATACTTTTTTTCAAACCTTCAAAATGTGCTAGGTGATATTGAAAGTGCATTCTGGTTTTTGTTTGTGGCACAAGCCACAAACCTATAACTCACTTTGTCGGTCGGTCGTCCAAAATTGTCGCACATATTGTAAAAGAGAAAGAAAAGTACAGACACAAAAAAATACTTGGGCATAAAGTAACAGAGTTGCATCTAGGACGCGTGATTGCACGATTCACGCAATTTTTTGGAAAATCCCGCAAATGTGAAAAAGCCATGCGGGACCGCGCACGCAAAAAAGAGTCCATGCCCGCCTTTCAAACATGCGATATGCGCGATTGTTTTTTCCGCGAAGAAAGTCATTCCGAGCAGGGCTTCAACTTCTCCAAACAGCAAATAAAAAGCAATTTCATTGGTCAGTACTGTCAATTGTAAACGTGATCGGCCAATGAATGCGCGTTTAACTTTGTGGGCTTCCAAGTAAAATGGCGACCAAACGGAAGAGTGCGACGCTGTTCTATTTTTCTTTTAAAAAAACACGTACTTCCACTCCCACTTCGACAGCCAAAACCTGTGCTACAGAAGAAGAAAGTCCAGCACTAGCAGCTTCGTGTCCAGCAAAAACTAGTGAAGCAGTGAATGTGATTGCTGCCGAAACTGGCGCCGATGGTGCAAGTGGTGTTGATACTGACAGTGACAAAGAAATTTTACTGGACACAGAAGGTGAGGCCGTTAGGCCTACTGCCAAAAGTGGGAAACCGAGTAGATAAGAATGGGTCAAAAAATGGCCTTGGGGGCAAAATGCAGAAGATGGCTTGCGCTGTCAATTGTGTTTGAAACACTAAAAGAACAATGCATTCACGGAGTGGAGTTGGCTGATTGACCTGAAGAAGAAGAAGAAGAAAGCTGTGCAGAAATGTGAAATTGTTGAACATGGTGTGTGTGTGTGTGTACACATACCGGTAGCTAAGTTTTTCATTTTTATTGTACTTTTTGTTTTGCTGCCCCCCCCCCCCCCCCCCCCCCCCCCCCCCCCCCGGTCAGAGATAACATTCTGGTTTACAGATTAAAATTATTGAAAAGCCAGGGGAGGTGACTCAGTGTATGTAACGATTGGAGTGGTAAAAATAGACCGCTTGTTGAGTGAAAGTGTTTGATCAAAAATTGTGTGTGTGAAGAGCATAATGTAAATGCACTCGGCGATGCCCTTGTTTGTAGTTCAAATAGTCGCGTGCCACAAACGATTGCGAATCCGCGCTTGTTTTTTTAAATGTAGCTTATTAAAAAGCATTACAAAAGTTACACGTTTATGTGCTCTTTGTTGTTATAGAAGCATTGTCGCAGCCAAAAAAGTCACTCAGTCAAATAAATCGCCCGGCTACTATGAGAGTATGTATTTGCGACATTGAGCATGAACCACAAATTTCACTTTTTTTCTAGGGTTAGGGTTAGGTAAATGGTTCAAGTACAGAAAAAGTGAAATTTCTGGTTGTCGCAAATACACACTCTCATAGTAGCGGGTGATTTATTTGACTGAGCGACTTTTTTGACTGCGACAAGCATTGCTACTGTCAATGTAAGGATGTGAACTGTATTTAGATTGTCATTACAATATACCAACTTCGTACAGTAATATTATGTTTTCAGATACATTGATGCTTCTCTTTGGTTTATGTGCCTGGATTCTGCTTTTTTACAAGACCTCTGCCTGCATGCTTTTTTTTTTAATTTAAGGAGCAACCTCCGTTTTATGTCTTCCCTGTATTTTGTTCTTACCACCACTTATCACAGCCCAGGTAGTGGCTTAACTTGTGTAATGTTACATTGCCCCCTTATATCCCCAAAGGGATGCTGTTCCTGCACTGTACCAGGGATTAGGCTATTCCTGTATCCCAGGTTTTCAGGTTATAGCAGGGTTTTCTAGAAGCACCCATGCAGAGGAGTACATTTTTTTGTGTCCATTCCTTGGATATATTGGCCAACATTATGTTGATCAATTGTATCTTTGAATTCAGTAGATCAACTTTTTTTGTGTTTATGCAGAAAAGGAGATCTGATACGAAGACTGGGAAGAGAAGACTCCACAGCAGCACAGACAGCCCATGACTTGCCTCCTGTCCTTCATCCTCTCCATCCATCGTTTGCTCCCTGGCCAACATGTTAGGCCTACTTTAAGAATTTTTTTTTAATTAGGTATTAGGTACTTTATAGTCACAGAGGCGTCTCTGTGAAATTCGGGTTGCTCCCACCTGGAGAGCGCGTCGCAGCCAGAGGCCGCCACCCAATTCTTTTTTTTTTTTTTTTTTTTGCATGCGATTTTTGTCACTGATGAGGGGGGGGGGGGTAAATTTTGACCAAATGACAACTTTTTCGTTGCCACTGGGTTTAACGTATGCTAAGTGCATGGGCACACGGGACCTCGGTTTATCGTCTCATCCGAAAGACTCCACGTTCAGACCGTTAAGGCCTAGTGCAGAATGAGAGGAAAAAATCCCCTGTACCCAGGTTCGAACTCGGGTTTACTTGACACGAAGCGAACGCGATACCACTGTGCCACTCTACACTCTAATGTTGTATATTGTTTGATTTGAGTGAAATGTTTATTGCCTTTCTTCTTCTTCTTCTGCGTTCCCAGGCCATATGGCCATAATGCGTAAGGTACGTATATGTCCGGTTTTCACTGGTCTCCCTGCTGCGCACAGCCGACACATTCTGATTTTGGAGGAGCTCAAAGGAGAAAAAGTATTTGGAAGACTTTTTTTTTTAAAGGCAGGAGAATGGGCCAATAAGCCAAAAAGATAGCAGATGACAGAAAGCAAAGGGAAAAGGCAGTCTAAGAGAGTGGCAGATTAAAGGACGTTTCAAGCACAGAACTTCCAGAAGGTGGTGGAACTATTTGTATGGAAGACACCCCCCCCCCCCCCCCGGTATCCCCACGGGGGTTTGCCTTTCAAAACACTAAAAAGTTTTACACATAAAAGAGACTCTCTCTCTCTCTCTCTCTCTCTCTCTCTCTCTCTCTCTCTCTAAACGTTATTGCAAAAGTACTTATTTGGTTTAAAATATTCTTAGAAACACTTGGAGATCACCAGGAAAACACCCTTTAGTTTTGCAGAGATCGCAACACTCACTTTGCTCTGGTTTCCTAGAACAATCAAATTGTCAAATAGGTGATTCCTTCTTGGCAGAGGTGCTGAAGTCAAATCCTTTCAGTGAAAGAGAAGGCATGTGCCTTCCCTTTTCTAATGGCTGCATTAGTTTAGACAGAATCGTTTATACAAAATTTTTGCAGTACAAGCCTTTTTTTCTTTCTTTTTTCTTTAATTTTATGGAGTTTACCTAAAGGAGTTTCGCTCACAACAAAGGAAATAGCTTCATTTTTTGTTACTGCATTACAAAGAAAATGATTCAACCACAATGAGTGGCCTCCACTCACCCCATCCAAAATGACTTCTATCTCCGCCAAGGAGGAATCGACGTTTTGACGGTTTGATTTATAGGAAACCAGAGCAAAGTGAGCGTTCCGATTCTTGAAAAGGCTGTGTTTCTGATGATTTTTATGTTTTTCTTGCAAAAACTCATCCGTCAGGGTCCACATTTCAACCCTAATCTAAGAACTCTAAATGTTGTGACTTATCAAGTTATGGTGAGTTAGGTCGATTTCCGTTGTATATAAATTTATCTCTGTCTCTGTTTATATCTCTGTCTCTGTTTATTTGAGACCTGTGTATTCGTGTTCTACTGTATTTTTCTGACTATAAGGCGCACTTGTGTATTCGTGTTCTAATTATTTTTGATTATGGATTCAAATATAATTATTGTCAATGTATATTTTGACTTGCCCATGGGGATGCCGGGAGATCTTTCATACAAATAGTTCCTCCACCTTCTGGAAGTTCTGTGCTTGTAACTTCCTCTAATTTGTCATTCTCTTTGACTCTGCCTTTTCCCTTTACATTACCGTACTGTTATCTGCTATCTTTCTATCTCACTGGTCCATTCTCCTGCCTTTTTCTATAAATTCTTACAAAGATTTCTTCAGCCGAAGTCAGACATGCTGGGCCTATTTCTTAGTTAGGCGCATAACGGCAGCATGACGCATCTACAGTCATATGACAGAAAACTGAGCGAACGAGAAAAAAATGTCTTATTAAAGAAGATAAAAGAACAGATTAAAGATCCGTGGAGACAAAAATGATGAACTGGAAAACTGCAGATTTTGTTGGGAGACTTTATGGGGGGAAAAGATATAGTAAAAGACATGGTAGGCAGAAAAATAGAAAAGGTAATAAAAATTAAAAAAGGGGTGGGCACAACTTGGTCGAGAACACCACCGCCACATGAAGGGCTTGGTCTTGAAGTACAAAGACCTAAAATACCTGTTATAGACATATATATTTTATGTTAGTGAAGCTGCAGTCTCCAGCCATGCCTTAGTATGCAGGCATAAGCCTACTACTGGGTACTGTTCATACTGATCTTATCTCTGACCCTGGGCATGTGAAAAAGTTGTTTTTGCCACATGTTGTTACCCGGCCAGAGGCCGAGGTATTGCGATCGGTCTGTCTGTGTGTGTGTCTGTGTATCGATTATCTTAAAAACTACTGTTTAGATCTTGATTAAAATTGGCAGAGGGGTAAACAGCTTGAAAAGGAAGCTTCCTTTCATTAATCAACACAGTGCTGACCTTGACCTTGAAAACCGAAAATCTTTAAGGGGCCATAACTCGCACACCGTTGGTGTTAGTCTTCAAATTTGGCATGTAGGTACTTTGGCTTATGCCCGTTCTGATGGTGGCATACCGGTCACGGTCACGGTCCGGGAGATCGGTAGGCCTTGAAAGTTGTAGGGCTCTACAAATTGGGTTTTAAGCCATATTTTCCACATTTGTACTTAACAGAAGTGCTTCAGACTAGTGACTGTCTACACACCTGCTTGCTCCCTACGTTCTTCCTCGAGCTCTGACTGCTGCACACTCAAGGTTCTTCGGGTCCACACGAAATCTTTTTGTGAACGATCCTTCCACTATTTAGCACCTCACTTATGGAATTCCCTCCTACAACATGTCCGCTCATCTGACTATCTCCGCCTTTCGCTCTGCCCTTAAAACTCACTTGTTTCGGACATATTTTGATTAATGTTTGTGGGGGGTCCGTTTCATTGCAGGAATCTTGTAGATTTTTTTAAATTTACAATTATTTTATAATTCGTAGGTTATGTTGAACTTTAAATGCTTGTAAATGAGGTAGAATGGTATTTTTGTTCTTGCAAAATTTGTCTATTAATATTATACTTAGTTATGTAACTGGTATGTCGATGACAGTATGATTTTATTTCAAGTTGTAGTATTGTATCCAAAGTTGATTGTGAATGTGGTCTATGTTCCTTCTTGATTGAGAATGTGAATGTGGTCTATGTTTCTAAGAATGTTTATATTGTAACTATTTTACTCTTATATAATTGTGTGTGTGTGCGTGCGTGCGTAAATGAGAGTATGGTAGCTCCACGTTTCCAGCACTGTTTGGACTTATGAGCGATAGGGTATAATGATGGAAGTGTCATGTTATGAATTGTACTACATTTTTTGTTTTCAGTTTTTGTACGTTAAGATTCATGGATTTGTGTTTTGCTATACATGGTGGATTTTTATGCGGTGACAGTCCTGAGATAACCATAGCTGTTGACGGGACTATAACAGACTAACTAACTAACTAATCTGAGAAAGAGCGCTTTATAAATTCCCATTATTATTTTTGTTTTTATTATTATTGAACTTGTCCCAGAGTTTAATGCAAGTTATGATGTTCACGCTCCCACAGTACAACAATGTGAATCATTTTCGAGTTTCTTGTTTCCATGCGTGGTCGACTGGTCACAAACGAAAAAAACACGTGATTTGAGTAACTAGGCCTAGGCTTTTCAGGCCGGTGTCATGAGAAATAAGTGGCTCCCATAAAATATCTACCTTTCGCGTGCGAACTATAACCATCCTTACCTTAACCCTATCCCTAACCACGGAAAGTACCAAGAAATAGAGCAGGAGGATGTAAATCTACATATTTGCCGAGAAATCGATGTACAAAGCCATGTCTTCACACCATGTGAAGAGAATATTCTACCTCATGAAATAAGTAGGCATTCCTCATTCGAAGTGTTTGCTTGTCCGCCATTGTGATTTTTACAAAACTAAGTGGCATGGCTTTGTACATCGATTTCTCAGCAAATATGTGGATTTACACCCTCCTGCTCTATGTCTTGGTTCTTTCCGTGGTTAGGGATAGGGTTAGGATGGTTATAGTTCGCATGCGAAGGGTAGATATTTCATGGGAGCTACTTATTTCTCATGACACCGGGACTCCTTTCATTCATTATTGTCAT
The DNA here is from genome assembly GCA_017654935.2 of Phymorhynchus buccinoides. Classification (NCBI taxonomy): domain Eukaryota; kingdom Metazoa; phylum Mollusca; class Gastropoda; order Neogastropoda; family Raphitomidae; genus Phymorhynchus; species Phymorhynchus buccinoides. Next base: position 23,162,575 of record CM065681.1, on the reverse strand, counting down.
CATCAGCACCATTCCTGCACGAAATACAAGCACACGCTCTCTCTCCCTTGTGAAACTCAGTCTCTTTTTCGTTGTTTTAGTTTTCGTACAACGGCAAAATGGCCCATTTTTCTTTTAATTTAAAGTATTGTTTTGAATTAAATTTGAGATGAAACCGTTATCTAAAAAAATATAAAAACAAAGTTGAATTTGAAATTTTGTTTGTTTGTTTTGTTTTTAAAATTTTCTTCTCCTTCTACCAGTCATGCCCACCTGCCGTCACCGGCAATTACTGGCATAATACATGTACTGGGGTTAAAAGAATTCTGCAGCGCGCGGAAAGAAAAAAAAACCCACAGTGGCCACGGGTACGGCGTTGTTGCAACACTTCTTCCTAGTCAAAAGTTTCGTAAAGTTTTCTTATTTTGTACGCTGGTTTAACGCATCTTGGTAAGGTATAGGATATGGTTAGAATACGTCAGAGTTAATGTCAGTAGTTTTTAAGACATTTGCGCACAAATAAATTTATGCATCCTATGATCGAGCGCCGTACCCCGCAGTCTAGAGAATGTGAGATACGGGCCCGTACCCTGAGCCTCTGCCCAAAACAAAAACAAAACTAGATAAATAAGGGCCTCCTAGGGCGTGCCACGGCTGAGCACCACTAGCTATACGGAGAACTGAGACCCAGCCGTGCACACATCAATGGGGGTTCAAATTCGACTTTGTTTTTACAGTCGTCTGTGTGTGTAGTTTAATATAAACAGAAAAGTCTAGCATAACCGTGTGTAGGCCTATTTTGAATTATGTGGTAACATTTACGGTCCCCATGCGAAGATGCTAAGACTGATCATGTAACATTTTGTTGTTGTTGCTGATGTTAATTTGCTTTTGTTCACTAACTTCAGATGTTTTGTGTATGATCTTGATTTCATTTTAAAATGCTGCTGTTTTAAAAATATAAATTTGGAAGCATCAAATGTATTGGTACTCATGGTTTCCACCCCACCCCCTCTCTCTCTCTCTCTCTCTCTCTCTCTCCCTCTCTCTCCCCATCTGTCGATGTGTGTATGTATATCAATGTCTTTCTTTTCTCTTTTCCTCTTATCTCTTTCCCTCTCTCTTTCTCTGCCTCTTTCTATACTCTTTCGATAGTCTTTCTTCTTTCCCCTCTCTCTATGTATCTTGGTCTTATTCTTTGTGTTGTCATCTGACCGTACTCTATGCTCTATGCTAACATTTATACAAAACACCCTCTATAGCACTGTCTCATAATTCGGTCTTTTGGGGTTATCTTTCTCTACTGTCTCGTTTTGAAGTCGGTTTGGGGTAGTTCAGGTTCCAAAATAGAATTTAAAAAAACGGAAGTTACCTACCTTAAACAACTATATTTTGTTCTTGTCTTCAAGTCTTAGGGTATTAATGTGGTCGTATCAAGTAAACAAATAAGAACATAACTGTTTATAGTCAACGAATGTAAACACATTAAGAAAAAAACATGAACCAGGACTTAATATTATTACATCTCCAAAATGATAACTGAGCCATTAAACACCCCTCCATTATGATTACGGAGCAGCCATGTCGTGTTTACAGCATTTTCTAACCGGAACTAAGTGTCCTAACTGGCACAGAACTCGTCTGTTACTTCCGTTTTCATTTCGCAACAGTGCTATAGTCTATGCTCCCGTAAAGCCTGTACTTTCCATGCTCCAGTAATACCCGTGCCCCAAACCCTATGTTCCATACCCTTCATGTTAAATTCTAGCTATATAGCCGTACTCAAAACCCTATATGCTCCAGTAATACCTGTATCCAAACCATCTGTGCTCCAGTAATACCCGTATTCAGAACCCTCCATGCCCCTGTATCCAGATCTGTGTCCCAGTTATACCCATATTCGGAACTCTCATAATCCCTGACTACCTGTATCCACCCACCCACCCATAAATACCCATTCAGAACCCTCTATGCCCTATAAATACCCGTATTCAGAACCCTCTTTGACACAGGGTAACACCTGTATTCAGAATCCTCTATGTTCCAATAATACCCGTTTTCAGAATCCTCTTCCCATTGAATACCCATATTCAGAATTCTCTATGTTCCAATAATACTGTTTTCAGAATCATCCATCTCACAATAATACCGGTACCCAGAACTGTCTGCCCCAGTGATACCCGTACCCAGAACCCTTTATGTCTCTGTAGTACCCAGACCCCTCTAACCCAGTAATACCCATGCCCAGACCCCCTCCCCCTTCCTAAGCTCCTTGATATTACCCATAACGTACCCAGAACCAAACAGATTCTGGCACAAATCTGGCAACAAGCAGATTTGCCGTTATGGCATTGCCAGATCTGGGCCAGAATCATGCCATCACTACCACATCAACACGCACAACTGCCACAATCAAAGCGACACGTCTGCCATCATTCATCCAGAATGGAACAAGAATCAAAACGATGTACTGCCCAGTATCGTGCCAATACACTGCCAGCATAGCAACGATGTGACCACTACGACGCTGGCCCAAAAGGTAAGATGCCAGCATCGTCCCATAACTGGCTCCCCATCATGAGCCATCATTTGCCAATGCTGGCCCGACACGAAAAGGGGTGTGCATAGGAAATCGTGACAAAGCAGGTATGATTACATGCCAGCATCGTCTCAAATGATGGCAAAAACGACATGAAGCCAGCATCAGAACGATGCCGGAATGCTTAATTTTTTGCTGAATAATGTCTGGCGGTGAAAGGGTTAATCTTACCCTGGCAGGTCTCCTGTGCAACCTTGGAAGCTCATCGACTTCTATCATTCTGGGGGCTGAGTCTGCACTAAATTGGATCCACACTCTTCCCGTGATTGGGTCATCCATCCTGCATCCCTCCTACCTGTAGTTGTTTTTTCATTCAGGGGGGGGGGGGGGGGGGGGGGGTAAAAAAACAACACCAACGGATAGACCTAACATTGTCCCCGTTTTTACCTGAGTAAAAATGTAAAACGGGACAGAGAAACATAAGCAATTTGACAATTTAGCCCCCCCCCCCCACACACACACACACACACACACACACACTGTCTAGACCTTTGTTTCGCAGTATCCAGGCAACACCAATCCGGCTACCGTAGCGGTCCCCAGGGGCGAGAGAGAGAGAGAGAGAGAGGGGGGGGGGGGGATTAAAAAAAAAACAACACCAACGGATAGACCTAACATTGTCCCCGTTTTTACCTGAGTAAAAATGTAAAACGGGACAGAGAAACATAAGCAATTTGACAATTTAGCCCCCCCCCCCCCCACACACACACACACACTGTCTAGACCTTTGTTTCGCAGTATCCAGGCAACACCAATCCGGCTACCGTAGCGGTCCCCAGGGGCGAGAGAGAGAGAGAGAGAGAGAGAGAGAGGGGGGGGGGGGGGGGGATTAAAAAAACCAACACCAACGGACAGACCTAACATTCAAACATTGTCCCCGTTTTTACCTGAGTAAAAATGTAAAACGGGACAGAGAAACATAAGCAATTTGACAATTTAGCCCCCCCCCCCCCTCTCACACACACTGTATGTCTACTCTAGGCCATATGATACTACAATGTATAGTCCTATCCATTATATACTCACCGACTCAGACTATACGTTTTTAAACAATTGAAACTACATAAATCAACTGCTTTACAAAAATAATGTTAACGCCTATTTGGGATATTCTCACCTTGATCTGCACAGAAACTGCCTGATCTAAGAATGAAAGCAACAGATAGCTCCCAAACCGAGGTGGGCTCAGTTTGTTTCCTTGAAACGATAACAATCTGGTATAGATGGGTACCGGTACGGAAATATTATACCGGTACTTTTTCGAAATACCGGTATTTTGCACCGGTATACCGGCTGGGTTTGCTCTTCTTCTTCTTCCTGGGTGGTGACCAACTTTATATAAAAAATTATAGAAGTAAATGTACACACTTTGGAGATGTGACCAGAGAAGAAGAGAAGAAGAAGAAAAAGAAAGAAAAGAATAAAAGTGAGGGGTGCGTGGGTGAGATTCTTCAGCCAGTGCAGTAAAAAAAAGACAAATCCAGTCAAAGAATCTCAAAATCCATGTCCTTTGCATTTGCCATTTGCCATACACTTTGGGGGTGGGGGGGTGAAGATATGACCTAGCCTACCTGATCAGGCCCCAATGTGATGCCACGCCAATGGGGGTGGGGGTGGGAGTTTGGGGTGTGGAGGGGGGGAGTTAGGGTGTGGAGGGGGGGGGGGGGGAGTGCTGGTGTCACAACGACAATTTTAAGACACACAAAAGAGACGCCCCCACACATGTGTATGGTTACGGTATTTTCCGTATTACCGGTTCGTACCGCCAGCTCTAAAATCTGAACGAAACCAAAACCGAAAGTAGACAGTATAGTCCTATCCATGAATGACATCATCACCCCCACCCCAGTCCCTTCATCCCCATCTGTCTTTTTTTTACCCCAGTAGTTAGGGATTTGTTTGTTTGTCTTTGCTTGTCCACATACTCACACGCGCGCACACTCAAAACATTAATGTATGTGTGTGTGTGTGTGCACTTTTGCATGCTTTTTTGCATGCATGCGTACACACATACGGAGACAAACATGCCCACGCATAGAAAGAACATTCATGGAAACAAAATTAGTCAATCACTTCCCAATAAAAGTTCTTATAGTTAGGCCTATACCCAGATCTCCCCACTCCTTCCCAGGTATCTCTTTCGCTCTGTGTGGGCTGTCTGTCTACCCCCCCCCCCCCCCTCTCTCTTTGTTTTGTGTATTATCCCCTTCAAATAGGGCTTATGGACTTTACTTGAATAAAGTATCGTTATCGCTCTCTCTCTCTCTCTCTCTCTCTCTCTCTCTCTCTCTCTCTCTCTCTCTCTCTCTCTCTCTCTCTCTCTCTCTCTCTCTCTCTCTCTCTCTCTCTCTCTCTCTCTCTCTCTCCATTGCTTCTGTCTAATGAAAATCATAACCTAGGCTATGTAAATACATGTATGCGTATAAAGCTTATTTGGCTAGGACAGAACAGATGCACTCAAATAATGATTACAACATGCTTTCATAATGATGCTATCTGCTCTTAAATTCTACGTTCACGTAAACTCTGATTTGTTTGGGCCCGTGGCCTAACAAATTAAATTATTTCATACTTCAGACCCCCACCCCCCACCTCTCTCTCTCTCTGTAAAAAAGCTTTATCAAGCTTACTCTTTTATCGTCAATAAAGATCATTTTGACTTGACTTGACTTGACTTGACTCTCTCTCTCTCTCTCACTTTCACTCTCTCAGGATAGCACCTTTTAAAAATAAAATTATAATCAAACACCTGACCTGTGTTACTGTTATGGGGCGATGGATTGAGGGTAGCATTTCTTTTAAATGACAATAATTACGTGGGTTGTTCATTACAGTTTGGCAACGTGTCAATAAAACAGAAACAAGGAAGTTCACAAACTTCAAACTTTTGCATTCCTGTGAAGAACACCTTTCCTTTTGTTATGCAAAGTTCCAGCTCTCTATGCCAGGTTTCAATGTTCTTTTGGTAGCTTTTTTATGTAAGGGTCGGAGCTGTGATTTTGAGCTTTTTCTGAGGGCCCGTCCAACCAAAAACGCTAAGCTAATAAAAAGAAATTGAAAGTAATGTGGAGCTAAGTGAAGTCTTTAGAATAGTTGATTCGAACATTGATTATCTTACTCTTCTTGGAAACTGCTAGACATAATTCTAGTTGCTTGTATAGTAACTGTAGCTGATATTTTCTGTTGATGCATGACAAAAAGCGTGTACATTCATTAAAAGTCAAACGTCAAGGTTAATAAGCAGTTGACGTGAATTGTTTTTTGGCAGGCAAAGAAACAAACAAGGCCAACGGTCAAGGTTATCAAGGTTATTTAGCTTAGGGTGATACATAAATCAACCAGGGCTCCCAATCGTCCCGCAAAACAAGGGGTCACAGGAACTTCACTTACTGTATAGAGGGTCCTAGAGGCAGGATAGAGGGTCCCAGTGGCATTGCAAATGTTAAAAAGATATTTTCTAGTGCATCTCTGGGACCCCCTGCACATTCTTTTAGAGGGTCCTTGAGAATGTTAGTGCTTCATAGACCCCCTGGGAGCCCTGATGTACGTACACGTAGTTAAGAGTCTAACATATTACTTAAAGCTAATGTATCATCTTACCAGCTTTTAAGTAATATGTTGCACAAAATTGTAGCTGATTCTGTACAGTATATCACATTAATATATTGTAAAAGCAAAAAAATGGACCTCTCAAGGTCAAAGGTCAAAGTCAATACTTGCCACTAGTTACCCAGTTGGGCATGTCAGTTTTAAGCAATATATCACTCTACAAAATTTGAAATTATTCTGTACAGTAGATCACAAGATTATTGCAAAGACAAAAATTGACCTTTCAAGGTCAAAGGTCAAGGTCAACATTGAAATAGTTACCAATGGTTATTCAGTTGGGTAAGTCAGCTTTAGGCAATATACTACCTTACAAAACTGTAAGTGATTATGTACAGTAGATTACAAAATATTGACCTTTCAAGGTCAAAGGTCAAGGTCAAAGTCAATACATGGCACTAGTTACCCAGTTTGGCATGCCAGTTTTAAGCAATGTATCACGATACAAAATTTGCACAGTAGATCGCAAGATATTGTAAAGGAAAAAAACAAAAACTTTCAAGGTCAAAGGTCACAGGTCAATAAAATAAAAGTTACCAATAGTTACTAATGATTACCTAGCTGGGCATATCAGCTTCTAGTAATAAACTGCCCAACGAAATTTGAACTAATTCTGTACAGTACACTGCAAGATATCGGAAAGACAAAAATGTAAGTTTTCAAGGTCAAAGTCAAGGTCAAGGTCAGTAAGGCAATAGGTACCAATAGCTACCCAACTGGGCATGTCAGACTAACGCAATGTACCATCAGACAAATTTCGAAATAATTCTGTATAACACGTCTCACAATATAGCAAAGCAAAAAAGTTCATATTTTAAGGTCAAAGGTCAAGGTCAAGGTTTAAAAAAAAAAAGTATTTTCTAGACTAGAAAGTACAATAATTAGAAGGAGCTTGTCGTTCTGATTCCAATGATACCAAAACCAGTTCTGTAGGTCAATTATGACCAAATATATGAAATTAGCCTCTTTACAAATTTTATGTTATCATTCTGTACACACAAAAACGCTATTTTTATCAACTTCACAAGTGATTTTGAGGCACTTGGGAATGAAACAGGCTTCTGTAATAAATCAAGCATGTAGTCCAAATACTTATTGTCTTGGAGAAACAGCACTTGTTTATATTGGCCTAATCAGTTTTAATATGAAGATCTTTAAAGTTGAACAATACACGAACTGGCAATATGACACAAAAAGAACGTAAAAATTAAATATTCAAAAAATCATAACTCATGATCTAATTGTCTTAGAGGGAAAAAATGGATACCGTTGGATTCATATTAAAAAGTTATATCTTACAATGTATATTTTGCACATATGTGTTGAAATAAAAAATTGACTTTGGAATAGCTGATATCAGGAAAGTCCCGATATAAAGATGTCTTAGATAACAATGTATCTGTCGCCACGGTTTTGCATTGCCTTCAACATCCGTACACACATGTGTTTTAATTCGTACCGGTATTTTCCGTATTACCGGTTCGTACCGCCAGCTCTAAAATCTGAACGAAACCAAAACAGAAAGTAGACAGTAGTACTATCCATGAATGACACCATCATCGTTATATTTATACGATTACGTCATTGAGAAAATCTACCTTCCTGTTACTTTGGGTTTCTCGTTGCCTCCACAAAGCTAAAAATAGTACGTCGATGGTTGCCTCCTATGATCATTAGGGCGGGGTGTGGTGGGAGGGGAGGGGTGGGGCAGACTTTATAGTCCGGGGGATAACATTTGTAAAAACGGAAAGGTTTTTTTTTTTAAATATATGAGGCCAAGTTTAAAATAGTGGGCAACTCCTAAATTTAGCTCATCAGGACAATGACGTCACTTGGATAAGGCCAAGGGGTATACGCAGGGGTACCTGGTATATAAAAACTAAAGCTCAATTTCAAAGTCTTTCATTATTTCTTTCGTAAAATCATCTTTAAAACTATGGGCACAATAACACTAAAGAAAGACAACGAAATCAAATATACTTAAAGGTAAACTGAAGTAAAAATAGCAAAGTTAGCTAGCACGCTTTGCAGCCAAGTAACCCGTGAGAAATAGACTCACCCTTGCGGGAAAGACCCACAGGAAGTTTACCTTTTATTTGACCTTAGCAACACGTGTGTTCTGATTCAAATCTTCAAATATATATATTAGTCACGCCGTCTAAAAAGACTATAAGTGACTTGAGGTTGCGCAATGCTTCCTTTAATTTTTTAAAATCTATTTACGCCTACACATGTGTGGGGGCGTCTCTTTTGTGTGTCTTAAAATATTGGAACAACCTCCCTGCACATACTAAACTCAAACTGGCCTCAGATACTAACAAATTCAAAAACCTCCTAGACAGTGATCCAAAAATTGCCCTGTTAAAGTACATCCATGATTAGTGCATCAATATGGATGCTAAAAACCGCCACAGCAATTGCCAAACTAACCAAAAGGAAGGACGCATTGAGAGGCTGCAAGGCCTGGTCGTCCAAATACCTGACCTGACCTGAGTTGTGTGTGTGTGTGTGTGTGTGTGTGTGTGTGTGTGCGTGCGTGCGTGTGCGTGCGCGTGTGTGTGTGTGCGTGTGCGAGAGAGAGAGAGAGAGAGAGAGAGAGAGAGAGAGAGAGAGCGAGCGGAGAGAGAGATCGAGAGATCGTGTTAGTGTTTGTGTTTATAAAACCAGTAAATAATACTAGATCCCTCCAAAAATGACAAAAAAAGCTTGGCCAAATTAAGTAATGCAACATAGACGTGTGTGTGTGTGTGTGTGTGTGTGTGTGAGAGAGAGAGAGAGAGAGAGAGAGAGAGAGAGAGAGAGAGAGAGAGAGAGAGAGAGAGAGAGAGAGAGAGAGAGAGAGAGAGAGAGAGAGAGAGAGAGAGAGAGAGTAGAGAGCGAATACGAATTTGAAAAGCCCAAACCATAAAAGAACAAACTTACTAAAATTATTCGTAGCAACGACCAAATAGGATTTTACGCCCTCTGCGGTCTTTCGACCATGTGGGGCATTTTTAAATACAAAGATGGTGGGAACAATACTGGAGGCAATGCGCGGAGGCAGTGCAACACCAGTAAAGTCCCGATCTTTTAACAATACAGATATGTGTAGCAGTAACCACGCCTCGGCTAAACCTCATCGGCTATGGTACCGCCACTTGAATTGCTAATATGAGTAAATATTTTAATAGTTGTAATCTATAAGCAAGAAGTGTACTTTACTACTTATAGGGTAGGTCTAGTTCAGACAATATTTCATAATAATTGGACACATCCTTATTGGAAATCAAACCAGGCCATGCTACTGTCAAATACTGTGATAGAAAAAGCAGCTATATAATCAATAACACTTGTTCAAAACAATTCAGTCATTATCACTATCATCCACCTAGCATACCAAATTCAGTCTACCAATTATGTAAAACTTCAAAATGTGTGCGTCAGTCATTCCTGTCTGACTAGCCACGACTTCCAGATACAAAGGAGGCAATTAGTATTCTGGAAGACTGAGCATAACATGTAAAGAAGTCTTGCCCTAAATATCCCCACTCTCCTGGACAAAGAGACAGCTGGTGCTGGGGAAGGTCCCCAAAGACCAAATAATAAGGGGGGCAGTATTTGACAGGTCTCGTACTTGTACATATATAAGAATGGCCTTCAGAATCAGAATTTAAAAAAAAATCGATGTGAATTCTTGTATGGAAAAAATGGAGCCTTTCAATCCCCCTTTGACCGCCCCCCCCCTCCCTCCCCCCCCTCTCTCTCTCTCTCTCTCTCTGCTTCAATTTGGGGGAAGCATGTCTGCCCCCCCCCCTCCTTCTATGTGCCAGGAGAAGGGGGGCATCCAATCCCCCCTCCCTGTTTTTCTATATGTCACTGATAGACTACCTATCATTTTTGAAGAGATTTTTTGCAGCGGTTTTCATGATATTGTGAGGACAGAAACAAAGCAACAGCAAAGAAGCTACAAACTGAAAATCGCAATACCTCACCATTCTGGAATTAAGTTGAGGACTAGCAAATTTCAAAACAATGCAACTATGTCCCAATAATAAAGCTATTTAGGTTTTATATTAAGTATATATCTCTCCCTCCCCTCCCCCTCTCTTTCTTTGTCTGTCTGTCTCTCTCTCTCTCTCTCTCTCTCTCTCTCTCTCTCTCTCTCTCTCTCTCCTTTTCGCTTGCTCAATTTAAAAAAAACATTTTTTTTGGGGGGACAGGAAGACGGCTGCTCCCCCTGTTCCTACGCCACTGGACAGTGGTGATTTCTCTATCATTAAAGCACCACTGTTGTCCAGCTCTCCCTAGAGTTTCTTTTTGCCTTCAAATGTTCGTAACATCGTGTCAAAAGGGAAGTATCCATTATAGTCATTTGTATGATTCGCCCTAGAGTAAAAGTGCTCACAGAGAGAGAGAGAGAGAGAGAGAGAGAGAGAGAGAGAGAGAGAGAGAGAGAGAGAGAGAGAGAGAGAGAGAGAGAGAGAGAGAGAGAGAGAGAGAGAGAGAGAGAGAGAGAGAGATTGATTGATTGATTGATTGAATTTTATTTATAGAGGGTAATAGAGTAAGCAATAACATGCTTTTTTACATCCAGCCCTCTGGACAAAATACATATATAAAAGTAGAAAATGAAAAACGAAAATACACACATACAAAGTAATATAAAGCATGCAAAAAAACATCCCTATATTGTAACACATCAATAACAAAATCAAACCTATTATTATTAACCATACTAATTATTAACATTCAAAATGTGTGAAGTAAGCGCATACGCACGGGAAAATAAAACCCAATCCTACTTTTCACACTCATCTTTAAACATTCAAAATAGAGAAGTGCACAAGCATAAAGATTAAAAAAAAACCCAACTCAATCATACTTCATCATTAAAATGTACTTAGTTGAAGAAACCTATGCATATAATAAGTCAAACATAGTATTACTTTACCTACTCATCTTAGCATGCGCAATTTAAAATGTAAATACATGTGCTCATGGCAACATGAAACCTATTCCTACATTCCATTATTCATTTTTAGCATGAACATATTAAAAAGTAGACACACACTCATAACAAAAGCAAACCTAGTCATATTATTTGCAAGCGAATACACATATTAAAAAGTAAATACTGCTCATAATGAAATCAAGCCTGAACCTACTTTCTAGTCCTCATCTTTAACACGCACATAAGTAAAACTTAACTCATCACAAAATTAAAACTAATCCTTATTTTACATACTCGTAACATGTACACATTTTAAATTTAAAGCCGATACACATAATAAAATCAATTACGCCTAAGCCCATTTTACATACTAATCTTAAAAATACATCAAGCTTAAATGTAAGCACATACACATGACAGAATAAAACCAAATCCTATTCTACATACTCATCTTTAACATGCACGCATTTTGGAGTAAACACTTATGCATAACAAGATGAAACCCAATCCTATAATAATAATAATAGTAGCAATAATAATAATAATAATAATAATAATAATAATAATAATAATCAAAAATAATAATAATTCATATAGCGCTAAAACTCCATATAGTAGTATGCTCGTTGCACGTTACAAAAGCAACAATGAAAGATGGAAAACATTAATTAAAATCAGCAAGAAAGTCATACCACCAACATTTGAATACAAAGAAATAAAGTAACGAAATAACATGATTTTCACTCACAAAGACATCCACCCTCGTTCACCAAGCACTGTCACTCTCTCATTACACATCACACTCACAAAAACTAATAAAAATGTAAACAAGTAACCGGAAGGAATGCACCAATTAATACGTGCGTACACACGGCCCATACTCTCTCTCTCTCTCTCTCTCTCTCTCTCTCTCTCTCTCTCTCGCCCCCCTCCCCCCCTCTCTCTCCCTCCCCCTTTCTCCCTCTCTCTTCCTCTCCCTCTCTCCCTCCCCCTCTCTCCCCTCTCTCTCTCCCCCTCTCTCTCCCCCCCTCTCTCTCTCTTTCCCTCTCTCCCTCATCATACAGGATCCCCAATACAATATATCAAAGAGACACTTTTCGTTACATAAATATAAACATTCTGGCTAAATCACAATAAACAAAATAAAACAATATAAGCCTAAAGGGGGGGGGGGGGGAAATAAAAAAAATAAAAATAAAAAATGTGTATACTAAATAATTATTTTATGACACTAAACACACACTCGCGCGCGCGCGCACACACACACATACACGCGCGCGCATGCATGCGCACACACACTACTAGAGAGAGAGAGAGAGAGAGAGAGAGAGAGAGAGAGAGAGAGAGAGAGAGAGAGAGAGAGAGAGAGAGAGAGAGAGAGAGAGAGAGAGAGAGAGAGCGACAGACAGACAGACAGACAGAGACTGAGATAGATAGACTGAGTGAGAGAGAGAGAAGCATATCTAACACACTCATCTTTAACAATCATAACATTATAAACACAGCCGATAAACACCGATACATGACAAAGTCGAGCCTAGTTACTTGTAGGCCTACTTCGCATATTCAACTAAAAAATAAACTTAAAAGTAAGACACACACACACGTTATAAAATCATAGTAAATACATATCCATAACATCATCAAACTTAATCTTACTTTATATAAGTAATTATTTATTTATTGTTAGCATGCACAAATTTGTAAATTAGCATACACACTCGACAAAATCAAACCTAATCCTACCTTATGCACTCAAGTTTCAATTATACACTCAACTAACAAAACAAATTTAAAAGTAAGCATGTGCACATGACAACAACAAAATAAATCCTACATATCATCTTAATTTTTAACAAATATAAAAAACGACACTAATATTTTTATATATAACATGATAAAATCAAGCCTAAGCCAACATTACACACTTGTCTGTAAAATGCAAAAAATAGAATAAAACACATACACATTATTAGAGAGAGAGAGAGAGAGAGAGAGAGAGAGAGAGAGAGAGAGAGAGAGATCTGCCCTGCGCCGCCTTCAGGAATATGTCAAGTGTGACCTCCATGATAGAGCAGCTAAAGTGGCCCACCCTGCAAGAACGAAGGGAAACAGCGAGACTAGCCATGCTCTATAAGATCCAAAACAATCTGGTCACTATGAAGACTGTAAGAGAGAAGCTGGTCCCAGCACCACAGCGCCAACGCCGAGCACACCCCAAGCAGCTGGCCCAGATCTACTGCCGCACCCAATACAGGCAAGCAAGTTTCCTGCCACGTACCACTCAAGGCATGGAACAACCTCCCAGAACAGGCTGTTGAGGCGAGGACCTTGGGCACTTTTGTGTCCTGGGTATCCAAATCACAGTAACTACACTCCCTTCTCTCTTTTTCTTTATTTTCTTTAGTTCATTTTGATTTATTTTAGTTCATTTTCCCGGCTTTATTTTATTCTTCCCAATGACGCGGCATCACGTTGGGGCCCGATTAGCGGGACCTGGCTGGCTGGGTCATTCTCTCGCTTGGCGCGGCATCATGTTCTTGATGGATTATTGTTGGTCCTCCACTACTGACACACAGGGGGCGTCAACAGTGAAGGTGTCGAGGGTGTCCTGCCGCAGGTCATTCCACTCCCTGATGGTCCTTGGGAGAAAAGAGTTTGACCGATATTTGGTGCGGCACTGGATGCATTGGAACTGGAGATGGTGTCCACGCCGTTGCCGATGTGGAAGTGGTACCAGCTCTGCACGTAGGCCGGGGCAGTGGACAGCGCCGGAGCTGATTTTGTCAAGCATGGAGAGCCTGGTCCTCTGCCGTCTGCTCTCCAACGTTTCCCAGCCTAGCCTGTCCAGCATGCTGGTCACACTAGACGTCGGCCTATACTGGTTCAGCACAAAGAGAGCTGCCCTGCGCTGGACCGCTTCCAGCTTGCCAATGCTCTCCTCTGTGTACGGATCCCAGACAGCACACGCATATTCAAGCAAGGGACGCACGAAGGCTTTATAAGCCCGTTCCTTGATACTGCTGCTGCTGATCTTCAGATTGCGTCTTAGGAATCCTAGGGTCTTGTTGGCCTTGGCACTGATGTTGTTGGCGTGTGAGTCCCAGGTGATCTCGCTGTTGATACTGACTCCGAGATACTTGACCTCCCTCACATCCTCAAGGGTATGTCCATGCAGAACGTATGAGAAGTGAAGGGGGCTCCTGCTCCTGGTGACTTGGATGGCCTGGCACTTGGCAGGATGAAACTCCATGCTTCAGCTCTTCTCCCAAACCGCAAGGCAGTGGAGGTCTTCTTGTTAGGGACCGATTAGCGGGACCTGGCTGGCTGGGCCAAGCTTTCTATATTTCTTCTTTTTCTCCTATCCACTTCCTTCTTCTTGATAGTTTGTTGTCTTGCACATTCCCGTAGATCCTCCCAAATACAGCGACGTAATAGTCAGCAGTGACTGCGGTTGCTATAGGAAAAAGAAATAAGCAACGATACGCCCCCTCCTAGAGTACGCCAGTCCAGTCTGGGACCCCCACAGCAAGGGCAGCATTGACGCCATTGAAAAAGTTCAAAGCCGAGCTGCAAGATGGGTGGAGACTACCATCAGTCTACAAGATCAGCAGACCTCATCAAGAACTTAAAATGGCCTCTCCTGCAGACTCGACGAACTGAAGCCCGCCTCACTACTTTATACAAATTTCATACAGGCCTTCTCACTATCAACTCTAAGCACCTTCCTACAAACTCTCTGCAGAAGAAAAGTCTCCGTCAATCCAACTCAGCATCATATGACATCCCCAGCCATAGAACTCAGTACAGAAAATCCACCTTCTTTCAGTCCCCGCACTATCCCTCAGTGGAACAGTCTGCCCGAGCAAGTTGCCTCCAATCAGTCACTGGATGCATTCAAAACAGCCCTCCATAAACACCTCCACCAGCCCACCCTGTCTCAGTCACCCCCCCCCCCCCCCCCCCCCCCGCATGCCCCATCCTCACATCAAACTAAATTAGCGAACTATATATAGGGGCCATAGATCAAAGTAGTGGTAAATGAAAGGCTGGAGCTGTGCCGGTCGGGGTTCGACCCCGGAGGCCGCTACGGTAGCCGGATTGGTCCTGCCTAGATACTGCGAAAGGTCTGTGGTCCTTCTCTGCATGCAACATGTGTGGCCTTACTGTCACACATGCCCCCCCTATTCGTCTGCATGCATCATGTGGGGCCAGAGTTTCCCCGGCTGATCCGGGGGACTTAACGGTCGTGCATGACACACCTCTGCATGCATCATGCGGGGCCCGGGTGTCTCCGGATAGACCGGGGCATTTAACGGTTGTGTATGACTTTTAACTCGTCTTTCCCTCACACGTCCCCTCCCCTACCCATTATAAAATTGATTTCCTTAAAGTTATAAATTTATTTCACAAAATTATTATTCTTTTACATGATATAGCAAATGGAGTATCATAATACTAAATTCCTGACTATCTTGGCTCTATCTTTTCCCAATAATATTTCATCCTATCTTACGATCTACCCTATCTTTGCTGAACTTATTTTCTTTCTTTTTCGTACTACCCCCTAAAGTGCAGCAGAATCTTCAGCGTGAAGAAGAAGAAAGAAAGAAAGAGAGTATCAAGCGCCTGTACTCCGCGCGCAAGGCTGCTGCACCGTCGCACGCGCGCCCTATCCTCTCTGCCAGCACGTGCATTGTCCATTACTGCGCACGCGCGCTTTCGGCATAAATAATTATCAATGACAGAAGAACATCCCGTGGTGGATGCCAGCCAGAATGGCGGCTCTAACTTTGAGGTGGGTCTTCCATACTGAAAAACAAAACAACAATCAATGTTGTGGGATTACACGCCCACATGGATTATCTATTCTGGCACCTTTTGTAGTTTGCAGAATCACCTGATGCTTTGAAAGCATTGATTTGTTTTCGATGTAACACTAACAGTAACAAAACATTGAGTAAACTTTACTCTACTACAGTACTGTAGTAGTGTAGTAGTCTACTGTACTAGGCCTAGTTCTTCTTCGTTCGCTCAGACAGTTTCCTGTCATAATTATGAGCGTAGATGCGTCATGCTGTCGTTATGCGCCTAACTAAGAAATAGGTAGGCCCAGCATGTCCGACTTCGGCTGAAGAAATCTTTGTAAGAATTTATAGAAAAAAAGGTAGGAGAATGGACCAGTGAGACAGAAAGATAGCAGATGACAGTAAGCAAAGGGAAAAGGCAGAGTCAAAGAGAATGACAGAATCAGAGGAAGGTGGGGGAACTATTTGTACATAAAAAACCCGGTATCCCCACGGGAGGCCTCTAGTTCTAGTACCCAGAAATTAAGAAATTCTTGTAGTCTGCAAGATCAAGTAGATCTAGACCATATGATAATAAAGCACTAAGTTTGGCTGAGGATGTGTGTCTGTTTGTCTGACAAAGGGAAGTAACTACTGGAATGGGTTGGTGTATTTGCAGGGGTTTCCCCACTTGCAGGGGCCATGAAGTGTGGACAAAAATCTGACACATTGTTAATGTTATAACTTATATTGTACAATAGTATTATTACAGTGTCCTGAAGTATGTGTGTGTGTGTGTTGTTCTTTGATTTAACATATTTTCACTGAAAGTGATATTAAACAAGAAAGGTGTGTACATGTGTGTGTGCATGCATGTGTGTGAGTGTGTGTTGTGTGTGTGTATGCGCACACGCTCATGTGTGTATGTGTGCAGTGTGTGTGTGCATATACATGTGTATAACATTGGGGGTGGGGGGTGCTAAATAAGAAGTTTTAAGAATGAAGAATATCCCAAATCAAAAATGTACAAAATCAAAATGAACAATATCTAAGAAACTTCTGCGTTCTTGGGCCATAAGGCCACAATGGATATGTATGTGTCCATTTTCCAGTTTTTACTGGTGTCTTCGCTGCATAGAGCCAACGCATTCCAATTTCGGAGGAGTTCAAAGGAGAAAACTATATGGAATTTTTTTTGGGGGAAAAAAGGCAGGAGAATGGGCCAATAAGTCAGAAAGATAGTAGATGACACAAAGCAAGGAAAAAGGCAGAATCAAAGAGAGAGACAGATTAGAGGAAGTTACAAGCATATAACTTCCTGAAGGTGAAGGGACTCTTTGTATGGAAGACCCCACGGTATCCCCACGGGGGTCTAGGAAACAATAATAAATAGAAACGAGCCAACTGGAAGTGTGTGTGTGTGTGTTTTGTTGTTGACAATGTTGTTGTTGTTATCTTTTTGTAAACCATACTTTAAATTTAAGTGCTGTAAAATCTGTTGCATATATTTTACCCTAGTTTGTGTGTTTGCCTTTTCCCCCCGGAATGGGGCAGGGGGATATCTTGATTTTACATGTATTTTGCTCATTCTTGAATGTATTGTAATGAAAGTGCCACACATGGCCTTTTCGCATGAACACAGCTGTTGAGATGCAAAGAATAATTGTGTCTAACAGTAACTTGAACGTATTAAAACGGCATGTTTGAAAATGCCTTTGGGCTAAATCTTATTGTGCATGTTGATGTTAATTAACTGGCTTAATGAGCAGCTTAGGACACATATTTCACTGCCAGGGGGCAATCAAGCCAGTAGGGGCTTAGCACGTGATATTCTTAGTTGGGGGTAGTGAGAGAGGGGGAGAGACTCATCTCCCTCCCCTCTCTCTCTCTCTCTCTCTCTCTCTCTCTCTCTCTCTCTCTCTCTCTCTCTCTCTCTCTCAATATCCGCAACTAAGAATGTCATGCGCTAAGCCCCTACTGGTTTGATTGCCCCCTGGCGGTGAAATCAGCGTCCTAAGTTGACCATTGAGGCTTTAAACCCTTCTAATTTCCGAGTGTAGAGCCAGGGCAACCCTGCTTGTTACATTTGGCACCTAACTTCATTAAACAGAAAGTTAACTAAAGCTGCGGCAATTCAAGATTTTCCCTGACAGTTTATTTACATATTTTATCATCTAGATGAAAATACTGAGTTACCAAACAATTTTTAAAACAACTTCAGAAAATAGAAACATTCAATCCTTTTTTTTAACTTTTAAGGCATTGAAGGCTTGTTTTGTTTTGTTTGGATAGAAGCAGCAGAAAAATGTAATGAGTGTGATTTGCACGTTCAAGGCTGTGCCCTGTAATTTTGGTGCGAAGCAAGGCAGAAGCGCACGTTTAAGATCTTCACTATTTCAGTTGCATCTAAGAACTGTTTCATCACACAGCTGAACTAGGTAAACATATGTTAGATGACAGAAGACCTGCTATTTACCATCCATAAGGGTCTCTGACCAATTGGGCACTAATCTCATCATCACCAGACCTGCTAAATTCCTATGGATCATGATTTGTTCCCTGTCTGTATCACAAATCCCCTTCATTCAATCATTTAACTAATGTTATTCTCTTATTCTGTGAATGAATTTTGCACAATCGAAATGTTTTGTAAAATTGGTTTAAGTCTGTTTGGATTAATTTTCTTGGATCTGCATTAAAACTTATTGGGTTTGTT
>CM065681.1:23114358-23143458 GCA_017654935.2 Phymorhynchus buccinoides | reverse complement strand
CAATTTTATGGCCTGCTTTTTCAATGTTTCATTTTGGATTTGTGTGATGATGTGTCCACATCTGCATGCTTCAATCATTCACTCACTCATCATTGTCTCGAATAGGATTGGGTTTTATTTTCCTATGTGTATGTGCTTACTTCCCAAATTGGAATGTTAAAATGAGTTAGTCAATAATAAATAGGTTTTATTTGTTGTGTTGATGGTTAACAAAATAAGGGATGTATTTTGCACGCTTTACTACTTTGTCTGTGATTATTTCGTTTCCATTTTCTACTTTTATTTCGTGTATTTTGTCCAGTAGGGCTGGATGTAAAAAAGCATGTTATTGCTTTCTCTATCTACCTCTATAAATTAAAATTAATTCATTCATTCATTCATTCATTTCTCTGGCCGTCTGTTTTTGAGGCGATGATGGCAAAGGCTCTCCACTCTGACTCCTGTATGCTTCAGTGACAGGCAAAATTAAAATTCAGTGGTAAAAGCATGCCATGGGTTTGGAGACCTTGATGGCAACGCTTGACTTTCATAAAATCCAAAGATTGATATAAAGACGGGATTGTGGGCCATGGACTATGGAATTTGAAAACTATCCCATATTAACGAAATTCATGCTAAGATCACTCCGACGTCTTGTGAATCTTATAATGCGGTATGAACTTTAGAATCTGTTATTTTCCTTAACTTCCACCCCTCTCATACCTTCCTATTCAGATTAAATTGAAAAAATTCAAAAATCGACGATTCATGTTTAAACATTGTCAAAACCTTGACAAGGAGCCGATTGTAATGGTGATAAGAAAATAACACGCACGGAATTTTTATTCACAGCACATAAAAAATGATGAAAAACCAGTAAATGTAATTACGTATTCTGCTTCTGCTTGATTTTGTTTTTTTGTTGTGCATTGCTTGGGCACAAGAACTGGCTCTGATAACTGCAAAAGAAGTTTACACCTGACAACATCCTTGTTATTTTATGTCAGTTATGATACGTTGTGGCTTTTGTTATCTTGAGAATTATGTTTATACTCAATAGACTGATGGTGTCCGTGTATTTGATTTGCCGTTTTGTTTTCTTTTTTTTCCCTCCCATTTTTTACAAACATAATAAACACAAAAGACACCGTTTAATGCACATAAACAATAATCCAAAATTATTCAAGGAACGCCTGGGGTTATGTCCAGTCTAGTTCAAACAGATAAAAGAAATGGCATAACATGTAGGAGAAAAGACTGAATAGAAATCAAATTTGGTAAAATTTGCTCACCGGCGAAACAAGAATCATGGAAATGAAACCTAAACAAAAAAAAACATTAAAAGAACACATACAATAATATAACACACTCCCGGCACACAGAATCATGGAAATAAACCTTTTAAAAAAAAGCAATAATAACAGACACACACACATAATACTCACACATTGTCTCTGTCAATCTCACATCGCACACCCACTCCACAAATCATGAGGCGATGGCAGAGATGACATGTGGTCAATTACTATCTATTTAGGAAGAAAGGAAAACAAACTCTACAAGCAGCCCAAAAATCTTACACAAAGAGAAAAACAAAGGGGATGTTTTTTATGACAACAGTCAACCATGAATGATAACATATAATAACAAAAAGGGGAAAAATATAAAGGGGAAAAAATGATCATCAAACAGGGATTGGCAGGAAAAGAACTATGACATTATTCAAAAGATTTGACAACTTAATTCTCTGCAAATGCTCTCGAGTGTAAAAGTTTAGAACAGATTGGTATTTTTCCAGATTGTGGCGGTTTCTACAATGGCAACAAAAGCCTGCAACTCAGGAAAAAGCATTTGTAATTTACATTTATAGATGTAAAATGTTGCTTAGAAGAAGAAGAAGATCCATACTTTGTCTGCTGTTGTGGTTTGCTTCAGTCCAAATAAAAATAATTCTTTTGCAAATTTAAAGTTGTGACAGTGTTGCGACAGTGTCATTTACGTTCTGAAAATCTATTCGAAAATCTTTTGTACGATATTACGTCATAAAACATTATGAGGGATGGATGTGATTGTGCCATTCTGTTATTTGATTATTATCATTTCCCCCACAAACATCCTCCCCAACACACGCAACACGCACACACATACAGGTTCTCCCCGCTTTGTATTGACAATGTGCTGAAACCATCATTGTATATTGACAGATTATGATTAAACTATCGAACAAGATGGCAGTATATTTGTGGATACTGCTCCTGAATGGTTGATTCGAATGCATATAATAACTAATTTCACACGTGCTCTGAAAGCTAACCCCACCATCTGTGTTGACAATGGTTCACGCACACCCCACACACTACTTTGACACGACAGTTGACATATTCCTAAACCTTATCCTACTCCAAACCCTGGCAGGATGTTCCCCAGAGTCTTTGTCAAGCAAGCCAGGAAAGTAGGAATCACTCCGCCATTAGCTCATGAAGCAACTGGCATGAAAAAAAAACACATCACTTAATGTTGACGCGTGAGAAATCAGCCTTTAAAGCGTTCTGAAAGGAAGCACGGGACAATTTTGCATTGTTTCGAGAAAACAGACGCCTTTTGCCATATGGACATAGTTTTCGGGCGGGACCGGAAACTTGGAGATCACACGCGCGGTGTGTGGTGTTGTGTGTGTGTGTGTGGGGGGGGGGGGGCGGTCTGTATGTGTATGCCTATTTGCATGTGTGTGAGCGAGTATATGTCCTTGTGAAGTTCGTGTTTTTATTTGTTTTTGTTAAGCGGAGCTCCACATTGAGGCGGAGGAGTGCGCTATGTAAATGCGCATTTTATTTTCTTATTACTTATTATTGTGAAGGTTTATTTTTAAATACACGTTTTAGTGAAATATTGTAAAGCGCTGAGCTTAGAATAAGCGTATAGAAAATTACCTTTATTATTAAACAGATGTCTGCCAGCGTATCATTTAGAACTGTCCCATACCTTCTATTTTATTTGATAGGTTTATGAGGCCTATAAAAATATTCAATGGTTTAGTTGACTTGTCTCTGGAGAAAGAAATTCTTGATTCTCCTCGATATAATTTGACAAGCGAATGCATATAGGTATAAAGTTTTATTAAAAGGTTCAATACTAATATAAGAAAAGAATTGTCTTCAGCATCGTGTTGCTAACTTGTGAATGAGTTACCTATTAATCTGGTGTCTGTATAAATGTTGCACGTGATACTAACACTTTCAAAATCGCTATGGATGATTCTCCAAACTATTAAATATGTTAGAAGCTTTTGATAATTGATTTTAATTAGGCAAATTCAACCGTAATGCACCTTGACCACATTTTTCATGTAATACTTTATGTATACGATCTTGGGACTAGACAAAGCTTAAAACGCTTATTTTGTTCCCTACACCATACTACTATACATATGGTTCTTTGTAACCATGATGAGGAGTAAAACATGTAAAACTTAGGCAGCGATCTGATTCTGCGTCCACCAAACTAAACTACAGGAAGTTCTTTTTTCCAAGAACTGTGTGTGGCTGGAACAACCTTCCTTCCACCTGAGGAAATTTCATCAGCCTCGGTGGAAGAGTTCCAAAGCCCATTATAAATCCCTCCCTCCCTGCCTCCCTCAGCTCCTATTGACTATATATTTTTCTTTTACTAAGAATACACATCTGGTATTGTTGCAAATTCGGACCTTTCCTGTGTTGCACTCATGCCTCCGGCAATTGCCTCCAGGATCCGTTTTCCCACCATCTACTAATGTCCCCATATATGTCTTGTTCCAACCGAGGACGTAGCTGAATTTCATCCCTAAGGACATCATTCAAATATTGTAAGTGGTAGAGAAAGTGGGTAAAAAGGAAGGCTGTGTTTTATTCAACACTTTCCGCGGGTATTTATTTAATTTTTCTCCCCCTCACATACTAACCACACAACTGACTTAAAACTGTTTTTACAACTAGCTAATAGACAAAGATGGTCACCAAATGTAGTTTAAATCCATTGAATAGTTTAGGAATAACAAAAATGAACAAAAAATCACTCCCTGCCAGGTAGGTCTGGCCCCTTAATGTAGATTGTTTTTAACGCCCCGATTAGTCCTTTCCCACTTGGCCCTTTCACATTTCGCTTTGTCGATCTCTCTTCTTCTCTCTTTCTTTGAAGGCCTATAATTATTCAACAGACACACCCATGGGGAGAGTAAAATCTTCTCCTCTTCTTTCATCTCTTCTTCTTCTTCTGCCAATGATGTCCACATGCCGTAACCGGCAATAACTGACATATATTGGGGTTCAAAGAAAAATCGCTGCACGGGGGGGAGCCTAGATAGATAAGAGAGCATGTAGGGCCATGCATCCCCAGGCCCCACAAGGCCGAAGAGGGCACCCCCAGCTAGTCCGAGAACACCTGGCTCCACACGAAGAAGAATAAATCATAAAACATAAAAAAAAGAAGAAGGAGAAGGAGTGCTGTGCGGGGATGTGGGGGGGGGGGGAGATGGGTGGGGGGGGGGGGGGGGGGGGGGGGGGGGGGTGGTGGGGGGTGGTGGGGGGGGAGAGGGGGAAGGGGGGAGTATCGGTGTGAGCTTATGCAGACTGCTTCAGCACCCTCGAGATGAAGGAGCTGAGCGTGGGGGACTGGATGATTTCTGGGGTCAGGGAGTTCCAGTCTCGGATGGTTTTGGGGAAGAAGGAATTGTTTCTGTAGTCAGTTCTTGAGGGGGATTCTTTGGAATTGTAGGTTGTGGTTGTGTCTTCTGCTGCTAGGGGGTAGAGGTTGAAGGGAGCTGCTCCTGATGCAGGCTTGTCCATTCATCATTTTGTAGAATGTGCCAAGCCTGTTTGCACGTCGGCGTTCAGCCAGTGTAGACCACTGCAGATGGTGGAGCATTGCGTTGACGCTAGATGTGTTCCTGTGTCTATTCAGGACGTCTTCTTCTTGATCTTGATGAGGTTCGTCGGCAGGATCCAATTCTGGATATAAACGCCAACGTGGGGAAAAACTGGGGAGAGCACCTAAACCTATTGATCCCTAACTAAAAATAAATTTAAAAAAACAAACCGAAACAAAGTGTGTGTGTGTGTGTGTGTGTGGTGTGGGGGGGGGGGGGGGGTGGGGGGGGGGGCAGGGTTATGATCGGCAGGCTACAACGTTCCACTTAGGCTGAAAAAACAGCTGGACCAGCCGACCCCCAGCACCATCTAGCATGGTAGCTGGGCCCCCTCCTACAGTTCAGTATGGTGGTTGTTGGCCTGCCCCCTCCTACAGTTCAGTATGGTGGTTGTTGGCTGTGCCTGAAACCAGACACAGCCGTCCTGAACTGGCTGACCAACGACAGTGTGATGATATCGTCTGGCAGGCTGTTCCACTCAGGTGTTGTCTGTGGAAAGAATGTGTTCCGGAAGACTGTGGTATTAGATCTTTCGACCACGAAGCAATTGGTGTTGTTTCTTGCCATAGTTGATACCACGTTGGTTGTAATGTGGTCCTTTACTTGACGGGGCACAATTCTCCGTTTTGACCGGGCAACTGGTGTAAGGAACTGTTCTGATGGAAGGGCCGGCATCTCACCCCTGACTACTTTAAAGAACATAGTGAGGCGATGTTCGTTCCTTCTTGCTTGCAGTGGGGGCAAATGCTGCTGTTCAAGCATGGTTGTGACGCATCCAGGGGTGAGGTCTTTGTAATTCTGGGTGATGAAGCGAGCCGCACGCCTCTGGATGCTTTCCAGCCTGCCAATATCTTTCTGTAGGTGCGGGTCTCAAACTGACGCACTGTACTCAAGGGTCGATCGTACCAGGGAGATGTACGCTGTGCGCCTACATTTAGCTGGACAGCAGCGTAGATTTCTGTGAAGGAACCCCAGAGTTGAGCTTGCTTTCTTGACGATATTGTCAATATGAGCTGACCATTTGAGGTCGTCAGTGAGGGTGACTCCAAGATAGGGATTGCAGGGGACTTGTTGCAGGATCTCATTGTTCAGTGAGTAGAAGTGTGATGACCTGGGGCGTATGCTGAGAATGTAATACTTCTTTGCCTGACAGCAAATGTGAAGCGATTCGGTCGAAAAAATGGCGGAGTTATAAGGCCCGTTTTGTGTTTCAGACACAGTCAGACACACACACATACAGACACACACATGCCTTTTTATTTTATGACTAAGGATCCCACGTTAGACACCTAACAGATTGTTAAAAGTCGAGTAACCAAGTAAAGACATTATGCATTGAACATGTAGTCTACATAATCAGTACATCTCATAGCTACAAGAGACAGAGAGAGAGAGAGAGAGAGAGAGAGAGAGAGAGAGAGAGAGAGAGACACACACACACACAAAGAGAGAGACAGACAGAGAGACGTAGACAGAGAGCAAAGAGGACAACTGCTGTTCCAGTTGGATGAATGAAAATTTGTTTAACGTCCTCCGCCCCGGAGCAGGCACAGAGGCAGACAGACAGACAGACAGACAGAGAGAGAGAGAGACAGACAGAGAGAGACAGACAGACAGACAGAGTGTGACGAGGTAATGGGTTAAAAGGCTAAGTCTCCAGGGAAGTCTTTTAGTGTGTTAAATTTTCAAGTAGAAAATTTGCCTTTAGCACACTTCTCTAGGGTATGGGAGATGAGCAACTTTCCCGGCCCCTTTTCATCTAATAAATTTATATTTGTGCCCGGGTTCTGGCTCGTATGATTGTAAGAAATACAAGTGGTTGATTTGCTCTTAATGGCAGACAGAGAGAAGTAGGGTTTTACATGAAATTACAAGACTTCCACTCTCATCAGTCTGACCAAAGGGTTCAGAATTATTTAACACTTGTATTTTATTTACTCACAAAATCTGCATAAGATTATGCAACAATAATAATAAAGCAGCTCAATGGCGCCAAAACAAAATATGAATGAAAAAACAATGAAATCCGAAAGGATTTACAAGACTTTTGTCTTTCTAGAAGGTTAGTCCCAAGCGGGAAGGGTCACTAATTATCTTCAGTGTCAGGAGGAAAGTTCAAATGATTGGCGCAGTCCTGTGGATTTAGCTGTTGTCAAGTTCCTCCGTAGGGATCGGCGAGTGCTGGGTTGACTAGCTTGCTCGTCAGGTGAGAGTAGCTCCCAGTCGTTCCGGTTACGGCTTCGCGGGATGGCACGGTTCAGGCGTGGTCTACTCGCGGATTCTGGGTGCGGGGCGTCTTTGCGGCGTTCCCGTCTTGGTGCTTGTGAGTCAGGGATGATCGTCCTGACCACGATGCCCTGCTGATAATCACAGGAGAAGGTGGATGTAGATCTCTATGGCTTAGAGACAAGGGGCTTCAGTCGGCAGGGAATTAGTGGATCCCAACCGGCTAGAAGGCTTCCCTTGTACAATAGCACTAAGAACACATAATCTGAATTTCAGTTAACAAACTGAAATAAAACATAACAGGTGTACTGGAATCAACTGTTATGATTCAGTACCTGGCTAGATCAAAGTCTATGATCAAGCCAACATCACTCTCCTTCCAACACCTGGAAAGGAATGTTTTCATAGATAGCAAGGTTGCAACCCACAGGCTTCCTACTAAAAATATATGTAACCCACTCCTCGTAAAACCCCAAATTACCAAATTACAGGAGCGGGACTCGGGTTCGGGTTGAGCTACAAAACTAGAGCGTCAGAGTCAATCTTTCAGAAAGTCTTCCAGAGACACAAAAACACCGAGATTCGGTATGAGTTCACTGATTTATTAAAATAAAAACAACTTGAAAAATAAACAAACAAATGAATAATCTTAAAGGTCCAAGCCCAAAGAAATGTTATCCAATTACACTAACTAGCTAAATGATACCACCAGTGTCAAATTCAAACAAGATTGATATAACAAAAGAAATAAGAAGAATCACTGAGAGGCGAATTGGGTTTAAAATTAGAAATAGGCAAAGAAAGGAAAGAAGAATATGCGCTCCTGAAAGATAAACAATATTAAGCATTAATATTTATCAACTAAAACCTAAAATGACTAAAAATAACATTATAACAATGCGATCATGTTTTACTTTGATTTCACCATCAGGTATCAACTAATAAGATAACATCAAATCAAACAAAGCAATTATTACTGACAGACCTGAAAATAACCGAATGTAAACTTACCGGTACATTATTTTCACACAACACAAATATAAAACATGCTTAAAAAGTCATACTCCCATTAATCCATTATAACTATAAGCAACTACAGCACAAAATTGTTACACTTGTTACACAACAGAATACTCTGACTGGTAGTGGTATGCACTTGGATAACTCAAACCGAGTTCCCTCAAAATATTATTGGTTTCCAATAATCCATTTACCCCGAGCTGATGCCACAGCTATTCAAAACCAAAACCAAAATATCATGGAAAAGTCAAGTTATGTCTAACTCATATTGAGGTGACCACATGGAACACCCAGTTAGGCTATACTACTTTCCATGGATGAATAATCCTATTCATCCTCAACAACTAGCCTTCCCTTGGTAGAAGCATAATAATTTTACATTCTAATTACATGATCTACACCACATGGCTAGTTGCAATGTTCTCTTTATACCATTTCTAAAAGAGAACATTTCCATCCAGAACTTTCCAATAGTTTATCCCAAAAATACCTTTAACCAGTCAGTATATTTTATACCCTTAAAACCCACACAAAAATAAAACACAAGAACATTCATTCATGAATACCAAAATAACATCCAAATAATACAACCAAATCCCTAAACTCACTGATGTTCTTTGCATCAGTCAAATTACAGCTTGCCATGGCTCTTTGTCTCCCCTTTCACCTTGCCTCATGGTATCAGCCATGTGGCTTTCACAATGAACTACTGTCACAGCTCATTGTCTCCCCTTTCATCTTGCCTGATGGTATCAGCCATGTGGTTTGACAATGAACTACTGGCACAGCTCTTTGTCTCCCCTTTCACCTTGCCTCATGGTATCAGCCATGTGGCTCTCACAATGAACTACTGTCACACTTTAGTGACAGTGTTTTACAAAGTTTCACCCACAAATAATTCTACCATCATTACACATTGTAATGATTATTGTTTTACACTATAAATATAATACACTTGGGCTGTAACAGTTTGGTCACAAACCCTATTATTGCTAAGCAATTCACTAGAAAGGTTATAAAAACAACTAACAGCTCAAAGAAAGAAACCATGTTCTTCTTTGTCGAAAAGCACATGTTCATATGAACTACAACCTGGCCTTTTAATTCAGTCTTCACTATAATTTATTTTACAATATTACTCTACAGCTGTATTAGTATTACATTTCTATTAACACCAAAGACTAAAATGACCATAATTACTATACCTTGTCCAGGCACGCTCTAGGTCTTCTTTCTTTTCAATGAGAGACTTCTACTCTAGGTCTTCACCCTTTCAAGTCTGGTGGAACACTGACAGAAAAGTTGTAAAGGAAATAGGAAGTCCTATTCAAACAGGAAGTTAAAATGCGGATTAGTTAAAATAAGAATTTGTAACAATAATAACATTTTACTTTATTCTTTTCAAATAACTTCGCATAAAATCTTAAATATATAGTAGAACTAAATAATCATTACTATGTACCTGTTTTCTTTAATATAGTTTTCTTTCATTTATAATTACTTCCTAAAGCAATCCAAGGGAAGTAAATCAACTGTCTGTTACTAGTGTTAGTAGAAGAGAGTTATGTCCCCTGTGCTCCTTATTTATTCTCTCTCTCTCTCTCTCTCTCTCTCTCTCTCTCTCTCTCTCTCTCTCTCTCTCTCTCTCTCTCTCTCTCTCTCTCTCTCTCTCTCTCTGTCTCTGGTATGTAAATCCTCCTAAACTTAGCCATCAGTTGGAGGAGGTTACATATACAAAAGGGTTAGTAGGCATAAAATCCGGTTCTGGTACCAAAAGAGTTAAAGTCAAAAACACACACACAAATAATCAGTGCACATAATTAGAACAGAATGTTTACCACTTCTTTTCAATAACATATCTACTCCTTATTCATCATTGAACATAGGATCTAGATCAAAAATAGGATCTAACAAAAACAAATCTCAATCACCAGCCATCAATAATACTCACTAGTTGGGCTATTAGGACTGGCTGGGAGAGAGGTTGATTCTGCAATGTTGCTTCGCCAGGTTTTGGAGGTATTGTGAGAGAGAATGTGTAGGCTAACTTTCCTCACTACTCAAATTTTCCCCTCCAATTTCAAACACCCGAGAGCCTGTCATTGGTTTATAGCAGTCGACAAGTCACAAGATGACGCTATAATATTATGCATACTAGTACAGAACGATCACGCGCCTGTTACATCACTGGCACATGTCACATTCCACTCCCTCTCGTGATCGGGAAAGGAGATACGGGGAACAAAGGGAGACCGCCAATGTGGGGGTCACCAGAGGAAAACCCCGTGATCAAACAGATAGGCTTCGGAATCGGCGCGTTGTTTGATGTTGAATTGTAATTAAAGTGGCGGCCTGAATAAAAAAAGGGGAGGGGTAGGATGTTTACGGGGGGTATGTAGAAAGGGAGAAAGTGGGGCGTGCTTTCAATGTTACGTCACACAGAGAGAGAGACACATAGACATACAGAGACATGAGACACAGAGAGAGAGACAGACAGACAAAGACAGAGAGAGACAGACAGACAGACAGAGAGAGAGACAGAGAGAGACAGAGACAGACAGACAGCAAGACATAGGTCCTACAAAGACACAGAGAGAGAGAGAGGGGGGGGGGGGTGGCAGAGACAAAAAGCGAGAGAGAGACACATATAGACAAACATACACAGAGAGACAGACAGAAAAAGACAGAGACAGAGAGACATTCAGACAAAGACAGAGAGAGAGAGAGAGAGAGAGAGAGAGAGAGAGGTGGGGGGGGGGAGCTGGTTGGATGAATACAAATTTGTTTAATGTCTGACAGCAAATTTGAAGCGATTCGGTCGAAAAACAGCGGAGTTATAAGGCCCGTTTTGTGCTTCAGACAGACAGACAGAACATGTATTAATTGTAGGTAGCGCGCGCACCCCCCCACACACCCCACCCCACCCCCCACCCCCCACACCCCCTCCTCCCGCTATCCCCCTGCTAACATCACTCATTCTTGGCTATTCGACTCAGGCTGTATACTATAGAACCCATACGCGAGAATAAACTATTTCTGTCTGCCTGTACCTCTGTGTCTGTCAGTCTGTATTTTTTTTTTAATATACCCATATGTTCTGAGGGGGTGTGAAGAGAGAGAGCGGGAGAGAGAGCGAGAGAGAGAGAGAGAGAGAGAGAGAGAGAGAGAGAGAGAGAGAGAGAGAGAGAGAGAGAGAGAGAGAGAGAGTAGTACTTCTTCTTCTATTAAGTTCTTCTTCTTCTTCGGTAGTTCATGCATGCTGGAGAGACTTCTGACAGCTCGCCGCGCTACCCCTGTATGGAAACTCCCCCCCCCCCCGCTCCACACACACACACTCAGTGACCTGCAACCTCAGTGACCCGCAATTATGTGGAAGACAATAGTGTGAATAGCGAGCTGTTGATAACTCTGTATAGTCATCTCGGCTCTTTAACCGTCTCGTTTCTAGGCTAACCCGTAGCAGCGAGACATTCGTGGGGGGGGGGGGGGGGGGGCTTGAAATAGATACGATGAATTATCTTAATAACAGCACGTTTGGACAGGTCCCGTTTCGCCGAATCCATGAAATTGTATATTGGTGCATATCGCGCGCGTTTATGAACCGATGCTGTTGAAATTTTGCACGACGATAGTCACTATCCCTGGTCACGCACGTTCCAAATCTCAATCCAAAAGTCAATATCGGGTCTGGTTATGCCGCGGTTTGTGAAAAAGTGAAGCGGCGTATATCGCGCGCGTTTCTGAATCGATTCGCTTCCGGTTTGGCACACGGATAGTCACCTTCCCCGGTCATCTACCTTCCAAATTCGAAGGCAATCCGCCCAGAAATACCGGAGATACGGGCGCCGAGAGGCCGGTTATAAAGCCCCGCTTCCCGTTGGCGCAGCTCTGAGTGTGACGCGCTCTCCGATTCTGTTCTCTGCCAGGGTTTGTCTCGGCCATTGCAAGCCTGACAGCGAATTTAAAGCGATTCGGTTAAGAAACGGCAGAGTTATTAGTGAAAAGGTGAAGCGGCGTATATCGCGCGCGTTTCTGAACCGATTCGCTTCCGGTTTGGCACATCGATAGTTACCATCCCCGGTCATTTACCTGCCAAATGCGAAGGCAATCAGTCAAGAAATGCCGGAGATACGAGCGCCGAGAGGCCGGCGGATACGCGTTTCGCGCATTTGCCAAACCGCGCAAATGGCACAGCCGCCTCGGTTGCCGTTGCCATCGCCCCGTTAGGGCTCTTAGCAAATTTGAAGGGATTCAGTCGAAAAACGGCGGAGTTATAAGGCCTGTTTTGTGTTTCACACACACAGCCACACGGGCACAGGCTTGCCTTTTTATTATATGACTAGAGCAACGCCTAGTACTGGCAATGCACCGTACTGGTAACGCCTAGTAACGGTAACGCCAAGTACTGGTAACGCTGAGTACAGCAAATTTGAAGCGATTCGGTTAAGAGTTATAAGGCCCCGTTTCCCGTTGGTGCTGCTCTGAGAGTGACGCGCTCTCCCGATTCTCTTCCAATTTGCTGCCAGGCTTTGCCCGGGCCATAGCAAAGCTGACAGCAAATGTGAGGCGATTCGGTTAAGAAACGGCGGAGTCATTCGTGAAAAGGTGAGGCGGCGTATAGCGCGCGCGTTTCTGAACCGATTCGCTTCCTGTTTGGCACACCGATAGTCACCGTCCTCGGTCATCTACCTGCCAAATTAGAAGGCAATTGGCCCAGAAACGCCGGAGATACGGGCGCCGAGAGTCCGGCGGATGCGCGTTTTGCGCATTTGCAAAACGGCGCAAATGATACGGCCGCCTCGGTTGCCGTTGCCATCGCCCCGTTAGGGCTCACAGCAAATTTGAAGCGATTCGGTCGAAAAACGGCGGAGTTATAAGGCCCGTTTTGTGTTTCACACACACACACACACACACACGGACGGACAGTTGGCTTTTTACTATATGATGTGTGTGATGATTATGGCACCATTCGGGGGGAAAGGACATGGATAGTCACCTTCCGTCTGCTTTCGGTTTTGGTTTCACTCGGATTTGAATCGTTTCAAGGAAATAAAACCCGCAACACCAGTTGCTTTCATTCTTCTATTCAAGCAGTTTCTGTGCAGATTAGAAGGTTTAAGCGTCTATTTAAAAAAATTATAATTTATGTTTAATCCAAGATCAGTAGGCCTAGTCTAACCTGTGTGTGTGTGTGTGTCCTATTTTTGCCTGAATTCTTAACTCTGCCCTGACTAAAGTTGGCAGTTTTATTTAGTTTTTATGTTTCTTTGTACAGTTTTTATACTTTTATTAAAAGTTTTAATCAGCACAAAATCTACAGTTTCTACCTGACCGAAGTCCCCATTTTTATTACCAACAGAACCATGATGGTGGTTGAGGAGAGAAAGAAGAAGAAATGATCGACTGTTTCTGTGTATTGGTGTTATTTGTTGGTGTTTTTCTTTTAATTTTTTTTTTGCTCTTTTAGTTTATAATGCGGAACAATTGATATAAGGGCCTCGTCAGTTTCTCAGCAAAATCCACATTTTGTATCATTATCATTTTGGTCAGCAGGAAGCTGCAGACTAGGAAAACTAGAAGGCATGCAGGATGGATGACGATCCTGTCCCTACTACTACTACTACTACTACTACACAGACAGGAACAATCCTGTGGGTAAAATGGATAGAAATCCCTGAGTTTCTTCCAGACATGTACAGGGAACGCAGGAGACTGGTCAGGGTAGGTGTGCAGGGGTGCTTGAGCCTTTGGGGCGTTTCTCAAGAGTGTTTTGTTATGGCATGACATTGAAAGGTGATAGTAACTGATAGCATCTGCTCTCTGTATACTATGGTATGGTATGGGATAGTGCGGCTTAGACAAGGGTAGGGTTTTATTTGGGCTGCTCCCACAGAAGAATGTCCACTAGTGCAAAACCACCCTATTTTGGGGGTTAGGGTGACGGTGGAGATTCGGTTGGGGTTGCACTCGGGAAATGTAGGTATCAAGTTGGTTCATACCAGGCAGCAGGGCTCTCCCTCCTCTTATCAACATTATACTAACAAATTCAAAAACCTCCTGGACAAAGACCCAAACCTTAGTAAATTAAAATACCAGTATGACTAATATGTAGTCTACCCAAACCGTCACAGTTGTGCCAACTGAATTTAAAAAAAGAAAAAGAAAAAAAAAAAAAAGACGCTTGAGAGGCGGCGAGGCCTAGTAGTCTTAATTGACCTGACCTGACGTTATACTGCTGTGGGTTGGTTTACTATGCGTCAGACTTGCTTTGAGTCCCCATCCGAAGGACCCGGTGCTTGTCGCGTGCAAATGTGTCGCTCATGAAAATCTGCAGCAAAAATGCCAAATATGCAGGAAATTTTGTTAGAGTTACGTCCCCTGTACGCACACACACATAAACGCATGTACAACTGCAAGCAAGCATGCACATACAAGCACACACAGTGACACACACACACACACACACACACACACACACACACACACACACACACACACACACACACACAGACTCTCTCTCCCCCCAACAAAGAATATGATTAGGATTAGCCCCATTTGAGCTTGTTGCCACCTGATGGTGAACTCAGCCAGCTAAGCCGCTAATTAAAGACCCCCCACGTCATGTGTCACATTCCCTCTTATACTTGGAAGATTTCTTAAGATTTCTTACCAGCCCATAAGAGGGAAAACACGTGAAAACCATGATTTTGACATGTGATGTGATGGGTCTTTAAGAACAACTACTCACACACAAGCGTGCACACACGTACACTCACACACTCACACACACACAGCACACACACACACACACACACACACACACACACACACACACAGTATTGGAGAATAACTCTGCTTACTAGGAAAGTAGAAAGCACTGACTGTGCAAGCCTTTGACGCAAAATAATTATATTTCAGACAGCATGTGTGCATGTATGTATGTATGTTTGCGCGTGTGCGTATATGTGCATTTGTGCATGTCCGATTGTACATGTATGCATGGTGTGTGTGCATGAGTCTGGTTGCATACATACATGTGTGTGTGCATGGAATGAGTGTGTGTGTGTGTGTGTGTGTGTGTGTGTGCATGTTCACATTTTGATCTGAGTCTGGGTGAGTATGTGTGCATGGGCATGCGCTCGCATACATGTGTGTGCATAATTAAGCCTATTTCATTTTATTCCTGTATAATGCTATCTCCCAACACAGAACATGCAGAGCGGAGATGGGGGTGGGGGCGGTGGAGGAGCTGTGCCACGGAATCAGCATGGATGGATGGGGAGGGTGAGAGACAGGGAGGACAATGAGGAAAACATGTACCCCCCGCAACCTGTAAACCGGAATCCTCCACAAGATGTGCAACCTTTACCAAGACCCAGACGAGATGAAGATTTTCAAGGTTAGGAAAGACGACAATACCATAAATGATCAATCAATCAATCTATCAATCAATATCATGGTAATGATGTTGATGATGACAACGATGACAACGATGAAAGATCACACAATGACAGCAATCATAGGGGTTATATTTTTGGTTAAAAAAATGATGATTAATAAATTTAACAAAGATATTTTTAAAAATGGTAACAACAATTTTTTTTAGAAAAGTTAATGATTAATAGTAAGATGACATTATAAATGATGCCAATGAGATTTTGAGAAACAAATTGATTGATATGATGATATTTTTTTCAAAGATGATAGTGATAACATTTGGGGAAAAGAGTGATTAATTTGATAAAGATATGTTGTAAGACTGTGATGATAATAACACTTTGAGTGTTGATCCAGTCATCATGATAACAATATTCTTAACAGCAATGATGATAGCACTATTTTGAAAGATGATGATAACAAGAACATTTTGATCGATAAAAATAGTGACAATTTGACTGAAGAAGTTACTGACATGACAGAATTGAAGTTGATATTCCAGATTAATAAAAAAAAATTGTGATGGAAATAAAGATGAATTGCTAGAAATGTAAACAATACTTTACTATCACTATCTGTTATTTTGGGTTACCCCTTTATTATTAAATGAATAAAGGAAATGATATTAAGAGAAGGATATCAACGTTATTTTTTAAATAGGAGACCATCTCCAATGATATCATCTGGTGATCACAAATTTGTATGTCTCCCTGGGTCCTTTCTTCTGTTAAATTGTTTTCACTGAAATACAATCTGTGTCAGCCTTCTTTTTAGTTTCTGTATTATTGTCTCTTTCTTTGTCCCTGCCTCTCTCTGTTTCTCTCTGTCTTTCTCTCTTTTTCCTCTTCAGATTATCAACGCGGTGGTGGCCACATACCTCCAAACAGAAGACCAGGAGGGCAACACTTTGGGCCTCGCGAACATCAGCCAGAATTCAGACCTGCAGAACTGAATGTGTCTTTCCACAGGCTGCAAGAACTGCAGACCAAAGAGCCGGCAGAGGTGGTAGCAGCGCTGTCCTACAGCAAGGAAGGGCTGTCCCGGCTGCTGCAGAACGAACAGAAGCTCACCTCAAATGACCAGATGATGCGGCTGCTGCTCAGCTGCCTGGCCAAAGTGAGCCTGTGTCAGTCCATGCCTGGGCAGCAGAACGAGATCCTCAACGAGGTCAGAGCCTCTGAGTTCCTGCAGTTCATGGGAACGTTTCTTACCACCTGCAGCGGAACCATGCAGGTTGTTGAGGTCATCAACATCCTGGGGGATTGCGCCGATCTGATGAGAATGCTCCTCACGCTTTTCCCTTCCCACATCCACCAAGTTCTCATGGCCCAAGCTTTCATGGACATAGCTCAGAGAGATGTCAAGACGAGAGGGATTGAAGTTCTCCCGATGGACATCACTGACAAGTTGGACACCTACAAAATCGCTGTGGATGCGACCCTGGAAGGGCTTCAGCGCAGGAGGACCCAAAACCGCAGAGGACCGATCAACGAAGATGATTTGACCCCACCCGACGACTTCAGAGATATATCCGTTTTTCCAGCAGCTGAAGATTTAGACAAAGACAAGCCTCCTTTCTTGAGGAAGAACAAGCAGAAGGGGGGCTACTCTGGCGTGGATCATTACCTGGATGTTCAGTTCCGACTGCTGCGTGAAGACTTTGTGTGTCCGCTGAGGGAGGGCATTGCTGAATACCAGGAGATGGCCAGTGCACCGCAGGCTGGAAAGAGACTGAAAGTGAGTACTTTTCTCCTGATGATGCTCAGAATGATGATGTTCTTTATGGCAATTTTCATTGTAGGTTTTGAGTATTGAAATTGATTGTTTGTCTTATTGAACTTAATACTTACACTTTTGTTTGAAAGAGTAAGTTTGCGTTTAAATGGAATGAAGACTTGTGTGTATGTGTGTGTGTGCGTGTGTGCGTGCGTGTGTGTGTATGTGCGTGTGCGTGCGTGCGTGTGTGTGTGTGTGTGTGTGAGTGTGTGTGTGTGTGTGTGTGTGTGTGTGTGTGTGTGTGTGTGTGTGTGTGTGCAGCTGACAAGAATATTACTTAAAAAAAAGCAACAACCATGCAAACGCAGAAGAATGATGAATGTATGTATACTAAATTAGTACATCCAGATTAAAGAATAAGGGTGAACAATGAACCAGTCTCCTCATTCAATGCAGCTTTCTTGGGGAAAAAAGAAGTTAAAAAAAAACTGCTCATATTTCTCTGATTCTGATTACACAGGACATTGTTTTCCAGTTTCTTTGTTAGCTTTTAAAAAACATTTTTGTGTTTGGCCTTTTTTTCTATCTAAAATTAAAAATGTATATTGGCTCCCATTCTTATTTTCGAAGGACATACGAGTGTTTCACGACGTGCACATCCTGCGTTCGGTCTGCATGTCATCAGGCTTGGGCCATCGTTTGACCTTTGACCTGATGGGTTTGGGTCGAGTGCGCTGGGAAGTCAGCAAGCGACTGATCTATGGTTCACTGGTCTGTCTGTCAGCTGATGGTTTCAGGACTCTCTACTTTGCCACTGTCAGCAACAGGGATCCAGCAGACCTAAGCAAAGGCATTGTGGATGTCACCTTTCAACACAATCTTCAGGAGGTTGGTTGCAATAATAATTGGCACTATTCATGTTTTTATCTGTGTGAAAGAGAATGCAGTGATGCAGGAAAATCAGCTCATCTTTTTGTTAAATCAAGTTCGTTTTTTTTTTCAGTTTTCAAATTTTTTATTGAACAATTTTTTTTCCATTTTACAAATTTCATTTCACTCACACGTTCACACATGTAAAGCATATTAATGTCCATGGAAACAACAACCATGACAGCTGCAATGACAAGAGCATTAAATCAAGTTCTCTTTAATTTTTTTCCAATGTTAGATTATGCTCTCTTACCTTTATTCTACTGTATTCCTAATTATGTTGTGATTTTGTATCCAGAAGAAAAGGAATACTATTATAACTACTATGTTTAAAAGGAGTTACATTTTCTTCATTTCTATTCTAATTTTCTATGACAGATTTTTGCCATTCCCCCTGAAACGTCTTTCACAATGGTAGAGACCACAGCGTTCTTTGAGGCGTATCGCCATGTGCTGGCTGGTCTGCAAAACATGCGTGACCAGGATCTGCCGTTCCAGAATTACATTGTTCACTGCAAGAAAGACGTAGCTCAACCCAGGTGAGAGACTTAGTTGAACCTTTATTCTTTGATTGGTTTGTGACTGAGAGAATGAGAAAAAGAGAGAAAGATCTATTTTGTCCACAATTACATCATTCACTGCTGGAAAGATGTAACTCAACCAAAAGGGGCAGACTACGCAGATCTTTACCTTTGAACACTTTTATCCTAACTTTTTATTTCTGTGCCATTATATCAGTAAGAAAAGGGTACTTAAATAAGATTCAATTAATGTTAGTCTTCTGACACAAATGTCTTACTGTTACTTTTAGTAGTTTTATTCTCTTGATTTTAAGAGATAGGAATGTGAAATTTTTTTTTGTGTTTGTTACTTACAAGAAAATTACTAGTCATATGCGTGGATTGATATTATTTTTTTTTCTGAGACAAGTTTGATAGGAATTTTATTCTTTAAAAAGCCATCCATTACTGAAAAGGTAAACTAGCATGAACAGTATCTATTGTGGGTTTTGTGGTGTGTGTGTGTGTGTGTGCTTGCATAAGTGTGTGTGCTTGCTTGTGTGTGTGTGTACATACATCCGTGTGTGTATACTGTATGGGTATTTGGTTGCTGGTGTTCATAGGCTATATATAGCTGTGTATGAATGTGTCCATATTTGCATGCCCTATATTATACACTCACACATAATATTATCTGCCCTTACCAGATACCTGAACCGGAGCACACAGTATGACCTACGACCACTGGTAGACGAAAATGTTCAACTGACTGACAAACGGCAAACTGCAGAGAGAGCTTTGGGGTTGGACGTACCAGTGAGGTACAACTTCAGCCTGGAATCCAGAGAGGCTGAAAGTGTGGCTGTGCTGTACAAACAGCTGTGGCCGGACCCTCAGCTGCTGCATCTGGATGAGACGCAGTACGAAGCACTGTACTGCGCCCTGACCCAAGAGTTCTCTGTCATCCAGGTGAGCATGGAAAGAGAGATGGAAAAACACACACACTTGCACACACACACGCATGTACGTATGCATGCACGCACGCACACACACGCACGCACACACACACACGCACACACACACACACAGAAGGGAGGAGTGGGTGGGTGGGGGTAAGGTTTGGGGAGTTGGATTAACTGAGTGAAGAAGAAAAATGGTGCTTTACGTCCTCTCGGTCTGGAACAGACACATATGGGACATGGTGGGAACGATACTGGAGGCAATGCCCGGAGGCAGTGCAACACCATTAAAGTCCCAATTTTTTAACAATGCAGATAAGTGTAGTGGTAACCACGCCTCGGTTAAACCTCATCGGCTATGGTACCGCCACAATCTAGAGTATAATAAAATTATTAATAATTGGATTAACTGAGTTTGTAGAGATCAAAATTTTATAGTCTAAGTGTAGTGGTAACCACGCCTCGGTTAAACCTCATCGGCTATGGTACCGCCACAATCTAGAGTATAATAAAATTATTAATAATTGGATTAACTGAGTTTGTAGAGATCAAAATTTTATAGTCTCATGATTACAGGTTACAATCTAGTTCCGTATTGGTACAGAGGGATTTTTTTCTTACAGATTGAGTTTTGGGGGCCGGGAGACATGTTTGTGGACTAATAAACTTTATAATACTGTAGCGGTAGGTTAAAGTTTCTGTTGAGTCTGGTTTAGTTCAAAGGGATTTTTTTCCTTTTATTAGAAGTGACTCTGGTACTGCTTCTGCTCTGTAAAAAGGTCCTTCAAGAGAGATTTTAAACTTATATTGATATTGTTGATGATGATGCTGTTGGTGATAATAATACAAACTTAAGCATGATATCCCCTTAAAAGCAAAGCAAGAAGGATTGCACCAATAATGTTTCCAGGGTCCCCCCGGCACGGGGAAGACCTACGTGGGGCTGAAGATTGTCAGAGCCCTGCTCCACAACCGAGCAGCTTGGGACCCCAACGACGACGGCACCATGCTGATCGTGTGCTACACCAACCACGCCCTGGACCAGTTCTTAGAGGGAATCATCTCTTTCTTCTCGGGTCAGTAGTTGACATTGAAACCCAGACCTCTGGTGGATTTTATCATTTGGTGACATTAGCGGAAAGTCATGGTCAATAGCAAAGTGAGAATGGGTGACCATTGTTTTTTCACAGGCTACTGCACCTACGATGTTCATTTCCATCTTTCATGTGCATGCCCCATGAATTAAAGTAGTTTAGAAATGCTCTGGAAAGTTGATTGAAAGAGCTAACAACTTCGATGGTAGAGACAATGGTGGTAGACAAACATACACATGCTCATCTCCCCCACCCCCTGCCACATATTGGCCACTGCAACAACCAGGTTTTGCTAGAGTGAATGCCCTTGGTAGATGCTTGAGTACTGACCAAACAACATAACTCTCGCCAATTACCCTATTTGAGGCCACTAAATGACTGCCTTTCGCAAGAGTGAATTCCCTTTTCAGTACTGACCAACAAGGGCTTCACTCTCACTGTCAAAGGCGTTAGTAACCCTAGTTGCAGAGGCCAATACACTTACAGATTGGAAAAGTGCTTCCACCACTTCAGGAATGGGGATACATTGGTCAGGAATAAAAAAACCCATTAGGAAAACGTAGAACAGTGTTATTTTAGAAATGAGAGAATATTTCACCGTCACCCTTTCCAGCCTATCCTGACGTGACACATGACCTTTACAGGCCGTGTGGTGCGTGTGGGAAGTCAGCTGCGCAGCGAGAAGCTGGAGCCTTACTCCCTGGCCAATCACCGCATGGCTTTCCGCCGTAAGCATGACGACGTGGACAGGAACTTCCAGGAGATCACGAGGCTCCGCTTCCAAGGCCACGACGCCATGGAGGGCCTGAAGAAAGATGTGACCACCATGGGTAAGATGGAACCGCATCAGAAGTTGAAAATAAGTATTGATATAAAAGAAGGTGGGGAACACTTAGATGTACTTTGAACAAATCTAGAGAGTGCTGTTTTGTGGTATTGTACACATTCCGCCTAAATGTTCGAAGAAAAGTAACAGCAAGTTTTCTTCTAGCCTGTTACTGAAAGGTACTTTCTTGCATAAAAATAAATGTGCTAATTTTGGCCATCTACAGTCTAGAAGAAGAGCAGAGTAGAAGCTCTAAAAGAAGTGACACCAAATTAATGACTTGTTAGTTATCTATATTATAATACGCGTGCCGATAAGAATTTTTAATCTCTATTTTCTCCTAAGTCGCGGCGATTTTTGCCTTCAACTGTGAAATATAGGGGCACATGCTTAACAGTTCTTCCAAGTGAAATTTGCCAAGTCGTCGTTTAAAGCCAGGATTTCACATAAAATTTGCTTAACGGAGGGAGTGATTTTCAAGAAAGAGTTTCACGGAATAGCCGTGACAGTGGAATAGCCGTGACAGTGGAATAGCCGTGACAGTGGAATAGCCGTGACGTCATATCCTTTACGCGAAACTTAGATTTTTTGTGCTTGAGGGAACAGCCGTGATCCCTGTATGACCTTTATGTCGGAGGCCCCCAACAACAATCACCAGGTAAAAACACTCAAACTGCCAAAAAGTTTTCAAAAACAATAGTGGATTAATCCTTAATCGGGCCCCTTCGTACATACCGAGGGGGGGCAAACACGATGCTGCAATAGCCTGAGTAGCAGAATGTGTCGTCTGCTAAAAACGGTTCATTTTTAGACTGTGTGTGATAACAAAAAGCCGAGGCTAGGCCTAAGTCATTGCACCTAGAGACTTCTATGGTTGCTTTGGTTAGAAGAAGGGAGAGGGGGAGGAGGAGGGGTGGCTAGGAAGGAGAAGAGGGAGGTGAGTAGGGCTTTTTTACAAATAGTTCCTCTACGTTCTGGAAGTTTGGTGTTTGGTCTAACCATATTTGTTTTGAAAGGTGCATAGCGGAGAACAACGCATCTGCGCTCATGAATTGACAGGAAACCGAGCAAGCAATGATTAAGTGTGTGCTGTCTACTACAGTGTGTGTGTGTGTGTTTTCACAACATTTAGGCACCTACTTTTCTCAAAGTGACAAAACCTAAGTCTGTTCTGTGCGAGGCTTGCAATTGCTTTCATGAAGCTGGGTCAGGTGTCCGACTTGACTGCTTTCCCTTCTTCCTCTTATAATAATTTTTTTACATCGACTGTCTAAGAAGCCTTGATAGCTCAGTAGGTAAAGCGGCGCGTCCGCAAATCAGTAGGTCGCGGCACGCACCTCTACACACGTCCGTGGTCGCGGGTTCGAGTCGGCCCCTCGCCACATTTCTTTTTTTTTCATCATCTTTTTTAAAGGAGAGGGGAGTGGGCGGAAGGGAGGGGGCACCACCACATATTTTTTGGTCTCTTTTCTTCATTATTTACATCTAACCAGTTCTTCTTCTTTTTCTTCTTCGATCGCTCAGACAGGTTCCTATCAATTATGAACGCAGATGCTTCATGCTGCTGTGCGGAGCACGGGTTTATCTAGTAACTTTATAATACACATGTGCACTTTATTAGTTCTGCTTGACTTGCACTAATAAAGTGCACAAGTAAACTAACAAGTCACTTTTCATCATTATATGCAGTAACTCGGTGAAAAAAGAAATGTGTAAATGAGCTGAGCGCTAGCAAAACAAAAATATAAGACACATATCCAGGATCATCAAGGGGAGAGAGCTTAAGAAACATGTACTGACATTTATGACAGAATTAAAGCAAATTTACATGTCTGTGACAGGCCTGAAAATAGAGTCCGCGAAGCGTGAGATTCCCCACGAGGAGTTGCTGGAGCGCTACATGTTGCCAAAGCATTACAACGCATTTCAGGATCGCCAGTACATGCTGCAGTGGATGGCAAACACTGGGTTCATGCAACAGGTTAGTTTCTTAATTACCTCTGCCAAGGATGTTACTAAAGCTTTGCAACACACTGCAGGACTGCCAGTACATGCTGCAGCAGGCTAGTTTATTATTACTAAGACAAGGTTGTAACGTTTTGGGGGGCAACATTGGTTCATCCGTTTGTTTGTCTGAAAGGGTTGTTCAATAAGATACAAGTGATCTTTTTTTTAATGAAGGGTAATTTTCGTAAGTGTTCTTTGCTTAAACATTTTTTATATCCAACTACAGCAACAACTAATACTACTACTTTATGACTACTACCACCACTCCTGCTGCTGCTACGTTTAGTACTTTTACTGCTACTGCTGGTGGTGGTGGTGCTACTACTACTACTACTACTACTACTACTACTACTACTACTACTACTACTACTACTACTACTGCTACATATGCTGCTGCTGCTAAAACTAATACCACTGTTGCTTTTACTACTACTACTACTACTGCTACTGCCGCCAATGTTACACTAATACTAACAGGGCAGAAAGAGAGGGCGACTGTACGCCATCCCAGAGTGGCTGGGGATTGACGGGGTGCTGAACAACACGGGCATGGCGGCCCAGGACCTGGTGTTCCTGGAGCAGGAGCTGGCGGAGAGGGATCAGGCCCACATGGACATCGAGGGCGACATCCAGGCCATGGAGGACCGCCACCGCCTGGACACCGATCTGACCACTGACTCCAGAGGGGGCCGGAACCAGAAAGAGGTGAGCTGGTGGTGTCCTTCCATCTAGCAAGGCGATGGTTTAGTACCTATACAGAGAACATTTCTTT
The DNA here is from genome assembly GCA_017654935.2 of Phymorhynchus buccinoides. Classification (NCBI taxonomy): domain Eukaryota; kingdom Metazoa; phylum Mollusca; class Gastropoda; order Neogastropoda; family Raphitomidae; genus Phymorhynchus; species Phymorhynchus buccinoides. The sequence goes on along the minus strand of CM065681.1, from coordinate 23,119,092 downwards.
AACAGCGGCTAAGGAAATTCACTCCTTGAGCACCTTTATAACCACTGCCTTCAGATCTAATGAAAGAAACTAAGTAGAAAGAAGTGTGGAAAAGTCGCAATGTTAGAAACATACCAGAAAGAAGCGAGGAAATAATGTAATGTAGGAAGAAAACCAGAAAGAAGTGAGAGGAAAAAATGCAATATTGGAAAACCAACTGTACAGAACTGAGTGGAATACATGTTAAAAAAATCATTGTTAAAAAACAAACCAGAAATTGGCTCACTTTTCTAGAAAAGGGAAAAAGTAAACACTGACCCAGAGAAGATTGCGTGTTTAGAACTCTTTACCATAATAAAAACAATCTATCATTTTTCTCTTTTCTCGCCCCTGCATCATCTCAGAAGGAACAGAAGAAAGCGCTGGCGAACGAGCGCCAGTCCTATTTAGCTGTGGACATCAGTGGCCTTGAACAAGGCCTGGACCCCTCAGAAGGGGGCTTTATGATGACGCGGGAGCAGCGGAAACGCCTCAAACGACAGTTGATGAAGTGGGTGGCTTCTCAGGACCGCATGTCTGAAGCACAGGAAAGGCAGGTTGGTGGCTTTGTGTCATAATGATGATAATTTCAATTTAGAAGACAACATTATCAGGTATACTGACATGTTTTTCATTAATATTCTGAAAAGGATATTGTATCTGAACAGCTTTAGCTTAAATTTGGTATCTGGATCTGGATATAGTACATGCACTTTGTACATTGAAGGAGCATATACAGGCTATATAAAGTTGTTCTGTGCTTGAGAAGGAAAGGCAATTGTTTCATAACAGCTGGAGTCCTGGAAAGAAAAAATAATATAATTTTCCCAGATGCAAGATGGCCATGCTTACTGATAGTGGGGACTAAAAGGTACCACAGGACCACAAGAAAGCTAATGGGGGACAGCAGCTTTTGGTAAAGAAACTTGTTTTCTCCAATTGTCTTTTCCAGGTGGAAAAAAAAGAAAGGATGGATAGAATAAGGATGAAGGATGGATACCAGTTATTTGGTTATATGGTCACGAGCTCTGATATTTTTTCACTGTAGTGTTGTACCTAGATTGTCTATTGTTGTGAAAAGTGTATAAGTGTAGCATGATGGAGTGGTGCATGTATTGGTGCTTGTTTTGTGCAGTTCTTCCGCCTGATTTGCTAGTTATTTGGAGTGCTTTTTTATTTCAACTGTCCAACTCTTATGCTAACCAAGAAACGCCATTCCCCTACCAGCCTGCTTGCCAACATGTGGAACCCATTTCTTCCACCCCCTATCCTCCTCACCCCTCCTCTCCCCCATTCTTGTACGGGCCTCTCCCTCCACTTGTTGAATCTATTCCATCCAGTCAAACCGCCCCTCACCACTCCCCCACCGCGCCTCTTTCTCATATCTCCTACAGTCGAGAACAACTGCTGTCTGTTGCCCCAGCATCACTGGACCCCTCTGTAATGGAGGCCATCAAAGGAGTGGGAATTGGATATAATCTCCCTCGCGTCCGCAAGCACCGTGGTGGCCGGCGGAAGTGTGGTAACAGACCTGATTCGGCCACCACTAAGCTGCCAACGCCTGACATCAACCAACACTGGGTCGGTCGACACGCCTTGCCTGTCTACCACCCTCTACCTTCCTCTCACTGCCATCCTGCAATCCCTGGACTGTACTAGGCCTAATATCTGTACAGCCAAGCGTTCCCCTGACAACCTGATACGCATTCCAACTACACATGGGCCCTCCAGCACAACACAACGTAACGATTCCAATAGTCTACAACTGGCCCTCTTTAATGCAAGATCTGTCAGCGACCCACTGAAACGAGCAAAGATCTGCTCTTTCATTACGGACAACGACTTTGATGTATTCGTAGTAACTGAATCCTGGCTTCAAAAACAAGGTGATGAAGCAAAGTGTGCTGACCTGACACCATCTGGCTACACACTCTCTTCCTTCCCCTGCCCTTCACGTGGCGGGGGGATTGCGCTTATTTCTAAGAACTCTGGCCAAGCATGTTTGTACCTCCACTGCCTTTCCCTTCCAACACCCAAGCTTCGAAGCAGTTCGCGTTACCCTGGCAACGTCGTCTTCTCCTGTCCACTTCATCTGCGTGTACCAACCTCCACCAAGCCGCAAAAATAAACTGACTGATGCTATGTTTCTCAGTGAATTCCCTGACCTTTTAGAGTACTGTAATAACCTTTCTGGAAAGTGTATTATATTAGGAGACATTAATGTTCAGTTTGATACTCAGCATAGCCCTGTAACTACTAAGACGATTAATGCTTTGGATATGTTTCACTTTAGTCAATCTGTTACCGAACCAACTCATGAACATGGCCACATTCTGGACTGGGTAATTTATAGACCAGATGATGATTTGCTACGCTCTACTCATGTCACTCAATCTCTTGCTTCTGACCATTTCTGTATTGTTTGTAAACTATGTTTGTCTGTACGGTCTGACACCCCATCGTACAGACATTCTCGTAATGTACGCGGCATGGACAGATCAGCATTTCAAGCAGAGTTGCGCGCAACTATCTGCCCTGAATCATGCCCCATGGTCAACGAACTTAACATCGCTCTCACTCGCGTTATCGACACTCACGCGCCGTTACGTCACCGCTAAGAGCGTGACGATAGACTGGAGCTGTGGTATCCTTTAGTTAGTACTGAACTGAACTCGGCGAAGTCAGAAAAGTGTGTAGCTGAAAGAGCATGGCTTAAGACCCCCCTTACTATTACGAAACAAATCTTCAACGCTGCGAAACGAAAAATAGTGAACATAGTGTTGACAGCAAGATCCTCCTTTTACACTGACCAAATAAACAATGCAGTGACCTCTAGTCGGCTGTTTCCTATCTGCAGCAAACTACTTGGGCATGAAAAAAGCACCCCTCTCCCTATCACCCACCCTGTCAGTGACCTTCCTGATGTCTTTAACGACTACTTTGTTAAAAAAATCCAGCTGATCAGAAACGAACTTGATCAGGCTTCTTCTACGCCTACCACCCTGTTAGACCAAATAGGAACAACATCCACGTTCTTGGAATTTCAGCCAGTTACTGCCTTTGAATGGAAGAAGATCATTCTAAAAGCAAAACCCACTTCCTGTCCTCTTGACCCTATACCGACGCCACTTTTCATAGAGTATTTTGATGAACTACTCTCTACTCTCACCCATATTGTCAACAACTCTCTAACATCTGGCTCCTTTCCATCTGTGTTCAAAACTGCCATTGTCAAACCACTTCTAAAGAAATCATCCCTTGACCCAAACTCTCTCAAGAACTATAGGCCTATATCCAACCTCTCTTTCATATAAAAAATCATTGAGAAATTAGTTCTTCATCAACTCCTAGGCTATCTCAATGAACATCAACTCATCAGTCGTTCACAGTCAGCGTATAGGCCATTTTACAGCACTGAAACTGCACTGTTGAAGGTAACTAATGACATTCTCTTAGCTCTTGACTCTGGTGACGCATCTATATTAACTCTTTTGGATCTTTCAGCTGCTTTTGATACTATTGACCACCATACACTCCTTAAGAGGCTTCAAATCACCTATGGGATATCAAGCACTGCTCTGTCATGGTTCTCGTCTTACCTTTCTGGTCGAACTCAGTCTGTCTCCATCAATGACTCATCTTCTGCAATGGTTGGCCTCACATGTGGTGTTCCTCAAGGCTCAGTACTTGGACCAGTCCTCTTCATTCATGTATACTAAACCTCTGTCGGAGTTGATCACTTCTCATTCAGTTGATTCTCAGTCTTTTGCTGATGATACACAACTCCACAAGCCTGTATCCCCATCTACCATTCTTCCTTCTATATCTTCACTTGAATTCTGCATTCGCAACATCAAATCATGGATGCTACAAAACAAACTGAAGCTGAATGATGACAAAACGGAGGCCTTGTTCATCCACTCTCCATCTAGAAAACTTTCGTACCCAAAGCCTGATTCCATCTCTGTCTGTGACACTCAAATACCTTTTTCTCCTTCTGCTAGAAATCTTGGCTTCCACATCTCTCAAGATATGAGTGTTGACTCACAAGTTCAAACTATCTGTCGGTCAGCATACTGTGAGCTGCGTCGCATTGGTACGATTCGCCATCTCCTGTCTATAGATACTACTAAGATACTAGTCTGCGCTTTTGTTCTCTCTAAATTAGATTATTGTAATTCACTCTTGTATAGCTGCCCCCAACACCTCATTGACAAGCTTCAAAAAGTCCAGAACTCTGCTGCCAGACTTGTCCTCAAGGTCTCTAAGTATCATCATGTTCAACCACTCCTGATATCCCTCCATTGGCTTTCCATCAAAGCACGTATTGACTACAAAATTTCCACTCTATGTCATTCTTATTTCTCTGGAAATGCCCCTAGCTACATCTCTGACATGCTTTCTGTCTATACTCCATCAAGGCAATTGCGGTCATCTTCAGATTCCAAAATTCTCTGTGTTCCTAGTACACGAACAAAAATGTTTGGTGAGCGCTCCTTTTCCTTTTCGGCCCCATCAGTTTGGAACTCCTTACCACGCGAAATTCGCCATATCCAGTCCTTGCAATGTTTCAAATCAGCTCTCAAGACCCACCTATTCAAGCTACATCACAACCTTTAGGCCACATTACTTCTCGACTCTATTCTCACACACACCCTCGCCTCCCCCACTCCCCCCCCCCATATTAGTTTCACTGTGTGTTGACTGCAATGTCTA
>CM065681.1:23090356-23113858 GCA_017654935.2 Phymorhynchus buccinoides | reverse complement strand
TGCGACTTTTCCACACTTCTTTCTACTTAGTTTCTTTCATTAGATCTGAAGGCAGTGGTTATAAAGGTGCTCAAGGAGTGAATTTCCTTAGCCGCTGTTAAAGAAATGTTCTCTGTATAGGTACTAAACCATCGCCTTGCTAGATGGAAGGACACCACCAGCTCACCTCTTTCTGGTTCCGGCCCCCTCTGGAGTCAGTGGTCAGATCGGTGTCCAGGCGGTGGCGGTCCTCCATGGCCTGGATGTCGCCCTCGATGTCCATGTGGGCCTGATCCCTCTCCGCCAGCTCCTGCTCCAGGAACACCAGGTCCTGGGCCGCCATGCCCGTGTTGTTCAGCACCCCGTCAATCCCCAGCCACTCTGGGATGGCGTACAGTCGCCCTCTCTTTCTGCCCTGTTAGTATTAGTGTAACATTGGCGGCAGTAGCAGTAGTAGTAGTAGTAGTAAAAGCAACAGTGGTATTAGTTTTAGCAGCAGCAGCATATGTAGCTCGGGCGAGGAAGTAGTAGCCAGTAGTAGTAGTAGTAGTCAGCTAGTAGTAGTAGAGGTCCAGTAAAGTAGTAGTATAGTAGCACCACCAACCACCAGCAGTAAGCAGTAAAAGTACGAAAACGTCAGCAGCAGAAGGAGATGTGCGTCGGTAGCAGTCATAAAGTAGTTAGTATTAGTTGTTGCTGTAGTTGGATATAAAAAATGTTGAAGCAAAGAACACTTACACGTGAAAAGTTACCCTTCATTAAAAAAAAGATCACTTGTATCTATTGATGAACAAACCCTTTCAGACAAACAAACGAGATAGCATATGAAACCAATGTTGCCCCCCAAAAACGTTACAACCTTGTCTTAGTAATAATAAACTAGCCTGCTGTAGCATGTACTGGCAGTCCTGCAGTGTGTTGTAAAGCTTTAGTAACAGCCTTGGCAGAGGTAATTATTAAACTAACCTGTTGCATGAACCCAGTGTTTGCCATCCACTGCAGCATGTACTGGCGATCCTGAAATGCGTTGTAATGCTTTGGCAACATGTAGCGCTCCAGCAACTCCTCGTGGGGAATCTCACGCTTCGCGGACTCTATTTTCAGGCCTGTCACAGACATGTAAATTTGCTTTAATTCTGTCATAAATGTCAGTACATGTTTCTTAAGCTCTCTCCCCTTGATGATCCTGGATATGTGTCTTATATTTTTGTTTTGCTAGCGCTCAGCTCATTTACACATTTCTTTTTTCACCGAGTTACTGCATATAATGATGAAAAGTGACTTGTTAGTTTACTTGTGCACTTTATTAGTGCAAGTCAAGCAGAACTAATAAAGTGCCACATGTGCCCGTCATTATAAAGTTACACTAGATAAACCCGTGCTCCGCACAGCAGCATGAAGCATCTGCGTTCATAATTGATAGGAACCTGTCCCTGAGCGACTCGAAGAAGAAGACAAGAAGAAGAAGAAATGGTTAGATGTAAATAATGAAGAAAAGAGACCAAAAAATATGTGGTGGTGCCCCCCTCCCATTCCGCCCACTCCCCTCTCCTTTAAAAAAGATGATGAAAAAAAAAGAAATGTGGCGACCCCCCGGGGCCGACTCGAACCCCGCGACCACGGACGTGTGTAGAGGTGCGTGCCCAGCGACCTACTGATTTGCGGACGCGCCGCTTTACCTATTGAGCTATCAAGGCTTCTTAGACAGTCGATGTAAAAAAATTATTATAAGAGGAAGAAGGGAAAGCAGTCAAGTCGGACACCTGACCCAGCTTCATGAAAGCAATTGCAAGCCTCGCACAGAACACACTTAGGTTTTGTCACTTTGAGAAAAGTAGACTTAGTGCCTAAATGTTGTGAAAACACACACACACACACACCATGTAGTAGACCACAGCACACACTTAATCATTGCTAAGCTCGAAGCTTTCCTGTCAATTCATGAGCGCAGATGCGTTGTTCTCCTTGCACCTTATGCACCTTTCAAAACAAATATGCGCTTAGACCAAACACCAAACTTCCAGAACGTAGAGGAACTATTTGTAAAAAAGCCCTACTCGCCTTATCTCCTCTTCTCCTTCCTAGCCACCCCTCCCCCTCACCCCTCTCCCTTCTTCTAATAACCAAAGCAACCATAGAAGTCTCTAGGTGCAATGACTTAGGCCTAGCCTCGGCTTTTTGTTATTACAACACACAGTCTAAAAATGAACCGTTTTTTAGCAGACGACACATTCTGCTACTCAGGCTATTGCAGCATCGTGTTTGCCCCACCCTCAGGTATGTACGAAGGGGCCCGATTAAGGATTAATCCACTATTGTTTTTGAAAACATTTTATGGCAGTTTGAGTGTTTTTACCTGGTGATTGTTGTTGGGGGCCTCCGACATAAAGGTCATACAGGGATCACGGCTGTTCCCTCAAGCACAAAAAATCTAAGTTTCGCGTAAAGGATATGACGTCACGGCTATTCCACTGTCACGGCTATTCCACAGACGACTGTCAACGGCTATTCACACTGTCACGGCTATTCACACTGTCACGAGCTATTCCCGTGAAACTGTCTTTCTTGAAAATCACTCCCTCCGTTAAGCAAATTTTATGTGAAATCCATCTGGCTTTAAACGACGACTTGGCGAATTTCGCAATTGGAAGAACTGTTAAGCACCTACATGTGCCCTATATATTTCACAGTTGAAGGCAAAAATCGTCGCGACTTAGGAGAAAATAGAGATTAAAAATTCTTATCGGCACGCATATTATAATATTAGATAACTAAATAAGTCATTAATTTGGTGTCACTTCTTTTAGAGCTTCTACTCTGCTCTTCTTCTAGACTGTAGATGGCCAAAATTAGCACATTTATTTTTATGCAAGAAAGTACCTTTCAGTAACAGGCTAGAAGAAAACTTGCTGTTAACTTTCCATTAACTTCGAAACATTTAGGCGGAATGTGTACAATACCACAAAACAGCAGCTCTCTAGATTTGTTCAAAGTACATCCGAAGTGTTCCCCACCTTCTTTTACTATCAGCCAATACTTATTTTCAACTTCTGATGCACAGGTTCCATTCGGTTACCCATGGTGGTCACATGATAGTTCTTTCAGGCCCTCCATGGCGTGCGTGGCCTTGTGTGAAGCGGAGCCTCGTGATCTCCTGGAAGTTCCTGTCCACGTCGTCATGCTTAACCGGCGGAAAGCCATGCGGTGATTGATTGGCCCAGGGAGTAAGGCTCCAGCTTCCGTCGCTGCGCAGTAATCCTGACTTCCCACACGCACTTCACACGGCCTGTAAAGAGTCATGTGTCACCGTTTTCCTAGGATAGGCTGGAAATAAAGGGGGACGGTGAAAATATTCTCTCATTTCTAAAAATAACACTGTCTCTACGTTTTCCTAATGGGTTTGTGGTTTCTTTTATTCCGTGACCAATGACTTGTATCCCCATTCCTGAAGTGGTTGGAAGCACACTTTTCCAATCTAGTAAGTGTATTTGGCCCATCTTGAAACTAGGGTTACTAAGTATACGCCTTGAAGCTCTCGTAATCGGTGAGAGCGAAGCCTTGTTTGGTCAGTACTGAAAAGGAATTCACTCTGCGAAAGGCAGCTCATTTAGTGGCTCTCAAAATAGGGTAATTGGCGAGAGTTATGCTCTTGTTTGGTCAGTACTCAAGCATCTACCACGGGCATTCACTCTAGCAAAACCTGGTTGTTGCAGTGGCCAATATGTGGCAGGGGGTGGGGGAGATGAGCATGTGCATGTTTGTCTACCACCATTGTCTCTACCATCGAAGTTGTTAGCTCTTTCAATCAACTTTCCAGAGCATTTCTAAACTACTTTAATTCATGGGGCATGCACATGTAAGATGGAAATGAACATTGTAGGTGCAGTAGCCTGTGAAAAAACAATGGTCACCCATTCTCACTTTGCTATTGACCATGACTTTCCGCTAATGTCACCAAATGATAAAAGCCACCAGAGGTCTGGGTTTCAATGTCAACTACTGACCCGAGAAGAAAGAGATGATTCCCTCTAAGAACTGGTCCAGGGCGTGGTTGGTGTAGCACACGATCAGCATGGTGCCGTCGTCGTTGGGGTCCCAAGCTGCTCGGTTGTGGAGCAGGGCTCTGACAATCTTCAGCCCCACGTAGGTCTTCCCCGTGCCGGGGGGACCCTGGAAACATTATTGGTGCAATCCTTCTTGTTTTGCTTTTAAGGGGATATCATGCTTAAGTTTGTATTATTATCACCAACAGCATCATCATCAACAATATCAATATAAGTTTAAAATCTCTCTTGAAGGACCTTTTTACAGAGCAGAAGCAGTACCAGAGTCACTTCTAATAAAAGGAAAAAAATCCCTTTGAACTAAACCAGACTCAACAGAAACTTTAACCTACCGCTACAGTATTATAAAGTTTAATAGTCCACAAACATGTCTCCCGGCCCCCAAACCTCAATCTGTAAGAAAAAAATCCCTAGAAATAGATTGTAACCTGTAATCATGAGACTATAAAATTTTGATCTCTACAAACTCAGTTAATCCAATTATTAAAAATAATTTTATTATACTCTAGATTGTGGCGGTACCATAGCCAATGAGGTTTAATCGAGGCGTGGTTACCACTACACTTAGACTATCAAATTTTGATCTCTACAAACTCAGTTAATCCAATTATTAATAATTTTATTATACTCTAGATTGTGGCGGTACCATAGCCGATGAGGTTTAAAAAAAATACGAGGCGTGGTTACCACTACACTTAGACTATAAAATTTTGATCTCTACAAACTCAGTTAAATCCAATTATTAATAATTTTATTATACTCTAGATTTGTGGCGGTACCATACCATAGCCGATGAGGTTTAAAAACCGAGGCGTGGTTACCGCTACACCTATCTGCATTGTTAAAAAATTGGGACTTTACTGGTGTGTGTCCAGCACTGGCGTCCGGGCATTGCCCTCCAGTATCGTTCCCACCATGTCCCATATGTGTCTGTTCACCAGACCTGAGAGGACGTAAGCACCATTTTTTCTTCTTCACTCAGTTAATCCAACTCCCAAACCTTACCCCCACCCACCCACTCCTCCTCTTCTGTGTGCGTGTGTGTGTGTGTGCGTGTGCTTGTGTGCCGTGCGTGTGCATGTGGTTTTTTGGCGTGTGCGTGTGTGTGTGTCTGCGTGTGTGTGTGCGTGCGTGCATGTGTGCATGCATACGTTACATGCGTGTGCATGTGTGTGTCTGTGTGTGTGTCTTTTCATCTCTCTTTCCATGCTTACCTGGATGACAGAGAACTCTTGGGTCAGGGCGCAGTGCAGTGCTTCGTACTGCGTCTCATCCAGATGCAGCAGCTGAGGGTCCGGCCACAGCTGTTTGTACAGCACAGCCACACTTTCTGCCTCTCTGGATTCCAGGCTGAAGTTGTACCTCACTGGTACGTCCAACCCCAAAGCTCTCTCTGCAGTTTGCCGTTTGTCAGTCAGTTGAACATTTTCGTCTACCAGTGGTCGTAGGTCATACTGTGTGCTCCGGTTCAGGTATCTGGTAAGGGCAGATAATATTATGTGTGAGTGTATAATATAGGGCATGCAAATATGGACACATTCATACACAGCTATATATAGCCTATGAACACCAGCAAACAAATACCCATACAGTATACACACACGGATGTATGTACACACACACACAAGCAAGCACACACACCATTACAAGCACACACCACTCACCACAACATAAACCCACAATAGATTAGCTGTTCATGCTAGTTTACCTTTTCAGTAATGGATGGGCTTTTTAAAGAATAAAATTCCTATCAAACTCTGTCTCAGAAAAAAAAAAATATCAATCCACGCATATGACTAGTAATTTTCTTGTAAGTAACAAACACAAAACAAAAATTCCGATTCCTATCTCTTAAAATCAAGAGAATAAAACTACTAAAAATAACAGTAAGACATTTGTGTCGGAAGACTAACATTAATTGAATCTTATTTAAGTACCCTTTTCTTACTGATATAATGGCACAGAAATAAAAAGTTAGGATAAAAGTGTAAAAAGGTAAAGATCTGCGTAGTCTGGCCTTTTGGTTGAGTTACATCTTTCCAGCAGTGAATAGTGTAATTGTGGACAAAATAGATCTTTCTCTCTTTTTCTCATTCTCTCAGTCACAAACCAATCAAAGAATAAAGGTTCAACTAAGTCTCTCACCTGGGTTGAGCTACGTCTTTCTTGCAGTGAACAATGTAATTCTGGAACGGCAGATCCTGGTCACGCATGTTTTGCAGACCAGCCAGCACATGGCGATACGCCTCAAAGAACGCTGTGGTCTCTACCATTGTGAAAGACGTTTCAGGGGGAATGGCAAAAATCTGTCATAGAAAATTAGAATAGAAATGAAGAAAATGTAACTTCTTTTAAACATAGTAGTTATAATAGTATTCCTTTTCTTCTGGATACAAAATCACAACAGAATTAGGAATACAGTAGAATAAAGGTAAGAGAGCATAATCTAACATTGGAAAAAAATTAAAGAGAACTTGATTTAACGCTCTTGTCATTGCAGCTGTCATGGTTGTTGTTTCCATGGCCATTAATATGCTTTACATGTGTGAACGTGTGAGTGAAATGAAATATGTAAAATGGAAAAAAAATTGTTCAATAAAAAATTTGAAAACTGAAAAAAAAACCGAACTTGATTTAACAAAAAGATGAGCTGATTTTCCTTCATCACTGCATTCTCTTTCACACAGATAAAAACATGAATAGTGCCAATTATTATTGCAACCAACCTCCTGAAGATTGTGTTGAAAGGTGACATCCACAATGCCTTTGCTTAGGTCTGCTGGATCCCTGTTGCTGACAGTGGCAAAGTAGAGAGTCCTGAAACCATCAGCTGACAGACAGACCAGTGAACCATAGATCAGTCGCTTGCTGACTTCCCAGCGCACTCGACCCAAACCCGTCAGGTCAAAGGTCAAACGATGGCCCAAGCCTGATGACATGCAGACCGAACGCAGGATGTGCACGTCGTGAAACACTCGTATGTCCTTCGAAAATAAGAATGGGAGCCAATATACATTTTTAATTTTAGATAGAAAAAAAGGCCAAACACAAAAATGTTTTTTAAAAGCTAACAAAGAAACTGGAAAACAATGTCCTGTGTAATCAGAATATATAGCTTTAAAATCAGAGAAATATGAGCATAAGTTTTTTTTAAACTTCTTTTTTTCCCAAGAAAGCTGCATTGAATGAGGAGACTGGTTCATTGTTCACGCTTATTCTTTGATCTGGATGTACTAATTTAGTATACATACATTCATCATTCTTCTGCGTTTGCATGGTTGTTGCTTTTTTTAAAGTAATATTCTAGTCAGCTGCACACACACACACACACACACACACACACACACACACACACACACACACACACACACACACACACACACACACACGCACGCACACGCACACATACACACACACGCACGCACACACACACATACACACAGGTCTTCATTCCATTTAAACGCAAACTTACTCTTTCAAACAAAAGTGTAAGTATTAAGTTCAATAAGACAAACAATCAGTTTCAATACTCAAAACCTACAATGAAAATTGCCATAAAGAACATCATCATTCTGAGCATCATCAGGAGAAAAGTACTCACTTTCAGTCTCTTTCCAGCCTGCGGTGCACTGGCCATCTCCTGGTATTCAGCAATGCCCTCCCTCAGCGGACACACAAAGTCTTCACGCAGCAGTCGGAACTGAACATCCAGGTAATGATCCACGCCAGAGTAGCCCCCCTTCTGCTTGTTCTTCCTCAAGAAAGGAGGCTTGTCTTTGTCTAAATCTTCAGCTGCTGGAAAAACGGATATATCTCTGAAGTCGTCGGGTGGGGTCAAATCATCTTCGTTGATCGGTCCTCTGCGGTTTTGGGTCCTCCTGCGCTGAAGCCCTTCCAGGGTCGCATCCACAGCGATTTTGTAGGTGTCCAACTTGTCAGTGATGTCCATCGGGAGAACTTCAATCCCTCTCATCTTGACATCTCTCTGAGCTATGTCCATGAAAGCTTGGGCCATGAGAACTTGGTGGATGTGGGAAGGGAAAAGTGTGAGGAGCATTCTCATCAGATCGGCGCAATCCCCCAGGATGTTGATGACCTCAACAACCTGCATGGTTCCGCTGCAGGTGGTAAGAAACGTTCCCATGAACTGCAGGAACTCAGAGGCTCTGACCTCGTTGAGGATCTCGTTCTGCTGCCCAGGCATGGACTGACACAGGCTCACTTTGGCCAGGCAGCTGAGCAGCAGCCGCATCATCTGGTCATTTGAGGTGAGCTTCTGTTCGTTCTGCAGCAGCCGGGACAGCCCTTCCTTGCTGTAGGACAGCGCTGCTACCACCTCTGCCGGCTCTTTGGTCTGCAGTTCTTGCAGCCTGTGGAAAGACACATTCAGTTCTGCAGGTCTGAATTCTGGCTGATGTTCGCGAGGCCCAAAGTGTTGCCCTCCTGGTCTTCTGTTTGGAGGTATGTGGCCACCACCGCGTTGATAATCTGAAGAGGAAAAAGAGAGAAAGACAGAGAGAAACAGAGAGAGGCAGGGACAAAGAAAGAGACAATAATACAGAAACTAAAAAGAAGGCTGACACAGATTGTATTTCAGTGAAAACAATTTAACAGAAGAAAGGACCCAGGGAGACATACAAATTTGTGATCACCAGATGATATCATTGGAGATGGTCTCCTATTTAAAAAATAACGTTGATATCCTTCTCTTAATATCATTTCCTTTATTCATTTAATAATAAAGGGGTAACCCAAAATAACAGATAGTGATAGTAAAGTATTGTTTACATTTCTAGCAATTCATCTTTATTTCCATCACAATTTTTTTTTATTAATCTGGAATATCAACTTCAATTCTGTCATGTCAGTAACTTCTTCAGTCAAATTGTCACTATTTTTATCGATCAAAATGTTCTTGTTATCATCATCTTTCAAAATAGTGCTATCATCATTGCTGTTAAGAATATTGTTATCATGATGACTGGATCAACACTCAAAGTGTTATTATCATCACAGTCTTACAACATATCTTTATCAAATTAATCACTCTTTTCCCCAAATGTTATCACTATCATCTTTGAAAAAATATATCATCATATCAATCAATTTGTTTCTCAAAATCTCATTGGCATCATTTATAATGTCATCTTACTATTAATCATTAACTTTTCTAAAAAAAATTGTTGTTACCATTTTTAAAAATATCTTTGTTAAATTTATTAATCATCATTTTTTTAACCAAAAATATAACCCCTATGATTGCTGTCATTGTGTGATCTTTCATCGTTGTCATCATCAACATCATTACCATGATATTGATTGATAGATTGATTGATAGATTTATGGTATTGTCGTCTTTCCTAACCTTGAAAATCTTCATCTCGTCTGGGTCTTGGTAAAGGTTGCACATCTTGTGGAGGATTCCGGTTTACAGGTTGCGGGGGGTACATGTTTTCCTCATTGTCCTCCCTGTCTCTCACCCTCCCCATCCATCCATGCTGATTCCGTGGCACAGCTCCTCCACCGCCCCCACCCCCATCTCCGCTCTGCATGTTCTGTGTTGGGAGATAGCATTATACAGGAATAAAATGAAATAGGCTTAATTATGCACACACATGTATGCGAGCGCATGCCCGTGCACACATACTCACCCAGACTCAGATAAAAATGTGAACATGCACACACACACTCACACACACACACACACACACTCATTCCATGCACACACACATGTATGTATGCAACCAGACTCATGCACACCATGCATACATGTACAATCGGACATGCACAAATGCACATATACGCACACGCGCAAACATACATACATACATGCACACATGCTGTCTGAAATATAATTATTTTGCGTCAAAGGCTTGCACAGTCAGTGCTTTCTACTTTCCTAGTAAGCAGAGTTATTCTCCAATACTGTGTGTGTGTGTGTGTGTGTGTGTGTGTGTGTGTGTGTGATGTTGTGTGTGTGAGTGTGTGAGTGTACGTGTGTGCACGATTGTGTGTGAGTAGTTGTTCTTAAAGACCCACCACGTCACATGTCAAAATCATGTTGTTTTTCACGTGTTTTCCCTCTTATAGGCTGGTAAGAAATCTTAAGAAATCTTCCAAGTATAAGGAGGGAATGTGACACGCTGACGTGGGAGGTCTTTAAATTAGCGGCTTAGCTGGCTGAGTTCACCGTCAGGTAGCAACAAGCTCAAATGGGGCTAATCCTAATCATATTCTTTGTTGGGGAGAGAGAGAGTCTGTGTGTGTGTGTGTCGTGTGGTGTGTGTGTGTGTGTGTGGTGTGTGTGTGTGTGTGTGGTGTGTGTGTCACTGTGATGTGCTTGTAGGTGCATGCTTGCTTGCAGTTGTACATGCGTTTATGTGTGTGTGCGTACAGGGGACGTAACTCTAACAAAATTTCCTGCATATTTGGCATTTTTGCTGCAGATTTTCATGAGCGACACATTTGCACGCGACAAGCACCGGGTCCTTCGGATGGGGACTCAAAGCAAGTCCGACGCATAGTAAACCAACCCACAGCAGTATAACGTCAGGTCAGGTCAATTAAGACTATTACAGTATTAGGCCTCGCGGCCTCTCAAGCGTCTTTTTTTTTTTTTTTTTTTTTTTTTTTTTAAATTCAGTTGGCACACAACTGTGACGGTTTGGGGTAGACTACATATAGTCATACTGGTATTTTAATTTACTAAGGTTTGGGTCTTTGTCCAGGAGGTTTTTGAATTTGTTAGTATAATGTTGATAAGAGGAGGGAGAGCCCTGCTGCCTGGTATGAACCAACTTGATACCTACATTTCCCGAGTGCAACCCCAACCCCAACCGAATCTCCACCGTCACCCTAACCCCCAAAATAGGGTGGTTCTGCACTAGTGGACATTCTTCTGTGGGAGCAGCCCAAATAAAACCCTACCCTTGTCTAAGCCGCACTATCCCATACCATACCATAGTATACAGAGAGCAGATGCTATCAGTTACTATCACCTTTCAATGTCATGCCATAACAAAACACTCTTGAGAAACGCCCCAAAGGCTCAAGCACCCCTGCACACCTACCCCGACCAGTCTCCTGCGTTCCCTGTACATGTCTGGAAGAAACTCAGGGATTTCTATCCATTTTACCCACAGGATTGTTCCTGTCTGTGTAGTAGTAGTAGTAGGGACAGGATCGTCATCCATCCTGCATGCCTTCTAGTTTTCCTAGTCTGCAGCTTCCTGCTGACCAAAATGATGATACAAAATGTGGATTTTGCTGAGAAACTGACGAGGCCCTTATATCAATTGTTCCGCATTATAAACTAAAAGAGCACCAAAAAAATGAAAATAAAAACACCAACAAATAACACCAATACACAGAAACAGTCGATCATTTCTTCTTCTTTCTCTCCTCAACCACCATCATGGTTCTGTTGGTAATAAAAATGGGGACTTCGGTCAGGTAGAAACTGTAGATTTTGTGCTGATTAAAACTTTTAATAAAAGTATAAAAACTGGACAAAGAAACATAAAAACTAAATAAAACTGCCAACTTTAGTCAGGGCAGAGTTAAGAATTCAGACAAAAATAGGACACACACACACACACACACACAGGTTAGACTAGGCCTACTGATCTTGGATTAAACATAAATTATAATTTTTTTAAATAGACGCTTAAACCTTCTAATCTGCACAGAAACTGCCTGAATAGAAGAATGAAAGCAACTGGTGTTGCGGGTTTTATTTCCTTGAAACGATTCAAATCCGAGTGAAACCAAAACCGAAAGCAGACGGAAGGTGACTATCCGTGTCCTTTCCCCCGAATGGTGCCATAATCATCACACACATTATATAGTAAAAAGCCAACTGTCCGTCCGTGTGTGTGTGTGTGTGTGTGAAACACAAAACGGGCCTTATAACTCCGCCGTTTTTCGACCGAATCGCTTCAAATTTGCTGTGAGCCCTAACGGCAACCGAGGCGATGGCAACGGCAACCGAGGCGGCCGTATCATTTGCGCCGTTTTGCAAATGCGCGAAACGCGCATCCGCCGGACTCTCGGCGCCCGTATCTCCGGCATTTCTGGGCCAATTGCCTTCCAAAGGCTTTGGCAGGTAGCATGACCGAGGACGGTGACTATCGGTGTGCCAAACAGGAAGCGAATCGGTTCACAGAAACGCGAGCGCTATACGCCGCCTCACCTTTTCACGAATGACTCAGCCGTTTCTTAACCGAATCGCCTCACATTTGCTGTCAGCCTTGCTATGGCCCGGGCAAAGCCTGGCAGCAAATTGGAAGAGAATCGGGAGAGCGCGTCACTCTCAGAGCAGCGCCAACGGGAAACGGGGCCTTATAACTCTTAACCGAATCGCTTCAAATTATTTGCTGTACTCAGCGTTACCAGTACTTTGCGTTACCGTTACTAGGCGTTACCAGTACGGTGCATTGCCAGTACTAGGCGTTGCTCTAGTCATATAATAAAAAGGCAAGCCTGTGCCCGTGTGGCTGTGTGTGTGAAACACAAAACAGGCCTTATAACTCCGCCGTTTTTCGACCGAATCGTTTCAAATTTGCTATGAGCCATAACGGGGCGATGGCAACGGCAACCGAGGCGGCTGTGTCATTTGCGCGGTTTGGCAAATGCGCGAAACGCGTATCCGCCGGCCTCTCGGCGCTCGTATCTCCGGCATTCCTTGACTGATTGCCTTCGAATTTGGCAGGAACATGACCGGGGACTGTGACTATCGGTGTCCTAAACCGGAAGCGAATCGATTCAAAAACGCGCGCGATATACGCCGCTTCACCTTTTCACAAATAACTCCGCCGTTTCTTAACCGAATCGCTTTAAATTCGCTGTCAGGCTTGCAATGGCCGAGACAAACCCTGGCAGAGAAGAGAATCGGAGAGCGTGTCACACTCAGAGCTGCGCCAACGGGAAGCGGGGCTTTATAACCGGCCTCTCGGCGCCCGTATCTCCAGTATTTCTGGACGGATTGCCTTCGGATTTGGAAGGTAGATGACCGGGGATGGTGACTATCTGTGTATGCTGAACTGGAAGCGAATCGATTTAGAAACGCGCGCGATATACGCCACTTCACTTTTTCACAAACCGCGGCATAACCAAAGACCCGATATTGACTTTTGGATTGAGATTTGGAACGGATGCGTGACCAGGGATAGTGACTATCGTCGTGCAAAATTTCAACACCATCGGTTCATAAACGCGCGCGATATGCACCAATATACAATTTCATGGATTCGGCGAAACGGGGACCTGTCCAAACGTGCTGTTATTAGATAATTCATCGTATCTATTTCAAGCCCCCCCCCCCCCACGACCGATGTCTCGCTGCTACGGGTTAGTCCTAGAAAACGAGACGGTTAAAGAGCCGAGATGACTATACAGAGTTATCAACAGCTCGCTATTCACACTATTGTCTTCCACATAATTGCGGCCGTCACTGAGGTTGCTGGTCACTGATTTGTAGTGTGTGGAGCGTGGGAGCGGGGGGGGGGGGGGGGGGGGGGGGGGGATAGGGTTTCCATACAGGGGTAAGGGGCTCGCGGCGAGCTGTCAGAATAGTGGTCTCTCCAGCATGCATGAACTACCGAAGAAGAAGAAGAACTTAATAGAAGAAGAAGAAGAGTACTACTCTCTCTCTCTCTCTCTCTCTCTCTCTCTCTCTCTACTCTCTCTCTCTACCTCTCTCTCTCTCTCTCACCCCTCTCTCACCCCCCCTCCGAACATATGGGTATATTAAAAAAAAAATACAGACCAGACAGACACAGAGGTACAGGCAGACAGAAATAGTTTATTCTCGCGTATGGGTTCTATAGTATACAGCCTGAGTCGAATAGCCAAGAACGAGTGATGTTAGCAGGGGCGATGATAGCGGAGGGAGGGGGGGGTGGTGGGGGGGGGGTGGTGGGGTGCGGGGGGGGGGGTGGGGGCCGTGCGTGCGCGCGCTACGTACAATGATAATACATGTTCTGTCTACGTCTGTCCTGAAGCACAAAACGGGCCTTATAACTCCGCTGTTTTTCCGACTAATCGAATTTCGCTTCAAATTTGCTGTCAGACGTTTTTTAAAAACAAAAACAATTGGTATTCATCCAACCAGCTCCCCCCCCCCCCCGACTCATCTCTCTCTCTCTCTCTCTCTCTCTGTCTTTGTCTGAATGTCTCTCTGTCTCTGTCCTTTTTCTGTCTGTCTCTCTGTGGTATGTTTGTCCCTATATGTGTCTCTCTCTCGCTTTTTGTCTCTGCCCCCCCCCCCCCTCTCTCTCTGTGTGTCTTTGTCGGAACCTATGTCTGTTGCTGTCTGTCTGTCTCTTTCTCTCGTCTCTCTCTCTCTCTGTCTGTCTGTCTCTCTCTGTCTTTGTCTGTCTGTCTCTCTCTCTGTGTCTGTATGTCTCTGTATGTCTATGTGTCTCTCTCTCTGTGTGACGTAACATTGAAAGCACGCCCCACTTTCTCCCTTTCTACATACACCCCCCCCCCCGTAAACATCCCTACCCCTCCCCTTTTTTTATTCGGGCCGCCCCCTTAATTTTTACAATTCAACATCAAACAACACGCCGATTCCGAAGCCTATCTGTTTGATCACAGGGTTTTCCTCTGGTGACCCCCACATTGGCGGTCTCCCTTTGTTCCCCGTATCTCCTTTCCCGATCACGAGAGGGTAGATGGAATGTGACATGTGCCAGTGATGTAACCGGCGCGTGATTGTTCTGTACTAGTATGCATAATATTATAGCATCATTTTGTGACTTGTCGACTGCTATGAACCAATCACAGGGTCTCGTTGTTTGAAACTGTGAGGGGAAAATTTGAGTAGTGAGGAAAGTTAGCCTACACATTCTCTCTCACAATACCTCCAAAACCTGGCTGAAGCAACATTGCAGAATCAACCTCTCTCCCAGCCAGTCATAATAGCCCAACTAGTGAGTATTATTGATGGCTGGTGATTGAGATTTGTTTTTTGTTAGATCCTATTTTTGATCTAGATCCTATGTTCAATGATGAATAAGAGTAGTAGATATGTTATTGAAAAGAATTGGTAAACATTCTGTTCTATTTATGTTCACTGATTATTTGTGTGTGTGTGTTTTTGACTTTAACTCTTTTGGTACCAGAACCGGATTTAATGCCTACTAACCCTTTTGTATATGTAACCTCCTCCAACTGATGGCTAAGTTTAGGAGGATTTACATAATACCAGAGACAGAGAGAGAGAGAGAGAGAGAGAGAGAGAGAGAGGAGAGAGAGAGAGAGAGAGAGAGAGAGAGAGAGAGAGAGAGAGAGAATAAATAGGAGCACAGGGGACATAACTCTCTTCTACTAACACTAGTAACAGACAGTTGATTTACTTCCCTTGGATTGCTTTAGGAAAGTAATATAAATGAAAGAAAACTATATTAAAGAAAACAGGTACATAGTAATGATTATTTAGTTCTACTATATATTTAAGATTTTATGCGAAGTTATTTGAAAAGAATAAAGTAAAATGTTATTATTGTTACAAATTCTTATTTTAACTAATCCGCATTTTAACTTCCTGTTTGAATAGGACTTCTATTTCCTTACAACTTTCTGTCAGGTCCCCCAGACTTGAAAAGGGTGAAGACCCTATGAGTATAATCGCCCTCATTGAAAAGAAAAAGAATACCCTAAAGCGTAGCCTGGACGAAGGTATAGTTATTCTTTTCATTTTTAGTCTTTGGTGGTTTAATATAGAAATGTAATATATACAGCTGTAGGAGTAATATTAGTTAAAAAAAATAAAATTATCGTGGAAGACCTTGAATTAAAAAGGGCCAGGTTGTAGTCATATGGACATGTGGCTTTTCCCTTTTCCCTCCGCAAAGAAACAAACATGGTATTCTTCTTCTTTCTTTCTTTGAGCTGTTAGTTGTTTTTATAACACTTTCCTCTGTGAATTGCTGTAGCATAATATGGTTTGTGACCAACTGTTTACAGGCCCAAGTGTATTAATATTTATAGTGGTAAAACAATCATCATATCAATTGTAATAAGAGGGTAGAATTATTTGTGGGTGAACTTTGTTAAAAACCAACTTCACTAAAAAGTTGTGACCAGTAGTTCATGTGAAGAAGCCCGACAGGGTGATCCATTGAGCAAGGTTACGTTAGACAAAAGAGCTGTGCCATTATTCATTGTGAGAGCCACATATGGCTGATACCAAATGAGCAAGTGAGAGTGAGGGACAAGAGCTGTGCCATTATTCATTGTGAGAGCCACATGCTATCCATGAGGCAAGTTGAAAGAGAAAAGGGGAGACAAAAGCCATGGCAAAGTGCTGTAATTTGACTATCAAAGAACATCAGTGAGTTTAGGGATGTTGGTTGTATTATTGGGGTGGGGGTTTGGATGTTATTGTGGTATTCCCCTCCATGAATGAAGTGGTCTTGTGTTTTTGATAATTTTTGTGTGGGGGTTTTTAAGAGGTTATAAAATATACTGACCCGTGGTTAAAAGGTATTTTTTTGGTGGGATAAACCTTATTGGAAAGTTCTCCTGGTGGAAATGTTCTCTTTTAGAAATGGTAATAAAGAGAAACATTGGCAACTAGCCATGGTGGGTGTAGATCATGTAATTAGAATGTAAATATTATTATGCTTCTTTCTACGCAGGGAAAGGCTAGGTATTGTTAAGGATTATAGGATTTATTCATCCATGGAAAGTAGTATAGCCTAACTGTGTGTTCCATGTGGTCCACCTCAATAGGAGTTAAGGAGACATAACTTACTTTTCCATGATATTTTGTGTTTTTGGTTATTGAATACTGTTGGCATCAGCATGGCGCGCGGGGTAATAATGGATTATGGAAACCAATAAACTATTTTGAGGTAACTCGGTTTGAGGTTATCTCAGTTCCTACCCCTCTACCAGTCAGGAGTATTCTTGTTGTGTAACAGTTAACAATTTTGTTGCATGAGGTGGCTTATTTGTATCAATGGATTGTAATGGGAGTATGATGAGCTCTTTTAAAGCAATGTTTTATTATTTGTGTTGTGTGAAACATAATGTACCGGTAAAGTTTGTGCTGCATTCGGGGTTATTTTCAGGTTTCTGTCCAGTACTAATTGCTATTTGTTTGATTTGATTATTATCTTTTGTGATACTGATGGTGAAATCAAAATGTAAAACATGAATCGCAATTGTTATAATGTTATTTTTAAGGGTCATTTTAGGTTTTTAGTTGATAAATATTACGCTATATTAATTGTTTATATCTTTCAGGAGCGCATATTCCTTCTTTCCTTTCTTTGCCTATTTCTAATTTTAAAAAAAAAATAAAGAAAAAACCCAATTCGGGCAATTCGCGCCCATCTTATTCGTGATTCTTCTTATTTCTTTTGTTTATAATCAATCTTGTTTGAATTTGGACACTACACTGGTGGTATCATTTAGCTAGTGTTAGTGTAAGTGGATTAAACATTTTCTTTGGGCTTGGATGGCCTTTAAAGGTTATTTAATTCATTTGTTTTGTTTTATTTTTTTTTTTCAAGTTGTTTTATATTTTAATAAATATCAGTGAACTATACCGAATCTCCGGGTGTTTTTGTGTCTCTCTGGAAGACTTTCTGAAAGATTTTTTTGGGACTGCCATGACCGCTCTAGTGTTTGTAAGGCTCAACAAAAACAACAATAAACCCGAATCCCGAGTCCCGTCAACTGTAATTTGGTGTAATTTGGGGTTTTAACCAACTAAAAAACGAGGAGGTTGGGTTTACATATCTTTTTATAGGAAAAGCCTGGGGTTGCAACTTGCTATCTATGAAAACATTCCTTTCCAGGTGTTGGAAGGAGAGTGAATGTTGGCTTGATCATAGACCTTTTGATCTAGCCAGGTACTGACTCGATAACAGTTGTTTTTCCAGTACCCACAACCCCTGTTGATGTGTTTTTATTTTCAGTTTTGGTTACTTGAACTTCAGATTATGTTTTCTTTAAGTGCGACTTTGTACACCAGGGAAGCCGTTCTAGCCCGGATTGGGATCCACTATTTCCTTCCCTAACCGACTGAAGCCCCTTGTCTCTAAGCCATGAAGTCGGGACATCCTCCACCTTCCTCCCTCCTGTGATTATCAGCGGGGCATCGGGGTCAGGAGCGATCCATACCCTCTGGGACCTCCAAGCACCAAGACGGGATGCAGCAAAGAACGCCCCCGCACACCCAGAATCCCGCGAGTAGGTTAAGACCACGCCGGAAAACCGCCCGTCCATCCCACCTCGCCGCGACGCCAGTAACCGGACGACTGGGGAGCTACTCCTCAAACACTGACGAGCCAGCCTAATCAACCCAGCAAAGCGCGCCGCCGATCCCTACTGGAGGAACTTGACAACAGGCTAACACACAGGGACTTGCTTTTTGCGCCATCATTTTGACTATTTCCCCTCCTGAAACTGAAGATAATATTAATGACCCTTCCCCCCCCCGCGCTTGTGCTAACCTTCTGAAAGACAAAGTCTTGTAAAAATCGTTCGGATTTTCATTGTTTTTTCATTCATATTTTGTTTATGGGGGGTTTGGGGGGGCGCATTGAGGAAGCTGCTTTATTATTATTGTTGCAGAATCTTATAGGTGGCCGGATATTGTAGTAAATAAAAATACAAGTGTTTAAATAATTCGTGAAACCCCTTTTGGTGTCCAGACTGATGATAGTGGAAGTCTATGTAGATTGTCATGTAAAACCCTACTTCTCCCCTCTCCCTCCATCTGTCTGCAGCATTAGGCAATCAACCAACCTTGTATTTCTTTTACAATCATTAACGAGCCAAAAGAACCCTGGGCAAACAATATAAATTTTATTTAGGAAAAGAAGGGAGAAGGGGGGCCGGGAACAGTTGCTCATTATAGGGCCTCCCATAACCCTAGAGAAGTGTTTCTAAAGGGGCATTCCATTTTCCTTCCTACTTGGACAATTTAACACCACATTAAAATGACTTTTCCCTGGAGACTTAAAAGCCTTTTAAAACAAACAACAAAAAAAGCACACCCGATAAAAACAAAAAAAATACTTAAAAAGAAAAAAGAAAAAAATTATCCTTATTAAACCAAAAAAACATGATAAAACAAAAATAAAATAATAAAAAAAAACCAAAAAACAATAACAAAAAACCCATTTCCCCATCCGTCCCACTCCTGTCTTTCTTTCTGTCTCTGCTCTTCTGTGCCTTAATGTCTCTCTCTCCCTCCCTCCTGTGCTGTCTGTCTGTCTGTTCTGCCTCTGGTGCTCGCTCCGGTGCGGTAGGTACATATCAACCCAAAATTTCCATTCTCACCTGGAACGAAGCAGTTGTCCCACCCCTCTTTGCTCCTCTGTCCTACTACGTCTCTCTGTCTGTCTGTCTCCTTTGTGTGTGTGTGTCCTCTCTCTCTCGCTCGCTTCTCTCCCCTCTCGGCCCCGACCCCCCCCTCGCAGCCCTCCTCCGTCCCCTCCCCCCGCTCGCGCCTCCCCCGCCACTTAACTCCCTCTCCTCCCTCTCTCGGTCGCACCCTTGCCTCGTCCATCGTCGATTCCTCTCTCCTCTCCCTCTCTGTCCTCTTGTAGCTATGAATGTACTGATTAGTGTAGACTACATGTTCAATGCATAACTGTCCCTTTTACCACTCTTTAGGTTACTCGACTTTTTTTTAAACAATCTGTTAGGGGTCCTAACGTGGGAGTGTCTCTTAGTCATAAAAATAAAAAGGGCATGGTGTGTGTCTGTCTTGTGTGTGTGCCTGACCTGTGTCTGAAACACAAAAACTTGTGGGTGAAACGGGGGGACGGGCGGGAAACGACAACCGGGAACACGGGGCCTTATTAATAACTCCGCCAAATTTTTTTTTTTTTTTTTTTTTTTCGGACCGAATTATGGCGCTTTCCACATTGCTGTCAGGCAAAGAGGTAATTACTTCTCAGCATAACGCCCCAGTCATCACACTTCTACTTCATGAACAATGAGATCCTGCACAAGTCCCCTGCAAATCCCGAATGCTTGGAGTCCACCCTCACTGACGACTCAAATCTCAAATTGTCCAGCTCATAGTGTGACAAATATCGTCAACGAAAAGCAAGCTCGAACTCTTCTTCTTTGTGTTCCGTTTCAACAGAATATCTCTAAACTCTGCTGGCTCCACTAAAATTTTAGGCGCACAGCGTACACATCTCCCTGTCTACGCGATCGACCCTTGAGTACAGTGCTTCATGTTTGAGTACACGCCTGCAAACCTACAGAAAAATAATAGTGGGGCAGTCTGAGAAAGTCATCCGAGAGAGGCGTTGCTGCATCGCTTCAATCACCCCAAATTACAAAGACCTCACACACCTGGATGCCGTCACACACATGCTTGAAACGAAACAAAGCAAGCATTTTTATTTTTTTTCATTTTGGCCCCCACTGGCTCAAGCAAGAAGGAACGAACAATCTCCCTCAACCATCAAGGGGATCGCCCCACTATGTTCTTTAAATTAAGTCAGGGTGAGATTGCCTTGCCCTTCCATGCAGAAAACAGTTCAACTTACAAAACCAGCTTTCCCCTATATCAAAACGGAAAGAATTGTGCCCCGATTCAAGTAAAGGACACATTACAAAACCACGTGGGGTCACTCAACTAAACCATTAACCAGTCAATAAACAACTAACATCACACCAATTGCTTTCTTTGGTCTAAATATCTAATACCACAATCTTTTTCCGGAAGCACTTCGTTTCCCCAATAGACAACACCTTAGTGGAACCAAGCTCTAGCCAGAACGATATCATCACACTTTCCTTTTTTTGGTCAGACCGAAGTTCTGTGACTCTTGGGGCTTTGTCTGGTGTTTACAAATCCTATGTCACAGCCAAACAAACCACCCATACCTGTAACTGTAGTAGGGGGTGATGGTCCCCTTCGCCCAGCTACCATGCTAGTATGGATGTTGAGATGGTGCGGTTGGCTTGTTCCAGCTGTTTTTTTTTTTTTTTCAGGCCTAAGTTTGGAACGTTTTAAAAGGCCCTTGCAGATCTAACCCCTGGGCCCGTGGCACTACCTATCCTTGGCCCGGCCTGGGTGCGCCCCCCCCCGTCCCCCCCCCCCCCACACACAACACACTACCACACACACACTTTGTTTTTGATTTTTTTTTTAAAATTATTTTTTTAGTTAGGGATCACATAACGGTTTTATGTGCTGCTGCTCCTCCCCCCCTCTCGCCCCATCACCCTGCCCAGTTTTTCTTCCTCTTTTTTTCTTTTTCTTTTCTCCTTTTTTTTGTTTTTCTTTTTTTATTTTTTTTCCGTATTCGTGTTTCGTTTTTTTTTCCCTAACGTTGCGTTTAATATATATCCAGAATTGGATCCTGCCGCCGAACCTATCAATCAAGATCAAGAATAAGAACGTGCCCTGAATCGACACAGAACCATCTAGCGTCCCACGCGCAATGCTCCACGATCTCAGTGGGTCTATCCCCTGCTGAACGGCCGACGTGCAACAGGCTTGGCACATTCTAGCAAAATGATGAAATGGCCAAGCCTGCACAATACCGGCTTCCCTTCAACACTCTACCCCGCCCCTAGCCGGACAGAAAGACACAAAACCACAAACCCTAAATTCCAAAGAATCCCCTCAAGAACCTGACATACAGACAGAAACAATTCCTTCTTCCCAAAACCCATCCAAGACCTAGAAACCTCGTCTCCCTGACACCCAGAAAATACAATCCAGTCCCCACGCTCAGCCTCCTTCCTTCTCTGAGGGGTGCTGAGAGCAGTCTAACATAAGCCACCAAACCGATCCTCCTTACTCACTCCACCCCCTTCTTTCCCCCTCTCCTCCCCTCCTCTTCCCGTCCCACCGCCCCCCCCCACGCCCCCCCCCCACCCCCCTCTCCTCCTCGCCCGCACTCTCCTTCCTTTCTCCTTCTCTCTTTTTTTTTGTTTTTTTATTTATTCTTCCCTTCAAGGTGGTGGGAGGCCAGGTTGTTTCTCCGGACTATTATCTGGCGGGTGCCCTCTTCGGCCTTGTGGGGCCTGGGGATGCCATGCCCTCCATGCTCTCTTAATCTATCTAGGCTTCCCCCCCTGCGAGAGAAGGACAGGAAAGCGATTTTTTCTTTTGAACCCCAATATATTTCAGGGTTATTGCCGGTTCACGGCATGATGGACATCATGGGCAGAGAAGATGAATAGATGAAACAGCAGATAGAAGATTTTTTACCTCTCCCCCATGGGTGTGGTCTGTTGAATAATTATAGAGCCGTTACAAAGAACAGGAGCTAAGAAGAAGGAGGAATTCAGAACCAAACGAAATGTGAAAGGGGCCAAGTGGGGAAATGCCTAAGTACGGGTAAGGGGGCCAGACATAGCTCTCACGCACTGGTTGATTCGTCACAACTCTTGTTTTGTCTCTGACACGATTCCCGTTTATTTCATTTTGTGCGTGTTATGCCTAACCTATTCAAAAAATGGCATTTTAACCCTAACATTTGGTGTACCTCCTTTGTCTAGTATCTATTTGTAAAAAAACAGTTTTAACAAAGTAAAGTCAGTTGATGTGGTTAGTATAGTGTTAGGGGGGGGTAGAGAAAAACATTAAATAAATATGGAGGTAACCCGCCAGTGGCAACAGTGTTGAAAATTAAAAACACAGGGATTGGTTATGGTTGAAGTGCCGCTTTCGTCCTTTTTTTAATAACCAATTTTAATTTTTATGGGAATTATTAATATTTCCATACGACTACTAATAACCATTTATTTTTTTTCTTATGGACAACTTTTACCTTATATTATGTATATAGTACTATTAAATTAACCAAATTTATAAATATAAAAACACAAATTATTAAATTGTAAGTTACTCATTAGCTCATTTTATCTTATCCCAACTTGTTCCCCTTGTCTCGTGCCTTTCTACCTCTTGATATTACAATTTTGAGATGATGTCCTTTAGGGGGGTAATGAAATTCAGCTTAAAACTCGGGAAAGACCAGGAAAAATAAAAAACGGGACGTCCTCCGGGTGCCTGGAACAATAGACATTTATATCGAGGGGATCGACCACTTACAGTATAATGGTTTGGAATCATCGAAGGATCCTTGGACGGCCAGAATATGCCACTTGGAGGGTCATGGAGCCGTTTGCATACCATTCCAGGAAAGGGTCTGTCCCGGAGCTGGTTTGACCAACAATACAGATGTTGTAATTTCTTCTAGTAAGGGGAACAACATATATAGATAGTCCAAAGTCAGCTTAAGGTGAGGCTCAAGGGGGAAGGGGAGTGTAGTGATTGTCTATAATTGGGGCCTTTGAAACTACTTCCCCGACCGAGTGCTGATGAAATTTTGATTCCCGTCACCTCCATCTAGTGGTGAAGGAAGGTTTGTGTCCGCCATCACAGCAGCAGGGGGGGGTCTTGGGAGGACAAAGGAACTTCTCCTGTAGTTTAGGTTTGGTGGAACCACTCAGCAAGAATCGA
>CM065681.1:23030998-23089856 GCA_017654935.2 Phymorhynchus buccinoides | reverse complement strand
GACTCAGGAAAGGGAACAGGCCGTTCCCGATCCTGGAGGTACCTCCCAGGTACCACCGGATGATTGCCTGACAGACTGGCCAGTCTGGTGACAGAGGTGTCACCTCTGTCACTAGGCAAGCTCCCCGGAGGGGAGCCTCTCTGTTCCGTAAACATCAAGCCCACAGGACGGAAACCAGAGGTGGAAAGGGATTGCCTATCCCTGTTGAGGTCGACGCTGGTCTTAGCGGACAAGGGCCTCCTGGAGGCAAGCCTGTGAACAGAAGAAGGAGAGAGGGCTGCGCCAGTGACAGTCTCACGTTAGAAGAGACAACTGGCGGCACCCTCTCTGGCCTAATCATAGAACCGAAATAGGAGGAAGATTCTGTCGATGCGAAAGGGAGAACCCTGAAACCCGAAGAGTCCAAGTGACGTAGTACAAAGCCTGCGAGTCCAACGGAAAAGGAGGAGCAGAAACCTCCGAAGGGAGAGAAACTGGAATGGGCTCCGAAACCGGTTAGGCCGGTGTAACCGAAACGGACTGTGACTGGACGTTAGACGTAGGATTTGTGAGAGGATTTAGACGAAAACTTCTTGTAGAAGATTAAGAGAACCTGCCCAAAGGGTCCCTAGTGAGAGAAGAAGAGTCAACTGACTTGGAAACAGAAAAACAACCGAAGCAGAAACTGCTTTGCCCGAGTGTTTTGAAACCGAGGGGTGCAAGAAGCCATAATGGCTGACGCCACCCCGAAAACGAACAACAGAGTGAACGAAATAATTTTTCAACTAAAACGAACACCAAGAAATGACAATGAAATAATATCGATAGGATGACTAACAGCCTTCCCAAGAAACTGAATAGAACAAAGCTATGCACGGAACGAACCCACCAGATAGACAAGAGGCAGAAAAGGCGGAGCAGGGTAGGCCCAGGTGTGGTTGAAAGGCTGGAAAATTTAAGAATGACATATCCGGTGCCCCAAGGGTGCGCGTCATACCCGGAAGTAAGGGGAGTCACTCCCGCTACTCCCTGCGGTATGGGTGCAGTCCCTTGGGGCCACTTTCGTTTTAGCTATGTGCTAGGGTAAGGTTCCAGGTTGTTTTAGGCTAATGCAGTTGTTTTGAGTGTTGGTATAGTATGATTAAATTAGATAGGGCAATTTCCTGAAATAATATCAATATTTTGGTTCTTCCTTGACACCGCCGGTGCCTTATAACTGTTTTTCAGTAACGATAGGAAATTCTATCTGTTTCTTACCTCTCTTGCCGTCAGTTCACATTTCCTCTTGGTCAATGCCTGTTTATACATGCATGTGAGTGACCTCACCCTTTTCTTCTTTTGTTATTGTTTTCCTCGTTCTTATGTCAGTGACAATAGTTTTTTCTAATCTTAATGAAGTGATGTCACTTACTCGTGTCTGGTTGAGACAGGTCTTCATGTCGATGGCTCAATATATATTTCTCATTGTCGTTGTCATATTTGTAGTACAACTGGTCCCACAACCGATGGTTGATTGTTTGGCTTCTTTATGAGAGTGATAGGCCTGTCATAGGCAATAACAGAAACCACCAGTGTGCAAATGACTGCGACAAAGTCACCCAGTAAAGAGAACACAGAATAGGAGAGTGGAAAATTCCATTCTCTCCGCACTACACGGAACACCAGTCAGTAAACCGCCTGTAGCACAGAGGGTGGCGATGCCACAGCAGCTATGAATCACACGTCTTATCTGGTCGGTTGTCCAGCGCAAAACTGGTTGGCCTGGCTGCAATGTCTCCTGTACCAGTTCCAGTTATGCTGCTGAGCAAGAATCATTGTCTGCTGACCTACTGGGTGTACATTAGTATGGCATGCAACGTTGCTGACCTGAGGTGAGGGCAGCGCCAAGCACAGGGCTCCATACAAGGCACACACGGCTCCCCGCATTTCTTTTGGCAGGCACTGTGGGCGCAACTGTTCTCACACCTGGAAAAGTGAATATTAAGAATTTAAATGATTCAGATGTGACACGATGTGAGATCATATATATATATACAGATTAACACTGTGATCAAAGTGCAGTTTGTAAATGTTTTACGCATTCTAAGAGGATAAAAAACTAAAAATAACATAAAAACTTGTCCTGATTTGTCTCTGTATCCTTGTCATTCCTCTGCTCTCTCTCTCTCTCTCTCTCTTAGATGATCGTTTCCTCAATTCAGTGAATTAATACCCAGTACCAACGGCAAAATGAAAGGGGAGTCTTCAATGTTCACCTGTATCTTTTTCAATCTCATTCCACTTCTACACTTTTCCCTCCTCCTCCTCCTCCTCCTGCATCCCCCTCCCCTCTCTCTCTCTATTTTCTTCTCTCTCTCATATTATGGGAAAAGGTTTGAGGCAGTAGCACCTCTGGGGGGTTTTCGTTCCAAATTTTTAAGCACAGAAGATACATTCAAACACAATCTGGAAGATGGCAGTAATTTCAAACCTTCTGCATCAAAACAGGCTGCCATGTCTCATATGTCACAAAGATATTTGTTTGAAGAAAAAAGATACCGAGTCAGGCAAACAAACAATGAGACAGACAGAAAGACAGAGAGAAGATGGATGAGACAGACAGAAAGACAGAGAGAAGATGGATGAGGCATAAAGAAAGAAAGAAAGAAAGAAGATGGATGAGGCATAAAGAAAGAAAGAGAAAGAAAGAGCATAAAGAAAGAGAGAGATGGATGAGGCATAAAGAAGAAAGAAAGAAAGAAAGAAAGAAAGATGGAGAGGGCATAAAGAAAGAAAGAAAGAAAGAAAGAGAAAGAAGATGGATGAGGCATAAAGAAAGAAAGAAAGAAAGAGAGAAGATGGATGAGGCATAAAGAAAGAAAGAAAGAGAGAAGATGGATGAGGCATAAAAAGAAAGAAAGAAAGAAAGAAAGAGAGAAGATGGATGAGGCATAAAGAAAGAAAGAAAGAAAGAGAGAAGATGGATGAGGCATAAAGAAAGAAAGAAAGAAAGAAAGAGAGAAGATGGATGAGGCATAAAGAAAGAAAGAAAGAAAGAAAGAAAGAGAGAAGATGGATGAGGCATAAAGAAAGAAAGAAAGAGAGAAGATGGATGAGGCATAAAGAAAGAAAGAAAGAAAGAGAGAAGATGGATGAGGCATAAAGAAAGAAAGAAAGAAAGAAAGAGAGAAGATGGATGAGGCATAAAGAAAGAAAGAAAGAGAGAAGATGGATGAGGCATAAAGAAAGAAAGAAAGAAAGAGAGAAGATGGATGAGGCATAAAGAAAAGAAAGAAAGAAAGAGAGAAGATGGATGAGGCATAAAGAAAGAAAGAAAGAAAGAGAGAAGATGGATGAGGCATAAAGAAAGAAAGAAAGAAAGAGAGAAGATGGATGGATGGCATAAAGAAAGAAAGAAAGAAAGAAAGAAAGAGAGAAGATGGATGAGGCATAAAGAAAGAAAGAAAGAAAGAGAGAAGATGGATGAGGCATAAAGAAAGAAAGAAAGAGAGAAGATGGATGAGGCATAAAGAAAGAAAGAAAGAAAGAAAGAGAGAGAAGATGGATGAGGCATAAAGAAAAGAAAGAAAGAAAGAAAGAGAGAAGATGGATGAGGCATAAAGAAAGAAAGAAAGAAAGAGAGAGAGATGGATGAGGCATAAAGAAAGAAAGAAAGAGAGAAGATGGATGAGGCATAAAAGAAAGAAAGAAAGAAGAAAGAAAGAAAGAAGAAGATGGATGAGGCATAAAGAAAGAAAGAAAGAGAGAAGATGGATGAGGCATAAAGAAAGAAAGAAAGAAAGAAAGAGAGAAGATGAGTGAGAGCATAAAGAAAGAAAGAAAGAAAGAAAGAGAGAAGATGGAATGAAGGCATAAAGAAAGAAAGAAAAGAGAGAAGATGGATGAGGCATAAAGAAAGAAAGAAAGAAAGAGAGAAGATGGATGAGGCATAAAGAAAGAAAGAAAGAAAGAGAGAAGATGGATGAGGCATAAAGAAAGAAAGAAAGAGAGAAGATGGATGAGGCATAAAGAAAGAAAGAAAGAGAGAAGATGGATGAGGCATAAGAAAGAAAGAAAGAAAGAGAGAAGATGGATGAGGCATAAAGAAAGAAAGAAAGAAAGAGAGAAGATGGATGAGGCATAAAGAAAGAAAGAAAGAAAGAAAGAAGAGAAGATGGATGAGGCATAAAGAAGAAAGAAAGAAAGAAAGAGAAGATGGATGATTGCATAAAGAAAGAAGAAAGGAGAGAAGATGGATGAGGCATAAAGAAAGAAAGAAAGAAAGAAAGAAATAAAGAAGATGGATGAGGCATAAAGAAAGAAAGAAAGAAAGAGAGAAGATGGATGAGGCATAAAGAAAGAAAGAAAGAAAGAAAGAGAGAAGATTGGATGAGGCATGAAAGAAAGAAAGAAAGAAAGAAAGAGAGAAGATGGATGAGGCATAAAGAAAGAAAGAAAGAAAGAAAGAGAGAAGATGGATGAGGGGCAATAAATAAAGAAAGAAAGAAAGAAAAGAGAGAAGATGGATGAGGCATAAAGAAAGAAAGAAAGAAAGAAAGAGAGAAGATGGATGAGGCATAAATAAAGAAAGAAAGAAAGAAAGAGAGAAGATGGATGAGGCATAAAGAAAGAAAGAAAGAAAGAAAGAGAGAAGATGGATGAGGCATAAATAAAGAAAGAAAGAAAGAAAGAGAGAAGATGGATGAGGCATAAAGAAAGAAAGAAAGAGAGAGAAGATGGATGAGCATAAAGAAAGAAAGAAAGAAAGAGAGAAGATGGATGAGGCAGAAAGAAAGAAAGAAAGAAAGAGAGAAGATGGATGAGGCATAAAGAAAGAAAGAAAGAAAGAGAGAAGATGGATGAGGCATAAAGAAAGAAAGAAAGAAAGAGAGAAGATGGATGAGGCATAAAGAAAGAAAGAAAGAAAGACAAGAGAGAAGATGGATGGAGGCATAAAGAAAGAAAGAAAGAAAGAGAGAAGATGGATGAGGCATAAAGAAAGAAAGAAAGAAAGAAAGAGAGAAGATGGATGAGGCATAAAGAAAGAAAGAAAGAAAGAGAAGATGGATGAGGCATAAAGAAAGAAAGAAAGAAAGAGAGAAGATGGATGAGGCATAAAGAAAGAAAGAAAGAAAGAGAGAAGATGGATGAGGCATAAAGAAAGAAAGAAAGAAAGAGAGAAGATGGATGAGGCATAAAGAAAGAAAGAAAAGAAAGAGAGAAGATGGATGAGGCATAAAGAAAGAAAGAAAGAAAGAGAGAAGATGGATGAGGCATAAAGAAAGAAAGAAAGAAAGAAAGAGAGAAGATGGATGAGGCATAAAGAAAGAAAGAAAGAAAGAAAGAGAGAATGGATGAGGCATAAAGAAAGAAAGAAAGAAAGAAGAGAGAAGATGGATGAGGCATAAAGAAAGAAAGAAAGAAAGAGAGAAGATGGATGAGGCATAAAGAAAGAAAGAAAGAGAGAAGATGGATGAGGCATAAAGAAAGAAAGAAAGAGAGAAGATGGATGAGGCATAAAGAAAGAAAGAAAGAAAGAAGATGGATGAGGCATAAAGAAAGAAAGAAAAAAGAGAGAAGATGGATGAGGCATAAAGAAAGAAAAATAAAGAGAGAAGATGGATGAGGCATAAAGAAAGAAAGAAAGAGAGAAGATGGATGAGGCATAAAGAAAGAAAGAAAGAAAGAAAGAGAGAAGAGAAAGATGAAAATAAAGAAAGAAAGAAAGAGAGAAGATGGATGAGGCATAAAGAAAGAAAGAAAGAAAGAAAAGAAAGAGAGAAGATGGATGAGGCATAAAGAAAGAAAGAAAGAGAGAAGATGGATGAGCATAAAGAAAGAAAAGAAAGAAAGAAAAGAGAGAAGATGGATGAGGCAATAAAGAAAGAAAGAAAGAAAGAGAGAAGATGGATGAGGCATAGAAAGAAAGAAAGAAAGAAAGAGAGAAGATGGATGAGGCATAAAGAAAAAGAAAGAAAGAAAGAAAGAGAGAAGATGGATGAGGCATAAAGAAAGAAAGAAAGAAAGAGAGAAGATGGATGAGGCAGAAAGAAAGAAAGAAAGAAGCCAAACTCATCAGACTCACC
This sequence comes from Phymorhynchus buccinoides, assembly GCA_017654935.2. NCBI lineage: Eukaryota > Metazoa > Mollusca > Gastropoda > Neogastropoda > Raphitomidae > Phymorhynchus > Phymorhynchus buccinoides. Next base: position 23,083,812 of record CM065681.1, on the reverse strand, counting down.
GTTTCTCACAAGGGGGGCAGTTGGAACACGCATCCCCACACTCGTGTCCACACACCAACACTTTGGTGCACTTGTACTGACAATGCTGATGCAGCCGTCCTCCATAACAATCTGCGCACTTTCCTTTGCACCTAAAAAGCACATTTATTGCACATAAAATACACAAACATGTGCTCCTCAGACACACACACTCGCACACACATGTGTGCACTCATGCACACACAGAGACTTTACTATTCATGGTTCTGCTAACCGCACAATGACTATTCAAAGCTATCAGAAAGCAAAACAAGACATCACATGCACGAAATGTTGTCATTCCACACTCTCTCTCTTCTCCCCTAAAAAAAAAAAATAATAGTAAAGCAAAATCCAACAGACAGAAAGACTCACGTGTGTCCACACTTGAGCGGTTTATTGCATTCAGCAGAGCATTTTGCGGTGTCTTTTTCAGAGCACTGGATTTCCCCCTCATGGCCACAGGACCACTTCTTCTTCACTTTCTCAAAACATCTGTGTCTCATGCCGCACCTGTCAACAGAATCACTCACAGCTAACGAACAAAACATAGAATAATCTATCACAAGCTGGAGAAGATATGCTGACTTTTGTTGTTGGCATTATGGCTAACTATAATAAATGAAATACAAAACAAAAATTGAAAATAAACGTCTCAAAGTTTTAAAAAAACCATCATAATGATAATATTAACTCTCTTGTGCGGTGAACGGTCGTGAACATTCCAAAAAAAATTGGATCGGAAACGTCTAGAACGTTTGGGAACGTACGGATTCCATGTGGCCGGTTAGGGCGCTTCCATTTTGTTTCTATCACATGGCAGTCAAGTGAGCGCTTCAGCCTCGCTTTCGCTATAGATTACACTTCCGTCCTGTTGCTTGCAATGGCTTCTAGGCCGATTGGTTTGAAAGATATGAATTTTTGAAAATTAGTGACCGACTTCGGCATTTTCGCGATTTTTCCAATATGGATGACGAACAGTTATGGCGTCCATTGACTGAGGAAAGCGATGAATATTCCTATTTTTGTGAAAAAGAAATAATGAGTAAGGAGTGTATTCTGACCTATTTCGGCAGCGAGCTTGTGTTTGTTCGATCGATGCGAATTTTTGAAGTCGTGTTACTGACATCGGCATTTTCCCGACTTTTACATCATGGATGATGAGTCGTTATTGCATCCACTGAGTGATGACAGCGATCAAAATTCTTTTTTTTGTGAAAGATAGGAATTATAAGATCGTGAAGTGAAAGGGTAAGTGAATGATTTTGATCTACATTTCCATTTCAGTCGTCTTAGGGCGAGTTAGGCTTCAACAGTCTGCAAAAGTAGGCAGTGAATGACTAGTGAATGCAGTTTGCGACTACACTTTGGCAATTTGATTTTTTTGGTGGAGCCATGCATCCCCATAACATCTTGAAATTCATTTTGCAAATCAGACAGACATCTCGGCAACACATTCAAAACAAAACAAAAACACAAAATCTGGTAGGGTATATTTTATTTTATTATTTTTCTGACGCTACCCCCCCTTTTGTATGGAGTGACGTCCCTTGGGTTAGGATTTCAGAGGTGATTGAGAGCACAGAGCGTCAGGCACAAGAGGGTTAAGTGGAAGCAGCTTATCAGCAGCCTGGCAATAACACCAGTAACAAAAGTGTCAGCTAGTATATGCATAGCTTCAAGCCTTCCTCTGCAATAGTTACTTGATATCACATTTCAGCTTCAGGTAATATATCATTAAAATACTGGTGATTTTTGCAAGGGTTCACAAGACTTTCCTGGGATACACAAAGAAAGAGACAGACACTGACAATCACAGAAGCTGTTATCTCAACAAAGAGGTGAAGTACTACTATCAGTGATGCACCGAGGTTAGAAACGTGATGGGACAGACTGTCCTGAAGCAAGAAAATCAATAGGTCAAAATGTCCTGGACCTTGGAGAGCAATAGGACAATTTGACGTTATGTTGAAAACAATTGTTTTGGAAACACTCTGGGGTGGGAGGTGAGTAAACTTTTTTTTTCAGGCAGAGTAATAATTATCTGCTTCAGGTGATTATAGATAATCAAAGTTAACTGCTCGAGAGTGTTAACTGTGGTTTACATGTTTATACATCATGTGTGGGGAAAGCTTTTGTTTGTGTTACACCACATCAGTGTGAAAGGGGGCATAGCTGCCATAATCACATTCAGTTAAAAACAAAATCACTAAAGGGTTAAAACTCCTCAAGACATGACTCTTTTTTTAACAAATGAAATAAATCACTGACGATAAATTGTGTATGATGCCATCACACCATGAATCAGTTCAGAAAACAAAGAAAACTAAACAACCATTTGCAAAATAAAGCTTTAACCCTTTCACCGCCAAAGTCGCATTTTAGCACCACAGTGAGTTAACACCTATGTCACTAAAAGGCGTCAAATTGGGGTCTATTATCCAAAGACCCTATTGTCATAGTTTTGGGAAGTAAGGATAGATCTTATTTTATATATGTCACAGAAGAATCCACAAAACTGCAGACGGATTTTGTTCTCTACCCAGGTAATTTTAATGGAAACTTTTGGCTGAAATATGGCTGGCGGTGACAGGGTTAAAAATGTTTCTATCTTTGCATCTTTAACAATCAAATGAAACAGGTAAACAATCTGAATTTCGTGAATCTACTCTTCTGCACAAAGTGCAAAACATTTTTATGTTCTCGTACACCATCCAGGGATACATTTGTTGCCAGTTTTCATGAAAATGGCATATGACAGAGGTTCCTTGTTTGGACGATGTTGATGGGCTGTCCAGCACTTCGTTGGTAGTACTAGTCAAAGTGGAAGGCCTACTCTTACTCGCGTTATTATCCTCAGCTTGATCAGAAAGCCTAACGAAAAATGAGCCTATGTTTTCTGACCTTTGTCTGGTCGAGGGTTCTTTCTGGGTGGCATTTTCATTTTTCCAGTATTATTTCATTTATTAACAATGATTGAATGAACAGCAGAAACAAAACGTGCGTTGATCATCTGCAAATCGCTAAAGACATGAGAGTTGTACCCCTTCTCCAAATTCCTAGAAAAGACCAATAGGCTCTTAGCTTCGGCCTTCGCCTACTTTCAGTTATGCCTAGAACGTGTGTATTCCTTAAAAAAATGATGTAGCTACGGAGTGCTTTGCGATCGAGAGCTGATCTGCAACAATTGTCCGCGAGTTACGTAAATAAATTGGTCAAAGTCCGCCAGCGTTGAATTTCAATCGGACAAATGTCCTGACGGAAGGCAACACGTTCTGTCAAAATCTATGTCAATCGGTCGACGGCCGATGGCCAGTGCCTCGGGACATGACTGACTATGTTGTTGTTGTTGTTTTGTTTTGTTGTTGTTGTTGTTGACGTACACTGGCTAAAAGACTCGGGGATGTAACAACATGTCGCCGCACGCCTATTATTGCATCCCTTTGCGTCTCCCTAAGAACTGTAATAAAGAACAATTTCAAAGAACAATAACTCTGGAGAAACTTTAGGGAGATGCAAAGAACAATAACTCTGGAGATCGTGTTTTATCCAATAGAACTGTCTTGTGCAAGACTTTCAGCATTCTTCTTGATTTTAAACACAAATTCTGCAACATATTCACTATTTTTACACCTTAACCCTTTCACCGCCATAATCGCATTTTAGCACCACAGTGATTTACTATCTATGTTACTAAAAGGCATCAAAATGGGGTCTATTATCCAAATAAGCCCCAATTGCAGACCTGCCACATTTTAGAAATGAAAGAGGGGTGGGGATCTGGGGGCCGGTGTAGGGGGTCAGGGGGTTGCCCCCTGAAGCTGAAAACTTTTTAATGATTAGTGAGCAGAAAAGTACCCCAGAGGGAATGGAAAAGCATATAGCATCCTATAAAGAAGTGGCTGAGCCAAGCCCACAATCCTGTAAGGATTTGGCAGAATGAACTAGAAATGGGTCTGCTTATTCAAAACATTATATTGAAATTATTTGTGAATAAAAGTTAATGAAACTTTGTAGTAATCTTGCTATGATATTGTTTTTTGTGTTCAACTGTTGACAATGTTATTTTTGTCAATTTGACATTTTGTGTTTGTTTATTTTTATTGATTATTACGAAAATCGAATTATATAAAAAAAAAGGTGTGTTCAACAAAGATGTTAAAAAATAATGTGTGGTGTGTTTATTATTAAAACATTGCAGACACAAGTCACTTACATGATCAGAGAAACATTAAAAGCTCAAAATAAACTTAGTACTTGCCTTTCTGTAAGGGTTATTTTAGTAATGCAATCAACAGGTAAAAATTATGTTCGGATACGCACACCTGTCGGTCTCATTGCCGATCATTCGCGATCGACGTTTTCGTGTGAAAAGTATCTCTATGCTTTGTATAAAGTGTTAAACCACTCTAAGTCCGATAAAAAAATCAATGAAACTATCCAATTCACTGTCTAAAATAGTGTCCGAATCTTCGGCAGATGACCGGTCGATCGATAGTCAAATAACTAGCACGAGTCTCAACAGTCACTTCACTCTGGCCCCTATAACTAAGTCCAAAAGCACGATTGGCACACAATTTATCGGTAAAAACATCGATAACATTCAGGCATGAAAGTGGATGGAGATCAAAAAAGAGGAGAAAAATTTCGTCCGAGAAACCCTTCCACCCGGATTTTCACCTCACGTCGGTAGTTTTTGTTGAGGGGGGGGGGGGGGAAACGTTCCTCAACATTTTTTTTTCAACACAGCTTACAAGCTTCAAACAATGAAATTCTTTTCGGCAGGGCACAAATCATTACATCCGGATTTTCACATATCGTCAGACGTTTTGTTGACGGGGGGGGGCTATACAACATTCCCAAAATAATTTTTTAAACAACCTACCTCACGTCACAAATTTGATTCAGCGGGGAATACCCTTCCACACACATTTTCAAATAACATCGAGGCTTTTCGGGAGCAAGAGATACTCATCTCGCCTTCCTTCACGCAACTTTAAAGCGAGTGAACTAAAGCGACTTCCGGTTAACCAGTTTGAGAATCGCCAAATACAGACTTGTACATATACGAATAACGCAAGATCGGTCATTCATTTAAGCGGAATTTTTTTTTTTCCACGGAAGTTTTCAAACATTTACGCGGATTTTCCGCGAAAAAAGGAACTCTTTCATGCCTGAACATTGTCGTCTATCGCTTGGAACGCCATTTTTATGGAAAAAGATTGCCCAAAACAATCGATAAGAAAATCGATCAAAATTAGCCTCAATCGACCTCCATTGCAAATGGCAGCCATTGCAACAGGAAGTTGAACGCTTTCCGGATGTCGTTAGGAACTTCCTCTCTGCACTGGAGAGCTCTCACTTCCTTAGCAATATGACTAAACAACGTTGCTTGACGGCTCTCACAATATCGGAGTTTCAGCTATCGCGATCGGAGAGCGTGTTGAAACCCAAAAAATCGGAGTTTATCCGCCGAAATCGGGGTGAACGGCAGGTCTGCAGTATTGTCTTAGTTTTGGGAATTAAGGATAGACCTTGTTTCACTTATGTCACAGAAGAAGCCCCAATATTGCAGATGGATTTTGTTCTCTACCCAGGTAAATTTAATGGAAATTTGTGGCTGAAATATGGCTGGCGGTGAAAGGGTTAAAACATATCCTGCAAAACATTCAGTGTTCTTACGGGTTGCCGCAGGCATGTCCACACTCAAGCTTAGTTTGACATTCCTCCTGGCACTGGAAGTCCCTGGGATCCTGGCTGCAGCGCACTTGTTGCACGTGCCCACACATTGGAATGGTCTTCTCCACCATTTCCGGGCACCCCCCACACTCCTGGTGGCACAGCTTCTTGCACGGGTGCCCGTACTCACAGAGCATCTTCCGCTCACACTTCTTGACGCAGATGTAGGTTGCATGGTCCTTTAAAAAAGCACAACTTCAAACATACTGTCATGAATGAAGTTTTTGCTTCACTGATTACATTTGAATGAACCAGCAATACTGTCAAAGGTGAAATACAGACAGTGGTGAATTTTACTTCATTATTTATTTCTTATGAAATGTTCCAGACAACCATAGACAAAGAGTGATGCAGTCATCAGACAGCGATGTCTTTTATGGGCCAATCACACTGCATATGATTCGACCTCAATACGATCCGATGGTGACGATGTCTGTGAGTCATGAATCACGGGAAATACTTCAGTTGAAAAACAATTCTATTTTCGCTCAATATATCCAAGTAGACCCCAATACACGAATCAAATAAAATGTCTGATACTCTTCTTCTTCTTCTTCTTCGATCGCTCAGACAGTTTCCTGTCAATTATGAGCGCAGATACGTCATGCTGCCGTTATGCGCCTAAGTAAGAAATAATAAGGCCCAGCATGTCCGACTTCGGCTGGAGGAAATCTTTTTGAAAGTGTTTCTTGAAAAAAAAAGGCAGGAGAATGGACCGGTAAGGCAGAAAGATAGTAGATGACAGCAAGCAAAAGGGGAAAAGGCAGAGTCAAAGAGAGTGGTGGATTTTTATTAATCCCTACTGGTGGATTTTGATTAATCCTACTATCTATTTAATTTAATACTTACCAACACTCAAAACAACTGCATTAGCCTAAAACAACCTGGAACCTTACCCTAGCACATAGCTAAAACGAAAGTGGCCCAAGGGACTGCACCCATACCGCAGGGAGTAGCGGGAGTGACTCCCCTTACTTCCGGGTATGACGCGCACCCTTGGGGCACCGGATATGTCATTCATAAAATTTTACAGCCCCGCATCAGGAGGGAGGCTGGGAGGGAACATTTTTTGTTTTGAGTGTTGGTAAGTATTAAATTAAAATAGATAGTAGGATTAATCAAAATCCACCAATCTAATTTAATCATACTGTACCAACACTCAAAACAACTGCAGATTACCACCGTGGTGGAGGGTGATGCGTGCCAACTGACACACCAACAACCCGAAAAGGCATTTTACAAACAGAGAGGGTAACACTCATACATGAAGAAAACCCCCTGAAAGATGCAAAAACATCCATCAAATATGTCAATAAATACCCCCAAATAATCATATACATGATATACCAAAGAACACAGAAAGACAAAACGCAGGGACTCACACTACAAGGAGACCGGAACCTGCGCAACGACAACCTTCTTAATGGAAAAGGAGTCGTCTTCAACCTGAGCGGTGATGTCCCTCAGAGTGTTCTGAATAACAATCGCTTTCACGAGAGGGACGCCCTTCACTATCGCCAGGGAAGAGCTGATGGCCCGCAACTCATGGGCGCGAATGGGGTTATCAGGCAACCAAACCAGAGAGCCAGCGTAAGCCAACTTAATGGGGTTGAGGATGCAACGAAACACAGTACCTTTAGCCACATCGCTACAATACTTGGTATTGATGGAGACAAACAACCGACGCTTAGACCCTCTGAAGGACTTGGTCCGAGCCAGGAAGCTCTAACCGGACAGAAAAACGTAGAGCTCCAACTCGAAATAGAGACTAGAGGAGAGGACACGTCGCCAGACTGATTCTTTGCCCGGAACTCCGGGAGAAAAGAAAGGAAGACGGACGAGAAATCCTCCTCGAACTGGACGTCCTTGGTCAGGCCACTCAGAGCATGCACACCGCTGATGCGCCGAGAGTGGCGAGCGAGATCAGAAAAACTGTCTTAAGAGTCAGAAGCTTAAGGAACAACGACTTCAGAGGTTCATACTTGTCCCTGAGAAAAGAAAGAACAAAAAAGATGTCCCACTGGGGACACTGGACCGTCCTGGACGGAGCCTGGAGGCGCACAGCGTCGAGAAAGTGAGAAACAGGCAAGGCTGAGAGATTCTCCGTAAACTTGGAACCCAAGGCCAATGAAATTGTGCTAATCAAAGCCGCCCTATAACCAGATAAGGTTTGAGAAGACAAGTTCCTGGTTCTAAGCAAGTGAGAGAGGAATTCCACAAACTGAACCGTTGAGGGACGAAGCGGGTCAAACTTTCTATCCTGACAGAAGGAAAACCAGGTGGTCGAACGAAAATCATACAAATCGTTAGTCGACTTACGCCTAGAGGCGACCAACAGGTCCACAGTGCGTGTGGAGAATCCCTGGCTACGAAGCCCTAGTCGAATAGTCGCCATGCGACCAAGTTTAGCCTTGAAGGGCAAGGGTGTCCGACCCAGCTTCTTGGCTGAAGAAGAGTGGCGTGAGTGAGATTGAGAGGAAGAGGACCGTCCTTCGCCATGTCGAGAACTTCTGGAAACAAATGGCTTGTGGGCCACATTGGTGTGATGAGAATCAAGTCCGGGTGCTCCCGGAGACACTTCTCCAACACCTGAGGGATGAGAGCCGTCGGAGGGAAGGCATACATCAGCATGCCCTTCCAAGGGAACAAGAAGGCGTTCCTGGCAAAGGCCTGAGGGTCCCGGACTGGAGAGACATACAGGGGAAGTCTGGCACTGAACCTGGTGGCAAACAGGTCGAGGAGGCGTTTCCCCCACAGCCTCCAGACAGGGGACAACGCCTGATGCGCGATGGTCCACTCTGTCGCCAGTACCTGGTCCGAGCGACTCAACTGATCCGCCACCACATTGAGTCTGCCTGGAACAAACTCCACCGTGAGGGAAATGTCGAGGGAGAAAGCCCACCGCAGAATCGCCTCCGCCGTCAGGGAGAGAGAAGCGGACCTTGTGCCTCCCTGACGACGCAGGTAGGACAGGCTGGTGGAGTTGTCGCCACAAACCACCACACACCTGCCGTGAAGCCTCGGAGCGAAATGAAGGAGAGCCAGCCGAATGGCCTCCAGCTCCAACCAGTTGATGTGCCGCTCTGACTCTGCTTCGGTCCACTTTCCAGAGACCTCTTCGGAGTCGAGATGCGCACCCCAACCGGTGAGAGAGGCGTTGGTGCAGATGAACAGCTGGGCCCCCAAACGACTGATTGGGACCATACTGTTCATCCACACCGAATCCGTCCACTGAGAAACCGAGTCCCGGAACCAGGTGCCCAACTGGACCACCTGATCGAAGTCGGACTGATCCCGAACCCGAGCAAAGACCGCCCGCTGAAGAGGCCTTTTGTGAAGGCGGCCTAACGGAAGGAGCCCTGAGACGGACTCCATCTGCCCGAGAAGGCACAGAAGGAGCCTGTAGGAGGTGGACTGTTCGGACACCAAGCTGGAAGAGACTGGATTCTCTCCGGGGTGGCTGAAACCTGAAAGGCCATGATGTCGAAAACCATACCGAGGTATTTGAACCGTTAAGACGAAACCAAGTCCGACTTCTCCTGGTTGATGTTGAAGCCCAGAGCCGAGGAGAGACTGAGAAGAAGCTCCGTTTGCTGGAGGGACAACTGGCGACTCGAGACCAGCAACAGCCAGTCGTCGAGATAGACCTTTAACCTCAAGCCTCGAGCCCTGGCTAGGGCTGCCATTTCTCTGGTCACCTTGGTGAAGATCCAAGGTGCCAGAGAAAGGCTGAAAGGAAGAGAATGGAACTGGTAGACCAGGCCTTGCCAAACGAAACGAAGTAACTTGCGACGGCTGGGGTGGATCGAGACATGGAAGTACGCGTCGTGTAAATCTATGGAGGTGGCCCAGTCTCCTTGACGAATGAAGGCCCTGACAGTGGCCGCAGTCTCCATCTTGAAACAGACTTTCTTCGAGAACTTGTTGAGAGGGGACAAGTCCAGAACAGGCCTGAAGCCGCCTGTCTTCTTCGGCACCGTAAATAAGCGGGAATAAAAACCCGGACCCGGATCGTTCACGATCGTCACGGCGCCTTTCAAGGGGAGAGCATCCACCTCCTTCTGGAGGATCTCCAAACGGACAGGATCGACTGGTGGAGGGAAAGCCACAGGAGACGGAGACAGCGGTGGTTCCAGCTCGAACTGGAAGCGGAAGCCGTCCCGCACAACTCCGAGAATCCAAGCATTCCTCACAAACTTGTGCCAAGTGGGATACGCCCGAAAGAGCGCATCCACTCGACACAGGAACGCTTGGGGATTCTCAGGGCTGTGCGGGACCTACTGAAAAAACTGCTTCTTTACCAGACTGGGTTTCCTCTGGCCACGAGAGGGCTGAGGAGCGGGTTTCAAGGCCTTGAGCTGGGGTGGCTGCCTGGAGGAGTACCTGACACTCTTCGAACGAGTAGAGATGTAACCGGCCCTGAACGGTTTCCTGTAACCGAAACGGGGACGTTTGTCCTGCTGAGGATGAAAGGGCTGAGAGCGAGACTGATTCAAGATGGCACGATAGAGGGCCTCCTGACTATCGGCCGACTTTCTCTTCGAGAAAGACTCTAGAACCGGAGCCACAGACTCCTCGTCAAACAAGCCAAACTCAGGAAGGGGGAGAGAGCGCAAACGCTCCTTTTCCCTGGTGGAAAGGTCTGTTCTGCGCGAGAAAAGCGTCCCGGGCCAGGGCACACGTTTGAACCTTCAAACCAGCAGTGACGTCCGACAGATTCTGAAGCACATTGCCCAAGAGGGCCAGAGAGACTCCAATGGAAGCTTCATCCACTTGCTCGAAAAACTGGAAATCCGCCAGAGAATCAGAAGATGATTTCCCTAGCGACTCAGCTACGGTTTGGACGAGAGAGGTCACCATGCCACAAGACTTGAGAGAGTCAGTCAGAGCTCCCTCAAGAAACTTAAAGGACGAGGGCTTGAACGTGACCTGAGGAATTGATGAAGGGCCTTTCAAGGACTCCACCTCTTCAGCAGAAGGCTTGGAAATGGCAGGAAAGGGAAGATAGTCCTCAGGAAGGGGAATGAAGACTTAGGACCTAGGCACCATGAATTAACCTGACTGAGACGACACCGTATTGGAACGACTAAGCTTAGCCTCAGCGATCTGTTTCAATGAGAAAACTTTATGAGTCCTCAACGTGAATTCAGCTTTAACCACCGAATCCTCCAGGAAGGAGGGAGCTTGGAGAGTCAAAGAGCTCTTAGCTTGTTGAAGAGAGCCAACTGAGCGGTCAGTGGCGGACTCCAGATGGGCAGACCGAAAAGGAACAACGTAAGGGCATGACCGAGACAAAATCTTGAGAAGACTGCGCGGAAACCTCCGCTTGAGAAGGAGAAACCTTCAAAGTCCGACTGATCCCAACAGAAATCCTTGGAAGAGCCTTGGCGTTGTAGCTTCTGATAAGCACGCCCCATAGAATCATAAACCACTGATTGACCATGCTTGGTCGTGGTTTCAGCCGGTTGGGAGTGAGCCGATCTGCGAACACCATGAGAGGAGTGAGGAACCGGGAAAACCTGTCGTCCACCATGAAAACGGGACATTTCCGGTTTCCGTGAACCAGAGGGACGAACCGGAAATTCATCATCTGAATTTTCCGGTTCCAGACAAACCCTTTACCGGTACGCCTGAGGAGACCAGGCAACCGGGAGATGACCGGGAGAAACCGGATGATTACCGGGAGAAACCGGGTAAACACCGGGAGAACCGGAGGATACGGTCTCGCAACTGGGAGAAGCCAATTCCCGGTTGCGGTGGGAATGCCATGAGGCTCCAACCGTGCCAGTGCCAGGATCACTGGAATGCCATCCCCCCGCAGGGGCGTATGGACTTTTCTCGGCGTCTGCGAAAAGAGAACGTCTCCCATCCCGTCGCAGATTAAGGTGCACCACACCCACCGAGGTGACTTTCCTGGAAAAATCCCCCTCAGACTGAGTGGTGGATTTTTGCCCGGTCTCAGGAAAGGGAACGGGCTGTTCCCGATCCTGGAGGTACCTAGAAGGTACAACCGGATGATTGCCAGACAGACTAGCCAGTCTGGTGACAGAGGAGTCAACTCTGTCACTTGGCAAGCTCCCAGGGGAGGAGCCTCTCTGGTCCGTGTACATCAAGCCCACCAGACGGAAACCAGAGGTGGAGACAGACTTTCTTTCCCTGTTGAGGTTGAGACACGCCCTAGTAGACAAAGGTCTTCTGGATGAGAGCCTGTGGACAGAGAGAGGAGAGAGGTTTGCGCCTGTGTCCACGCGAGAGGAGACAACAGGAGGAACCATCCCAGGCCTATTCGAAGGACCGGAATACGAGGAAGACTCTGTAGAAGAGACTGGAAGAACCTTGAAACCAGAGGAGTCAAGATGACGGAACAACGCGTCGTACATGGCTTGTGAATCGAATGGAAGGTGTGAAGGAGCCGAAACTTCCGAAGGCTGCAAAACTGACTGGGATTCAGAAACCGGTTTGGCCGGTGTAACCGACTTGGACTGAGAAGACGAAGACGAAGATTTATGAGATGATTTGGAAGGAACATCAAGAGAAGCCTTAGTGAACCTGCCAGAAGGATCCCTAGGAAGAGAAGCCAAGTCTTCAGACTTTGAGCCCGAGGCAACTGTAGCAGAAACTGCCTTACCCGAAGCTGAAACGGAAGGAGTGGAGGAAGCCATAATGGCTGACCACACACAGAATAACGAAATAATTTTCACAAACTAACTTCACACAATCAGAACGACAAGAAAAATAATTCGAGAGGAAGGCTAACAGCCTTCCCAAGAAAAAAAGGAAAACAACAAGCTATGTAAAGGAACGAACCCACCAAGAAAAACTCAATTCAAAGGCGGAGTAGAGCAGGCCCAGGTGTGAAAGCTAGGCTGGAAAATTCAAGAATGTCATATCCGGCGCCACAAGGGTGCGCGTCATACCCGGATGTAAGGGGAGTCACTCCCTCTACTCCCCGCGGTATGGGTGCATTCCCTTGGGCTAGTTTCGTTTTTACCTATGTGCTAGGGTAAGGTTCCAGGTTGTTTTAGGCTAATGCAGTTGTTTTGAGTGTTGGTACAGTATGATTAAATTAGATTGACAGATTAGAGGAAGTCACAAGCACAGAACTTCCAGAAGGTGGGGGGACTATTTATACAAAAGACCCCCCCCCCCCCCCCCCCGGTATCCCCACGGGGGGGTCTGATACAAAAATACAGATATTTCATCAGATTAGTGTACAGGGGACTACAAATATAGTGAACATAACTAGTAGAATTTCATCAGATTCATGTAGACAATAGACTTTCACGAGAATCATGCTAAAAATGTTACAATTGCATCGCATCGAGATAGTGTAGCTAGGCCTTAACGCGCTAAAAGAATTGCTTAGAACAAAACATCAACAAATACACACACGCTGTCGTGACACAATTGACCACAAACGCAGCGGACTAAAATCAAACAGGTTCCCACCTTGTCATACGGGTGACAGCGTCGTGTGCAAACATGGCCACAATCCAGGCGAGCCGTACAAGGCTTCATGCAGCCTCCCTCCGGAGCCTCACGGAAATCTGCGGGTGTCCTGATGACCAGGCCTTCGTCACGGGGATGGTTTTGACAATACAGGTTCAGGGCCTCCCCCAGCTGCCCCTTGTCCTTCAGTTTGGTGGTGATGGTCAGCCACAGGTCACTGTCCGCGCTCAGCTGGTCAAAGTTGGCAATGATGTACAGACCCATCTGAACAGAGAAACAGTGATGAGCTACAACTAAGGTGAATTATTGTTGCTGCCTGTCAGTCGTTTTGACAATGACTGCCAGATAGCCGAGGGGGCAGCTGCTATTCCGGCGGGCCGGGCTAAAATTTGTTTATTGTGGAGAAGCGAGTAAAAGGCATACTGAGATGAATGGTGCATAATAAATAAACACCCAGTAATATTGAGGCTCTGAAAGGGAGAAAACGATGTGGGCATGAACAAAAGAAAGCACAGAAAATATCACTCACTCAAATTCAACTTGAAAAATTACAGAAAATTAAACTTTTTTTCTCACCCAAGTTAGCGTGACAAACTAAAAAATAAATTGTTTATTTAATAATGCACTTTGGAGTTCATGAATTACAGAAAATGACATTCAGTCAATCACTCACTCAGGGGTGCAGCGATTAGTTATACATGTAATCACATTTCTGACTAATTTAGTCATCTACTGACCTTGGCTCTGGACAAAGCGACACACACACGGTTCTCAGTCTTCAGGAAACCAATCTTGCCATCCTCGTTGCTCCTGACAAGGGAGAGCAGTATGATGTCGTTCTCCTCGCCCTGGAAGTTATCCACCACCGTCACACGCACGCCGTCAAACTGACTGTTCTTGGGCATCAGCTTGCGCAGCTGGTACAGTTGACCTGTCAGCGTTATCACCATCATCATTGTTATTATTGCTGTTGAGCTTATTAATCACACTACCATCATCATCATATAATAAAAAGGCAAGTATCCGTGTGTGTCTGAAACACAAAACGGGCCTTATAACTCCGCTGTTTTTCGACCGAATCGCTTCAAATTTGCTATGAGCCCTAACGGCAACCGAGGCGGCCGTGTCATTTGCGCGGTTTGGCAAATGCGCGAAACGCGTATCCACCGGCCTCTCGGCGCCCGTATCTCCGGTATTTCTGGACCGATTGCCTTCGAATTTGGCAGATAGATGACTGGGGACGGTGACTATCGATGTGCCAAACCGGAAGCGAAGCGATTCAGAAACGCGCGCGATATACGCCGCTTCACCTTTTCACAAATAACTCCACCGTTTCTTAACAGAATCGCTTCAAATTTGCTGTCAGGCTTGCTGTGGTCGGGGCAAAGCCTGGCAGCAAATATGAAGAGAATCGGGAGAGCGTGTCACTCTCAGATCAGCGCCAACAGGAAACGGGGCCTTATAACTCTGCCGTTTCTTAACCGAATTGCTTCAAATTTGCTGTACTCAGCGTTACCAGTACTTGGCGTTACTGTTACTAGGCGTTACCGTTACTAGGGAGAGCGCGTCACTCTCAGAGCAGTGCCAACAGGAAACGGGGCCTTATAACTCCGCCGTTTCTTAACCGAATCGCTTCAAATTTGCTGTACTCAGCGTTACCAGTACTTGGCGTTACCGTTACTAGGCATTACCGCTACTAGGCATTACAAGTACTCGGCGTTGCGCTAGTCATTATAATCAGTATATGATCAATTTCATCATTATCATCACAATCATAATTGTCTTTGTCAACGTCATGAAGCTCATCATCATCAAAATCTGTTTCATCATTGCTGTCTTGGTCATCACCATCATCATAATCACTGTCAATTTATGTTGTTTGTTTTCTCACCAGAATAAGTGGTGAGAACGGTGATCCTGGACGCCTCGTATCCCTGCTTCAGCAAGTACAGACAGAGCTCAGCCACATATTTGGCTTCGTACTGGTTAGAGTGGCTCTTGGTCTCGCTGTCGCTCGTTTCGGGCTCCCCATGGTTGATGAAGAACAGGTTGGTGGACACCCCTTTAATCGATTCGAACCCTTCCACTGAGGGGTGGTTGTGAAGGTCGGGGTAGATGGGTTGGACAAGTTCTGCGATTTCTGGTCTCATGCGATGCTGCCAGCCCAGTGTGTTGCATCTGTGGGTGGAGAGGAAGAGAGAAAGGGTGGGTTGTATGTGTGTGTGTGTAAAGGCTAAATCTACTTATCTACACATCACATGCACTCAGTCCAACAAGTTTACTCCAATCCATTTGCTTTTTCCTTTCACACACACAAGCATACACAAATAGAGGGCCATCAAAATTCTCTTCAGGTTATTCTAGATCACGGACTCAAAGAAATCCAGCTCCAAGTTGGACTTGGCCATGAATACACTCATTCTCAAATTCACTCTCATTCTCTCACACACAGCTCTCCCTGTCTCTCCAAAACTCATCTAAGGCCGATTTCGTACACACACTCAAAAAGCAACAGCTCCAAGTTCTTCTTCTTGTTCGCTTAGACTGCTATTGGCGCACAGGATGCATGCTTTGTGAGTTCGTGTCATCCATTCCACCGGCACACACGGCCTACTCGTACCGAATAGTGGAATGGGCTTTAACGTGCACGCAAGATCTTGTGCATGCGTTCGCACACTGGACCTCAGTTTTAGGTCTCATCCGAAGGACCAGTTGTACTTCCCTGCATGAATATACATGTTCTTCGTCAACCACTCAGTCAGTCTCCTGTCATATGAGCGCAGATGCTTCATGCTGACATTATGCACCTAACTAATAGTTAGGCCCAGCATGTATGTCTTTAGCTTGAGAAAGTCTCTGTAAGAATTTATGGAAAAAAGGCAGGAGAATAGACCAGTAAGGCAGAAAGATAGCAGATGACAGTAAGCAAAGGGAAAAGGCAGAGTCAAAGAGAGTGACAGGTTAGAGGAAGTTACAAGCACAGAACATCCAGAAGATGGGGGACCTGTTTGCAAGAAAGACACTCCCTCCCCCCTCCATCCCCATGAATACACTCACTCTCTCTATCTTTCTCTCCAACACTTACCGAAGTACCTATATAAAGCCGTTTTCAATCATGCTCTCAAAGAGCGACAGCTCAAAGTTGTATTTGCCCTGCATGAATACACACTCTTTCTCTCCAAAACTCTCTAGGGTCATTTTCAATCATGTGCTCAAAGAACAAGATGTCTAAGTTGTGCTTGCCTTGCATGAATCTATACTCTTTCTCTCCAAAACTCACCTGAGGCCGTTTTCGATCATGCGCTCAAAGAGCGACAGCTCCAAGTGATACTTGCGGGCCAGCTGGTAGACGGTGGGATTGGGCCTGAGCTGCTTGTGGTCCCCGATCAGGATCAGGTGCTGGCAGTCCGCATTCAGCGTGGTGATCACATGACCCTCCAGCACCTCCGCAGCCTCCTCCACCACGATCACTTTGGGCTTGATCTCCTGCAGGATGCCCTGGTAACTAAACATACAGAATAATTTCTGTATTACTGTAGTAACAATTTACCACTCAGCACACATTTTTTGTTTGTTTTATTTATATATATTTTTTAACTTAGAATACGTTTTGGGCAATGTGCAGACTTCTTCCTAGCATAAAAATTCAGTTTCTTTAATTAGGCTAGATGACAGTTGGCTAAAACATAATCAGATAAAAAAGAGAAAACAATTGGTTCCCAGTGGTTGCTGATATCCCAGTGGGATTCATAATCTAGGGCTAAAGAGTACTTTCTTCTGGCAAAAACTTATTCCATGGCCCCCCGTGGGGATACCGGGGGTCTTTCGTACAAATAGTTCCCCCACCTTCTGGAAGTTCTGTGCTTGTAACTTCCTCTAATCTGTCTCTCTCTTTGACTCTGCCTTTTTTCCTTGCTTTGTGTCATCTACTATCTTTCTGACTTTTGGCCCATTCTCTTGCCTTATTTCCCCAAAAAAATCAAAAATCCATAGTTTTCTCCTTTGAGCTCCTCTGAAATCGAAATGCGTCGGCTGAATGCAGTGAGGACACCAGTGAAAAATGGGATATATACATACCCATTGTGGCCTTATGGTCTGGGAACGCAGAAGAAGAAGATTCCATGGCATGAAAATTAGCTAACCTGGCTAGGACTATTCAAAGCTGAGAAGAACAAAGTTTCATAAAAGAGAATTCTTTAAACTGATGCATGGATATTCCTGAATGTTATGTAACAATATTACAAGCATATGCCTGGTAATACACGCCACAGTAAAACTACCAAATAAACAGTTCAAGGGGAACAAAGAACACAGAATTATTCCTTTCTTCTTTTTTTGTAAGATTTTTTTCCTACTTCTAAAAACATCATAGCGTTTAAGTCTTTGGAAACAAAATTAAAACCTTAACAAGATTTCTGCATTGCATAACACCCCTGTGTCAATGGTGGTAAACAGCAATAAAGACAAACAAGTCTCCCAACTGACCGAGCTGCAGCAGTTGTAGTCATGGCCACCACGGTGGCCGTTTTCAGGATGTGCTTGTCTTCCTGCAGCAGGGTCTCCTTGTGGCGCTTGGCCAGGTCATCGTACCTCTGCTCCTTCTCTCTCAAGTCAGCCTGCAAACCTGAACACACGACAAAATCTGAATACATTCGCCGAAGACATCACTCTGGTAAAGGTGCAGATCAACACACACCCATTCGATTTCTCGGCTCTCCCCGTATTTTCATACTTGTCTTTCTTAGCAAATATTAAGCTGTATTTTATCAACATTTTGAGCTAATTATCGGTAAAAATGCAGATTCACACCCCTTCCTCCATTTCTCGGTTCTTTCCGGTTTTTTTTTAGTCTTGCCTTTTTTACTGCAGATTGAGCACTTCGACCTCTATCGTTTGCTATATTTTCATGGGGGGTGTTGATCTGCATCTTTACCCAAACTTGTGAGAGAAACAACCATACTGTTACAGCAAACCTCTATCCACCTGCTTGGTTTGTTGCGTTTTTTCCGTCTTGCCTTTACCTTCTACTATTATTGAATGCATATTTTTAATTGTGTAAATGGATGAAAATTAACGTTGAAATATAGCAAACGATAGAGGTTGAAGTGCTGAATCTGCAGAAGAGCAAAACTCAGCAGAAGGAAAAACTCAAGTCAAGCATGGCGCCCCTGGGATATCAGGAATGAGGGGAAGTCACCCCGGATGACTAGGCTACGGTACGCTATCATGGGAACTAACCCACCGC
The DNA here is from genome assembly GCA_017654935.2 of Phymorhynchus buccinoides. Lineage (NCBI taxonomy): Eukaryota > Metazoa > Mollusca > Gastropoda > Neogastropoda > Raphitomidae > Phymorhynchus > Phymorhynchus buccinoides. The sequence goes on along the minus strand of CM065681.1, from coordinate 23,065,361 downwards.
GATAGCCGGGCTAGTAGGCCTAGCTCCGTGGCTGACTTCGTTTATTTTATGTGTTAAGGTTTAACCCAGGTCGATTGGTGTGCATGCAATTGTTTTAGGTGTTGGTAGTGTATGGCTAGAATAGATTGCATATTTTTAATTGTGTAAATGGGTGAAAATTAAGGTGAAATATAGCAAACGATAGAGGTTGAAGTGCTGAATCTGCAGTAAAAAAAAAGGCAACGCTGAAAAAACGCAAACAACCGAGAAATGGAGGAGGGGTGTGGATCTGCATCTTTACCCACCCCTCTACACTCCCACCAAATGCAAAGTCATTCACTGCCAAATGTACCCTGCCACATGTTTGTCTATTTATAGAGCTTATGTCACTGTTTCTTCCATTAAGGCAATGCATGCGCACTCGAAAAAATAGTTACTCCCCTCTTGTCGGTTGAGATGCAAGACAACCAACACCCAAAAAAACCATGGCGCGAGAAGAGTTAATAGCCTACCGTATCCTACTAGAGTTATGGAGCATTGCAATGACAAATGTCTCTTGGCTTTGTTTTAAACAGAAAAGGGTAGAGAAAGGGAAGAGAAAACAGAATTTTAAAATAAGACAGAAAGTAAAAACATGAAAAAAGTAGAGAAAAATAAAATAAAAGAATTCCAAGAAAAGCAATATACTTCTTCTGTGCTCCCAGGCCATAAGGCCACAATGGGTGCGTATGTGTCCGTTTTCCAGTTTTCACTGGTCTCCTCATTGCATTCACCCGACACATATTCCGATTTTGTCGGAGCTCAAAGGTGAAAACTATATGGAAGATTTATTTGGAAAAAAGGTAGGAGAATGGGCCAAAAAGTCAGAAAGATAGTAGATACATGTAACACAAAGCAAGGAAAAAAGGCAGTCAAAGAGAGAGACAGATTAGAAGAAGTTACAAGCACAGAACTTCCAGAAGGTGGGAGAACTATTTGTACAGAAAGACCCCGCAGGGGGGGGGGGGGGGGTGGGGGGGGGGGGAGGGGGGGGGGGCTGGGGGGGGGGGGGGGGGGGGGGGCAATCAAAATGGTAAAAGAGCATAAAAAGAAGAATGCTTGCACACTCACTTAGATATATACTCTCTCTCTCTCTCTCTCTCTCTCTCTCTCTCTCTCTCTCTCTCTCTCTCTCTCTCTCTCTCTCTCTCTTCTCTCTCCAGAACCAAGCTTTTCATACCTTGACACAGTTTATGTGTCCAGAGTCGATAGAGTTGCCACCTTTGTTGCATATCCAATGCCCATATATCCCTAACCTTCAGTGAACACACACACACACACACACACACACACACAAAACATAATTTATAATCCATGCTGATTTTTGTCTTCTTATTTCTTACTGGTATAAACTGGTATCTCTCCTTCATCCTTTCTTTTCCACTCTTCACCCTGGAAAAGACAATTGGAGAAAACAAGTTTCTTTACCAAAAGCTGCTGTCCCCCATTAGCTTTCTTGTGGTCATGTGGTACCTTTTAGTCCCCACTATCAGTAAGCATGGCCATCTTGCATCTGGGAAAATTATATTATTTTTTCTTTCCAGGACTCCAGCTGTTATGAAACAATTGCCTTTCCTTCTCAAGCACAGAACAACTTGATATAGCCTGTATAGGCTCCTTCAATGTACAAAGTGCATGTACTATATCCAGATCCAGATACCATATTTAAGCTAAAGCTGTTCAGATACAATATCCTTTTCAGAATATTAATGAAAAACATGTCAGCATACCTGATCATTTTTTCTTCTAAATTGAAATTATCATCATTATGACACAAAGCCACCAACCTGCCTTTCCTGAGCTTCAGACATGCGGTCCTGGGAAGCCACCCACTTCATCAACTGTCGTTTGAGGCGTTTCCGCTGCTCCCGCGTCATCATAAAGCCCCCTTCTGAGGGGTCCAGGCCTTGTTCAAGGCCACTGATGTCCACAGCTAAATAGGACTGGCGCTCGTTCGCCAGCGCTTTCTTCTGTTCCTTCTGAGATGATGCAGGGGCGAGAAAAGAGAAAAATGATAAAGATTGTTTTTATTATGGTAAAGAATTCTAAACATGCAATCTTCTCTGGGTCAGTGTTTACTTTTTCCCTTTTATAGCAAAGTGAGCCAATTTCTGGTTTGTTTTTTAACAATGATTTTTTTAAATATGTTTTCCACTCAGTTCTGTACAGTTGGTTTTCCAACTACATTTTTTTCCTCTCACTTCTTTCTGGTTTTCTTCCTACATTACATTATTTCCTCGCTTCTTTCTGGTATGTTTCTAACATTGCGACTTTTCCACACTTCTTTCTACTTAGTTTATTTCATTAGATCTGAAGGCAGTGGTTATATAAGTGGTCAAGGAGTGAACGTCCTTAGCTGCTGTTATTACTATCCCGACGGCAGCTGTGCCAGAGAAACACTTCCCCTCCAACGGGCACCCACAGCTGCCGCCTGTTCCCTGTAGACGGCAGATTTCAGCACTTTTCTGATTTTTTTTTTCGATAGCTAAACAAATGCTAACAATAAAGTGTTTGGCATCAACAGAAAGAGCAAACACTGAACTGAACGGTTATGGTAGAAATAAATCATTACCTGGTACTGTCTGATCGTGCTTATCTCTGAAAGTAACAAGGGTAACAGAGTTAAAACAAAATAATGTTCCGTTTTTATAACACCAAACAAAAGGTAAAACGGGAAAAAAATGTTGATGCTTATTTTTTTTTGTCTTCTCTATTATTATTTATACCTTTTCACGTCATCCTATAACAGGAACGGATTATAGGGGGTTTCCTGGTCGCATGGAACCCCCCCCCAAGACCCCCTCCCTCCCCGCTCCACAATCTCTCTCTCTCTGTGTCTCTCTCTCTCTCTCGATCTCACACACACACACACACACACACACACACACACACACACATACACACGCACGTGCACACACACACACACAAGCAAGCGCGCGTGCACGCACGCACACACACCACATACTATATCATTCATCAATGACCAAATGTTCATAATTGTAAAGTATTTTGAAATCCGCTGGAAACCCCCATTATGTACAGCATAATCTGCCCCATCTAAAAATGTGCTCTACAGTACAAATTCACTTAATTTAGTTTATGTACAAAGGATACCCACTTCCTGTGTCTGGAATGTCTCTGGCACTCAGCGCCCTAGGAATCTGATAACAGTTCTCCTATTACAGCGCACATTCCTGCACGTAGACCAACCGCTAGTATTCAAACTGTGGCCCAGTACAAAGTTAACATGTCCTTTAGTGCTACTATGGTAATAGTTTCTCCTAGAGCGATCATGGAAAAGACGGGGATTTTTTTTAAATTGGAACCACAGCAGCCTGTTGCTACGTCCAGAGATGTGGATGTTCCCAGCCACAGTATGTTGGGGTCACGTCGGGAACAGATTAGAGACAAGAACCAGAGCCTTGTGTGGTTACGTCTAGAGAGTGTTAAGAAATGTTCTCTGTAGGTACTAAACCATTGCCTTGCTAGATGGAAGGACACCACCAGCTCACCTCTTTCTGGTTCCGGCCCCCGCTGGAGTCAGTGGTCAGATCGGTGTCCAGGCGGTGGCGGTCCTCCATGGCCTGGATGTCGCCCTCGATGTCCATGGGGGCCTGATCCCTCTCCGCCAGCTCCTGTTCCAGGAACACCAGGTCCTGGGCCGCCATGCCCGTGTTGTTCAGCACCCCGTCAATCCCCAGCCACTCTGGGATGGCATACAGTTGCCCTCTCTTTCTGCCCTGTTAGTATTAGTGTAACATTGGCGGCATTAGCAGTAGTAGTAGTAGTAGTAAAAGCAACAGTGGTATTAGTTTTAGCAGCAGCAGCATATGTAGCAGTAGTAGTAGTAGCACCACCACCACCAGCAGTAGCAGTAAAAGTGCTAAACGTAGCAGCAGCAGGAGTGGTAGTAGTAGTCATAATGGTAGTAGTATTAGTTGTTGCTGCAGTTGGATATCAAATTTTTGTAAGCAAAGAACACTTACAAAATTTACCCTTCATTAAAAAAATTAAAAAAAGTTTTTTTTATTGAACAACCCTTTCAGACAGACAACGGATGAACCAATCTTCCCCCCCCCCAAAAAAAAAAGTTACAGCCTTGTCTTAGTAATACAGACAAATCTCTATTTTAAGACTTCCAAAATGTCTGGAAAAATCGGTCGTAAATTGGAGGGGTCGTATGACGGAGGTTTTCACTGGCAGCCGTAGAAAGAAAAAGTTCAGCACAGTTCATACTCTCTTCTTCATGCACACATACAATGACATATTAAAACTGGATTTGGGTCTTTCCAACTCCATAGGATTGTGCAATCGATGTATTACAGTTTCACTTCGCCGACTTCTGTTAATCACCTCCACTCTCGTCCAAAGTCAGTGGTTTTCTTTTTCAAAGTCAGTGGTTTTCGTGCTTTTCCTACGCTTTCCGCCATCTTTTCTACAACAAGGGAAGCGACTCTGCTTTCAGGCCCTTGACCGTGGTTGTTTCCCTTTGCTCGAAGTCTATGCAGACGACAACAACGGTCGTAAAAACCAACAAAATGGCGGTCGTAAGTCGCGTTTTAAAGGAAGTCGTTTAAGAGAGGTCGTTTACATAGTAAAATGCATCCGTGCCAACAAATCCGGTCTCAAATGAGAGGTGGTCGCTTAACAGAGGGTCGTAAAATAGGGGTTTGTCTGTAATAAAAATAGCCTGCTGTAGCATGTACTGGCAGTCCTGCAGTGTGTTGTAAAGCTTTAGTAACAGCCTTGGCAGAGGTAATTATGAAACAAACCTGTTGCATGAACCCAGTGTTTGCCATCCTCTGCAGCACGTACTGGTGTTCCTGAAATGCTTCGTAATGCTCTGGCAACATGTAGCGCTCCAGCAACTCCTCGTGGGGAATCTCACGCTTCGCGGACTCTATTTTCAGGCCTGTCACAGACATGTAAATTTGCTTTAATTCTGTCATAAATGTCGGTACATGTTTCTTAAGCTCTCTCCCCTTGATGCTCCTGGATATGTGTCATATTTTTGTTAGCGCTCAGCTCATTTACACATTTCTTTTTCACCGAGTTACTGCATATAATGATGAAAAGTGACTTGTTAGTTTACTTGTGCACTTTATTAGTGCTAGTCCACAAGTTGCGGACTAGCACAACTAATAAAGTGCACATGTATTATAAAGTTATAACTAAAAAGTCATTCATTTGGTGTCACTTCTTTTAGAGCTTCTACACTGCTCTTCTTCTAGGCTGTAGATGGCCACAATGAGCACATTTATTTTATACAAGAAAGTACCTTTCAGTAACAGGCTAGAAGAAAACTTGCTGTTACTTTTCTTCAAACATTTAGGCGGAATGTGTACAATACCACAAAACAGCACTCTCTAGATTTGTTCCAAGTACATCTAAGTGTTCCCCACCTTCTTTTATCTCAATACTTATTTTCAACTTCTGATACGGTTCCATCTTACCCATGGTGGTCACATCTTTCTTCAGGACCTCCATGGCGTCATGGCCTTGGAAGCGGAGCCTCGTGATCTCCTGGAAGTTCCTGTCCACGTCGTCATGCTTACGGCGGAAAGCCAGGCGGTGATTGGCCAGGGAGTAAGGCTCCAGCTTCTCGCTGCGCAGCTGACTTCCCACACGCACCACACGGCCTGTAAAGGTCATGCGTCACCTTAGGATAGGCTGGAAAGGGGGACGGTGAAATATTCTCTCATTTCTAAAATAACACTTTTCTACGTTTTCCTAATGGTTTTTTATTCCTGACCAATGTCTCCCCATTCCTGAAGTGGTGGAAGCACTTTTCCAATCTGTAAGTGTATTGGCCTCTGCAACTAGGGTTATTAACACCCTTGACAGTGAGAGTGAATCCCTTGTTGGTCAGTACTGAAAAGGGAATTCACTATTGCGAAAGGCAGTCATTTAGTGGCCTCAAATAGGGTTATTGGCGAGAGTTATTCCCTTGTTTGGTCAGTACTCAAGCATCTACCAAGGGCATTCACTCTAGCAAAACCTGGTTGTTGCAGTGGCCAATATGTGGCAGGGGGTGGGGAGATGAGCATGTGTATGTTTGTCTACCACCATTGTCTCTACCATCAAAGTTGTTAGCTCTTTCAATCAACTTTCCAGAGCATTTCTAAACTACTTTAATTCATGGGGCATGCACATATAAGATGGAAATGAACATCGTAGGTGCAGTAGCCTGTGAAAAAACAATGGTCACCCATTCTCACTTTGCTATTGACCATGACTTTCTGCTAAAGTCACCAAATAATAAAATCCACCAGAGGTCTGGGTTTCAATGTAAACTACCATATGTTTCGGACTATAAGGCGTTATTTTTTTCTCCAATTTCAACCAATGCGCCTAATAAACGAGGGCGCCCTATAAGTGAACAAAATCGTGAGAAGAGAGGCACCAATTGCCGTACTCAGTACAGTCTACTGTGAGTCACAACATCGAAAACGGTAACGAGTCGCCGATACGACGAATACTCGCGTTAAAATGCTTCAAAATCCCTGTTATCGTCCGAGATACCGTCCAACAGATGCCACAACCCTTCGTTGGATGTAAAAAGCATTGTTGTAGAGCTTAAAATGCCATAATTCTACTAGTTTCTAATTTTACTAGAAAAAAGATTTTCTTCATTGAAGACAATAAATACATTTGATTGATTGATTGATAGTTTCTGCGAAGAATTGGCCAAACACAACAACCGGAAGTCGCAAAAATGGAAGTTTCGATTATTTGAGAAGGGAGCCAACTCTCGTTTGCGACAACAAAATGGCGGTCGGTAATCGCTTACAGGATGTGTACAGGCTTCAAACTTCGACTTTCTGTTGCGAGGTGTGTATCGCCTTATAAACGAGGGCGCCTTTACTTGGATTTTGTCAGATTTGTCTTGAAAATTGCCCTATTCGCCTTATACACAGCAGCGCCTAATGAGCCGAAAAGTACGGTACTGACCCGAGAAGAAAGAGATGATTCCCTCTAAGAACTGGTCCAGGGCGTGGTTGGTGTAGCACACGATCAGCATTGTACCGTCGTTGTTGGGGTCCCAAGCTGCTCGGTTGTGGAGCAGGGCTCTGACAATCTTCAGCCCCACGTAGGTCTTCCCCGTGCCGGGGGGACCCTGGAAACATTATTGGTGCAATCCTTCTTGTTTTGCTTTTAAGGTGATACGCTCCTTTTATTTCCCACAATAACAAATGATCAAGACTTTTGTCATAGCATCTACACATACTTCTAAGGTCAAAACTGAAGGGAAAAAACCCAGGGTCACCATGCTACTTTTCCTGTAATTCATGGTCGAAATGTGCAGGGTTGGACAATTTTCAGGTAAAATCAGGTCTACTGAAAACTGGACACCTTTCATACACTTAAGTTATTAAAAACTTTCAATTAATCTTGCCTGATACTGCAACCTATGTAGTATCAGAATCTATGTCAAATGGTAAGGAAATATAATTTAGTCAATAGGAAATTTAGGAAAATTGTTGCCGTATTGACACATATTTCCCCAAATTTTATTGTTCAAATGCCTGTAGAAAGAAACTCAACGATGAAATCATTCTAGTTTTTTTATAATAGATGAAATAATGTATATTCTCCACAGTAAACACAAAAAAACAGTATGTCACCATGCTTTTTACTGAACACCATACACATTTTCAACCCCACCCCTATTTTTCCACAGGACTCACGTCAAGAGTTATATCCCTTAATTTTTGGTTGTTGACAGTTTTATGAGATTTCTTCTTTTAGTAACGCGGTTTTAGTAGTTACTAAGAAATGAATATGTTGAAAATAATCATTATATTCTAACAATACAAACATTTTAGCGATATACTTTTCACAAATATAAATAAACTTGTATATTTTCAAAAAATGTCTTCCACCACTGGGAGTCCGCCAGATTATGTTATGCTAGCACGATCAATCACTGAGTAAGTAGGCGATTTCATTCACAATTTCATCATTTCATTCTTACATCATCTTATCCATACGTCATTCATTCACTGCTAGCACGATCAATCACAGAGAGAGTAGGCCATTTCATTCACAATATCGTCATTTAATTCTTACGCCATCTGATCCATACGTCATTCATTCACTGAAACCCTTTAGTAGAGTTTCTTACGACACAGTCAGCCACTAGGGGAAAATTAGCGCCACCTGTATCCCGCGTATCCCCTTAAGACCATCATGCTTAAGTACATATTATTATCACCAACAGCATCATCATCAACAATATCAATATAAGTTTAAAATCTCTCTTGAAGGACCTTTTTACAGAGCAGAGGCAGTACCAGAGTCACTTGTAATAAAAGGAAAAAAATCCCTTTGAACTAAAACAGACTCAACAGAAACTTTAACCTACCGCTACAGTATTATAAAATTTAATAGTCCACAAACATGTCTCCTGGCCCCCAAACCTCAATCTGTAATAAAAAAAATCCCTCTGTACAGTCAACCCCCTCTTTTAAGACCTTCAAAAAATCGCGAAAAGTCGGTCGTAAAAGAGGGGGGTCTTAAATCAGGGGTGACCAAAACAATGCACTCAGTGACTCACTACACCGTATATGACGCACAGCACATGCATACACTAAAACTAAAACATGCTTTCTCCGTCATTCTTGAATGAAACATCCACGGTCTAGCTAATATACAAAAACGAGCGAAAACGGGCGAAAACAGAAAGTGTGCTCGTCGGCCCGTGTTCCACTCACACACAAACTACGCATAACAACAGTACAGACCTAATTTTCGCCATTTTACGCTCTGGCAGTTCATTTTCAGTCACAGTTTGCACACACGAAACTTTTACCGCGCATACAACTCGGCTGACAAAATGGCGCCGCACATACCGCAAATACGAAATCACGGCAAATGCTAATGCGCCAGCTGCTTTCATTTATCGGATTTTGTGAGTTGTTTGCATTCAGTGAGTGTTTCAGTGCGCGCACTAACGCCGATTTATCAGTTTGATAACGGAAAGGAGCTGCTTTTCAACTTATTTTTTGTAAAGTGAGACCATTCACTGAGTACCAACTTATGGAGTGTGACCGATCACCGGTTTCAACTTGGGAGTTGACTTCGCATTTAGGCCTACGTGTGCACAGAGTTCGTAAAGATCGACACGATCGCGACTGTTTCAGTTCAAACTTTGATCATAAACTGCTCAGTGATGACACATGTGCATAAAAGTGGTGAAATTTAGTGGTCAGATCGTGATATCGCTGATTAAATTCTTCAATTTCGGCATGAGAACGGTTTGTTTTTACCAAGATTGACCTAACAACAGTGGTACCTCAGCTGTGTGTCGGCTCGAACTGAGGCCGAGGATAGATATCATACGTTTTTGCGACTGATAATTGTCAGAATGTGTTGCATCGGTCGTAAAAACAACAAGATTTACGGTCATAAAACGCATTAGAGGGGGGTCGTAAATGAGGAGGCAAGTTTAGAAGAAAAACGATCCGTCATTCATATTTCAGTCGTAAAAGAGGGGAGGTCGTAAATCAGAGGGCCGTTCGTGAGGGGGTCGACTGTACCAATACGAAACTAGATTGTAACCTGTAATCATGAGACTATAAAATTTCGATCTCTACAAACTCAGTTAATCCAACTCCCCAAACCTTACCCCCACCCACTCCTCCCTTATCTGTGTGTGTGTGTGTGTGTGTGTGTGTGTGTGTGTGTGTGTGTGTGTGTGTGAGTGTGTGTGTGTGTGTGTGTGCGTGTGTGTGTGTGTGTGTGTGTCTGAGTGTGTGTGTGTGTGCGTGTGTGTGTGCGTGCGTGCATGTGTGCGTGCATACGTACATGCATGTGTGCATACAAGTGTGTGTCTGTGTGTGTGTCTTTTCATCTCTCTTTCCATGCTTACCTGGATGACAGAGAACTCTTGGGTCAGGGCGCAGTGCAGTGCTTCGTACTGCGTCTCATCCAGATGCAGCAGCTGAGGGTCCGGCCACAGCTGTTTGTACAGCACAGCCACACTTTCTGCCTCTCTGGATTCCAGGCTGAAGTTGTACTTCACTGGCACGTCCAACACCAAAGCTCTCAAACCCAAAGCTCTCTCTGCAGTTTGCCGTTTGTCCGTCAGTTGAACATTTTCGTCTACCAGTGGTCGTAGGTCATACTGTGTGCTCCGGTTCAGGTATCTGGTAAGGACAGATAATATTATGTGTGAGTGTATAATATAGGGCATGCAAATATGGACACATTCATACACAGCTATATATAGCCTATGAACACCAGCAACCAAATACCCATACAGTATACACACATGGATGTACGTGCACACACACGCAAGCAAGCACACACACATATGCAAGCACACACACACACACACACACACACACACACACACACACACACACACACACACACACACACACACACACACCACAAAACACACAATAAATACTGTTCAAGTTAGTTTACCTGTTGAGCAATGGTTGGCTTTTTAAAGATTAAAATTCCTATCAAACTGTCTCAGAAAAGAAAAAAATTCAATCCATGCATATGACTAGTAATTTTCTTGTAACATAAAACACACACAAAAATTTCTGATCCCTATCTCTTAAAATCAAGAGAATAAAATTAGCATATTTTCCGGGCTATAAGCCGCTACTTTTTTCTTCAACTTGGATCCCTGCGGCTAAAACAACGATTGCAGCTAATTTGTGAATATTTCTCCTTCCGTATTTTAGGCTGGTCATCAACTCCAGCCTGTGCGTGTTGACATCGTCAATCTCGGTAAAAACGAACCGTTCTCATGCCGAAACTGAAGAATTTAATCAGCGATATCACGATCTGACCACTAAATTTCACCACTTTTATGCACATGTGTCATCACTGAGCAGTTTATGATCAAAATTTGAACTGAAACAGTCGTGATTGTGTCGATCTTTACGAACTCTGTGCACACGTAAATGCGAAGTCAACTTCCAAGTTGAAACTAGGTTATCGGTCTCACTCCATAAGTTGGAACTCAGTGAATGGTCTCACTTTACAAAAAAAGAAGTTGAAAAGCAGCTCCTTTCCGTTATTAAACTGATAAATCGGCGTTAGTGTGTGCACTGAAACACTTGCTGAATGCAAACAACTCACAAAATCCGATAAATGAAAGCAGCTGGCGCATTAGCGCTTGCTGTGATTTCGTATCTGCGGTGTGTGCAGCGCCATTTTGTCAGCCGAGTTGTATGCATGGTAAAAGATTTGTGTGTGCAAACTGTGACTGAAAATGAACTGCCAGTGCATTACTTTGTCATGTTTTGTGTTGTGTTGTGTCGTTGTGCAGAATCCAGTATTTAGTAGGTCCATTATGGCGAATATTAGGTCTGTACTGTTATGTGTAGTTTATGTGAGAGTGCAACACAGACCGTCGAAGTTGCCGTGGCTTTCAATCACGAGTTCGTCTGCTCAGGTTCGTTTTTCTTTTTCAGTCTCTTGCAGCCTAGACACTGAATGCGGCTTTATCATTATTTTTTCCAGAATATCAATAAAATTCAGGGGGTGAGGCTTAGACAACAGTGTACTTTGTAGTCTGGAAAATACGGAACTAAAAGTAAGAGCAAGACATTTGTGACTAACATTAATTGAATCTTATTTATCTTATTTACTGATATAATGGCACAGAAATAAAAAGTTAGGATAAAAGTGTTCAAAGGTAAAGATCTGCGTAGTCTGGCCTTTTGGTTGAGTTACATTTTTCCAGCAGTGAATAGTGTAATTGTGGACAAAATAGATCTTTCTCTCTTTTTCTCATTCTCTCAGTCACAAACCAATCAAAGAATAAAGGTTCAACTAAGTCTCTCACCTGGGTTGAGCTACGTCTTTCTTGCAGTGAACAATGTAATTCTGGAACGGCAGATCCTGGTCATTCATGTTTTGCAGACCAGCCAGCACATGGCGATACGCCTCAAAGAACGCTGTGGTCTCTGCCATTGTGAAAGACGTTTCAGGGGGAATGGCAAAAATCTGTCATAGAAAATTAGAACAGAAATGAAGAAAATGTAACTCCTTTTAAACATAGTAGTTATAATAGTATTCCTTTTCTTCTGGATACAAAATCACAACAGAATTAGGAATAAAGTACAATAAAGGTAAGAGAGCATAATGTAACATTGGAAGAAAAAAAAAAGAGAACTTGATTTAACGCTCTCGTCGTTGCAGCTGTCATGGCTGTTGCCTTCATGGCCATTAATATGCTTTACATGTGTGAACATGTGAGTGAAATTAAATTTGTAAAATGGAAAAAAAATTGTTCAATACAATTTTTTTTTTTAAAGAACTTGATTTAACAAAAAGATGAGCTGATTTTCCCTCATCACTGCATTCTCTTTCACACATATAAAAACATGAATAGTGCCAATTATTATTGCAACCAACCTCCTGAAGATTGTGTTGAAAGGTGACATCCACAATGCCTTTGCTTAGGTCTGCTGGATCCCTGTTGCTGACAGTGGCAAAGTAGAGAGTCCTGAAATCATCAGCTGACAGACAGACCAGTGAACCATAGATCAGTCGCTTGCTGACTTCCCAGCGCACTTGACCCAAACCCGTCAGGTCAAAGGTCAAACGATGGCCCAAGCCTGATGACATGCAGACCGAACGCAGGATGTGCACGTCGTGAAACACTCGTATGTCCTTCGAAAATAAGAATGGGAGCCAATATACACTTTTAATGTTAGAAAAAAAAAAGGCCAAACACAATTTTTTTTTTTAAAGCTACCTAAGAAACTGTGGAAAACAATGTTCTGTGTAATCAGAATATTTAGGCTTAAAATCAGAGAAACATGAACATGGTTTTTTTAACTTAAAAAAAAAAAGAAGCTACATTGAATGGGGAGACTGGTTCATTGTTCATGTTTATTCTTTAATCTGGATGTACTAATTTAGTATACATACATTCATCATCCTTCTGCGTTTGCATGGTTGTTGCTTTTATTTTTAGTACTATTCTTGTCAGCCGTACATACACACACACACACACATACATACACACACACACACACAGGTCTTCATTCCATTTAAAACACGAACTTGCTCTTTCAAACAAAAGTGCAAGTACTAAGTTCAATAAGACAAACAATCAATTTCTATACTCAAAACCTACAATGAAAATTGCCATAAAGAACATCATCATTCTGAGCATCATCAGGAGAAAAGTACTCACTTTCAGTCTCTTTCCAGCCTGCGGTGCACTGGTCATCTCCTGGTATTCAGCAATGCCCTCCCTCAGCGGACACACAAAGTCTTCACGCAGCAGTCGGAACTGAACATCCAGGTAATGATCCACGCCAGAGTAGCCCCCCTTCTGCTTGTTCTTCCTCAAGAAAGGAGGATTGTCTTTGTCTAAATCTTCAGCTGCTGGAAAAACGGACATATCTCTGAAGTCGTCGGGTGGGGTCAAATCATCTTCGTTGATCGGTCCTCTGCGGTTTTGGGTCCTCCTGCGCTGTCGCCCTTCCACGGCCGCATCGACAGTGATTTTGTAGGTGTCCAACTTGTCAGTGATGTCCATCGGGAGAACTTCAATCCCTCTCGTCTTGACATCTCTCTGAGCTATGTCCATGAAAGCTTGGGCCATAAGAACTTGGTGGATGTGGGAAGGGAAAAGCGTGAGGAGCATTCTCATCAGATCGGCGCATTCCCCCAGGATGTTGATGACCTCATCAACCTGCATGGTTCTGCTGCAGGTGGTAAGAAACGTTCCCATGAACAGCAGGAACTCAGAGGCTCTGACCTCGTTGAGGATCTCGTTCTGCTGCCCAGGCATGGACTGACACAGGCTCACTTTGGCCAGGCAGCTGAGCAGCAGCCGCATCATCTGGTCATTCGAGGTGAGCTTCTGTTCGCTCTGCAGCAGCTGGGACAGCCCTTTCTTGCTGTAGGACAGTGCTGCTACCACCTCTGCCGGCTCCTTGGCCTGCAGTTCTCGCAGCCTGTGGAAAGACACATTCAGTTCTGCAGGTCTGAATCCTGGCTGATGTTGGCGAGGCCCAAAGTGTTGCCCTCCTGGTCTTCTGTTTGGAGGTCTGTGGCCGCCACCGCGTTGATGATCTGGAGAGGAAAAAGAGTGAGAGACTGAGAGAGACAGGAAGAGAAACAGAGAGAGAGGCAGGGACAAAGCAAGAGACAATAATACAGAAACTAAAAAGAAGGCTGACACAGATTGTGTTTCAGTGAAAACAAATTAACAGAAGAAAGGATGCAAGGAGACATACAAATTTGTGATCACCAGATGATATCATTGGAGATTGTCCTATTTAAAAAATAATGTTGCTATCCTTCTCTTAATAATATCATTTCCTTTATTCATTTAATAATAAAGGGGTAACCCAACATAACAGATAGTGATAGTAAAGTATTGTTTAAATTTCTAGAAATTCATCTTTAATTCCATCACAATTTTGTTTATTAATCTGGAATATCAACTTCAATTCTGTCAGTAACTTCTTCAGTCAAATTGTCACTATTTTTACCGATCAAAATGTTCTTGTTATCATCATCTTTCAAAATAGTGCTATCATCATTGCTGTTAAGAATATTGTTATCATGATGACTGGATCACCTCTCAAAGTGTTATCATCATCACAGTCTTACAATACATCTTTATATCAAATTAATCACTCTTTTCCCAAAATTTTATCACTATCATCTTTGAAAAAAATGTCTTCATCATATCAATCAATTTGTTTCTCAAAATTTCCTCATTGGCATCATTTATGTCATCTTACAACTAATCATCAACTTTTCTATTAAAAAAATTTGCTACCATTTTAAAAAAATATCTTTGTCAAATTTATTAATCATCATTTTTTTTTACCAAAAAAAGGTAAAGGTCAAGATGTGCCACCTCCCCTACATTTCTCAGGTTAATTCCATTTTTCCGTTTTTGCCTTTCTTACCAAACATGAAGCTGTATTTTATGAACATTTTCAGCTAATTATCTTTGTTCAATAATTAATTGCAGTCATGATAAAGGCCATTGTCTAATAGGACCCCCCCCCCCCCCCATGTACTGCAGTACACCGCGGCATTTGTCACAGTCGTGGTTCATTGCGTTTTTCCGTCTTATAGGGGGGGGTGGGGGGCGGCTAGGGTTAGGGTTTTTATTCCAAAAAGATAATTAGCTGAAAAGGTTAATAAAATACGGCTTTATGTTTGGTAAGAAAGGCAAAAACGGAAAAATGGAATTAACCGAGAAATGCAGGGGAGGGGTGGCACATCTTTACCTTTACCCAAAAATATAACCCTTAAGGGCTTCGCACACTAGCGTCAAGATCTCGAGATCGCGGCGATTTTGTGCTGCAAGGCGCAGTTTGATGCGCCGCTTGCGTGTGAGAGATTCGCGGCGCGGCAGGATTTTTGATGCGTAGCTGCGCGATTTTGTGTTGCTCGAGAATAGAAGCGGCTCTAATTTTGATGCTCAAGATCGCAGAGATCGTGAAACTAGCCAATCACAACGGACGGAAGGACCATAACTCTGATTGAAGAAAAAAAATACTGTTGTTTCTAGGAGGAGGTTTGACGCTAGAGTAATCTTTCCTTGCTTTCCAAATAAGGAAGTTCGCGCGACAAGAGGCGAAGCGACAAGAGTCGTGTGTGAGAACACCACTGCCTCGCTACAATGTGTGCTGTGATGCAGGCATCAACGCGTCAAGGCGTTGCTCTGAGAAACAATTGACGCCTGATGCTAGTGTGCGAAGGCCTTTATGATTGCTGTCATTGTGTGATCTTTCATCGTCGTCATCATCATTACCATGATGTTGATTGATAGATTGATTGATGATATCATCATTAAGGTATTGTCATCTTTCCTAACCTCGAAAACCTTCATCTCGTCTGGGTTTTGGTAAAGGTTGCACATCTTGTGGAGGATTCCGGTTTACAGGTTGCGGGGGGTACATGTTTTCCTCATTGTCCTCCCTGTCTCTCACCCTCCCCATCCATCCATGCTGATTCCGTGGCACAGCTCCTCCACCACCCCCACCCCCATCTCCGCTCTGCATGTTCTGTGTTGGGAGATACTCAGATAGCATTATACAGGAATAAAATGAAATAGGCTTAATTATGCACACACATGTATGTGAGCGCATGCCCGTGCACACATACTCACCCAGACTCATATAAAAATGTGAACATGCACACACACACTCACATGCACACACACACATTCACTCCATGCACACACACATACACATGCATGCAACCAGACAACCAGATTCATGCACACCATGCATACATATTACAATTGGACATGCACAAATGCACATACGCACGCGCGCAAACATACATGCATGCACACATGCTGTCTGAAATAGAATTATCTTGTGTCAAAGGCTTGCACAGTCAGTGCTTTCTACTTTCCTAGTAAGCAGAGTTATTCTTCAATACTGTGTGTGTGTGTGTGTGTGTGTGTGTGTGTGTGTGTGTGTGTGCGTGCGTGCGTGCGTGCGTGCGTGCGTGCGTGCGTGCGTGCGTGTGTGTGTGTGTGTACGTGTGCGCACGCTTGTGCGCGAGTAGTTGTTCTTAATTAGCGGCTTAAATGGCTGAGTTCACCGTCAGGTAGCAACAAGCTCAAATGGGGCTAATCCTAATTATATTCTTTGTTGGGGAGAGAGAGTCTCTCTGTCTGTGTGTGTGTGTCACTGTGTGTCACTGTGTATGCTTGTAATTTGCATGTGTATGCTTGCTTGCAGTTGTACGTTTATGTGTGTGTGCGTACCTCAATAAGAAGTATCGAACTGAGCACCAGGTCCTTCGGATGTGGACTCAAAGCAAGTCTGACCTTTGTGTTTTACGCATTGTAAAACAGCCCACAGCAGTATAATGTTGATACAGGGAGGGAGACCCCTGCTGCCTGGTATGAACCAACTTGATACCTACATTTCCCGAGTACGACCCCAACCCCAACCGAATCTCCATCGCCACCCTACCCCCAAAATAGGGTGGTTCTGCATTAGCGGACATTCTTCTGTGGGAGCAGCCCGAATTGACTAGAAAATACTGTATTTTCCAATCTACAAACCCTACCCTTGTCTAAGCCGCACCCCCATACCATACCATACTATACCAAGAGCAGCTGCTATCACCTTTCAATATTATGCCATCATGCTGTTCGACACTTTCTGTCTATTGAAGCCACAAAAACTCTTATTTCTGCCTTTATTCTTTCCCGCATTGACTATTGCAACTCTCTTCTCTGTGGCTGTCCTCAGTATCACCTGCAACATGTTCAAAAACTGCAAAACAGTGCCGCACGCCTCACTCTCAAGATTCCACGCTCTGATCATATAAGTTATAACACCTCATCTTCGTAACTTGCACTGGCTTCCAGTGGAGGCTAGAATCAAGTATAAAATAGCTTGCCTTTGTTTCGGTGCTGTTCACTCTTCTGGTCCTGTTTATCTCTCCGAACTAGTAACTGTCTACACACCTGCTCGCTCCCTACGTTCTCCTCTGACAGCTGCACACTCAAGGTTCCTCGGGTCCACACGAAATCTTTTGGTGAACGATCCTTCTACTATTTAGCACCTCACTTTTGGAATTCCTTCCCACATCTGACTCTATCTCCTCCTTTCGCTCTGCCCTTAAAACTCACTTGTTTCTGACATATTATGATTGATTAGTGTTTGTGTGTGAGGTGGGGGTGGGGGGTCCATTTCATTGCAGAAATGTTGTAAAAAATGTATTTACAATTACTTTATTATTTGTAAGTTGTATGTACAATGTCTACGTTTTGTAAACTTTAATACTTGTAAATGAGGTAGAAGGGTATTTTTAATTTTGCAAAATTTGTCTATTATAATTAGTCATGTAACTGGTATGTCGATGGCAGTATGATTTTATTTCAAGTTACAGTATTGTATCCAAACTTGATTGAGAATGTGAATGTGGTCTATGTTTCTTCTTAGAATTTTCATATTGTAGCTATTTTACTCTTGTATAATTAATTGTGTGTGAGTGAGTGCGTGCGTGTATGTGTGTGTATGTGTGTGTGCGTGCGTTCATGTGTATGTGTGTATTTGTGTATGTATGTGTGTGTGTGTGCCTGCATGCATGCAGGCGTGCATGCGTGCATGTGTGCGTACGTGCGTGCGTGCATGCGTGTGTGTGTGTGTGAGAGGAAGTAAGAGAACGTTGCGTGCAATCATCGTGTTTATCTTACTTTCTAATGATTGATTATTTCTTTGCCTTTAATGTTCTTGCTATCAATGTAAAGCGCACTGAGCTCATGTGAGAAAGAGCGCTATATAAATTCCCATTATTATTATTATTATTATGAAACACCAACTGTGTGTCCGTGTGGAACACAGAACGGGCCTTATAACTCCGCCGTTTTTCGACCGAAACGCTTCAAATTTGCTATGAGCCCTAACGGGGTGATGGCAACGGCAACCGAGGCGGCCGTGTCATTTGCGCGGTTTGGCAAATGCGTGAAACACGTATCCACCGGCCTCTCGGCGCCCGTATCTCCAGTATTTCTGGACGGATTGCCTTCGAATTTGGAAGGTAGATGACCGGGGACAGTGACTATCTGTGTGCCAAACTGGAAACGAATGAATGGGCGGGGGATGGTTGGGGTTGGTGGGGGGTTCGGGTGGGGGGTTTAACAGGAGGAGAAAAGAAGATGGAAGGAGGGACACAGACAAAAGTAATAATACAAGTGCAATGCCGGGCGGCTGCAAAGTCCCCTCGCAGCATCGCCGAGCTACTCCAAAATCGGAATGTGTCGGCTGTACACATACATAAAAACGCATCAAAACAGCATGTAACTACATAAAAACGCATCAAAACAGCACGTAACTGAATAGTTTTTTATATATAGCCTTGGGGTTCGGACCCGTGATTTGAGCGCGCGCGATCATGCGCACCAGAGCGCACAGAAAAATTAATGACAACTGTGTTATAGACCATTCATCAAGAAATGTTGAAAAAAAACTGCATTGAAATACATGCAAAACTTCACGAGATATTAGCGATTATGTGTTTTGGGGTTTGAACGCCGTAACTGGCGCGACCTTGACCTTAATGTAAAACTAAATATATCAGTGGATAGCTTGCATGTTAGCAAACTAGTATACCAAATTTGATGAGACTGAATAGTTTTTGAGAAAAACGGACGAATAGCTGGACGGACGGACAGACGGTCGGACCAGACAGAAACAATAGTTCCCCGAACCTTCGGCTCGGGGACTAATAATATTTTGCGGACCCGGCCAAACCGGTACTCAGCATTACCGGTTCTTGGCGGTATCGGTACTAGGCGTCAACGGTACTAGGTGTTACCGGTGTGAGGGGGGGTGGGTGTTTCGGAGGGGGGGGGGGGGTAACGGGATGGAAGAAGATGGAAAGAGGGACACAGACAAAAGTAAAATTATAATATTTTGCGGACCCGGCGAAACCGGAACTCACCATTACCGGTACTAGGCATTGCCGGTACTAGGCGTTACCGGTAATCAGCGTTGCGCTAGTAATAAAATAAAAACACTCTTGAGAAACCCCCCAAAGGCTCAAGCACCCCTGCACACCTACCCTGACAGGTCTCCTGAGTTCCCTGTACATGTCTGGAAGAAACTCATGGATTTCTATCCTTTCGGGGGCTGCGTCTTTGCTGGTTTTTATCCACAGGAATCTTCCTGTCTCTGGATCGTCATCCATCCTGCACGCCTTCTAGTGTTCCTAGTCTGCAGTTTCCTGCTGACCAAAATGCAAGCCTGATCTTAATAAACCAAAATGATAAAAAATGTGGATTTTGCTGAGAAAATGATGAGGCCCTTGTTCCACAGTATTTTAATGTACTCACAGTATTAAGCTACAACACCAACAAATAACACCAATAGGCAATACACAGAAACTCCTCAATCACCATCATGGTCAGGTCAGGTCAGGTCAGGTAGTTAAAACATTAGGCCTCGCAGCCTCTTCACAGTCCTGTCATTTTTGTTTGAACTTTTGCACAGCTGAGAGGTTTTTGTATTTTGTTTTCGGCAAATATGCCTTTTAGTCATGCTCGTATTGTAGTTTTGATATGTTGGTGTATCCACCAAGGAGGTTTTTGAATTGTGTTAGATTCTGTGCTCGTTTAATATGTGCAGGAAGAGTATTCCAAAACTTTGTTACTCTCTTAGAAAATAATTTTTTTCTAATATTAGTTCGACTATACTGGGTTAGTATTTTTAAATCACTGTTACCGGTTCTTGAGTCAGTTGTTAGCTGGAACAAAGATTTATCAGTATTGTTATCACTGTGAACAAATTTTGATGGTTCTGCATGTTGGTATAAAACATGGGGACTTCGGTCAGGTAGAAACTGCAGATTTTGTGCTGATTAAAAGTATAAAAACTGGACAAAGAAACATAAAAACTGAATAAAACTGCCAACTTTAGTGACTAAAGTGAGGGCAGAGTTAACTTAAGAATTCAGGCAAAAATACTAAATAGGACACACACACTGTCACACAAAACTGGCTCATGAAATTTAATAGTCAAAAGTGTAAGGTTATGCACCTCGGTAAAAAATAATCCCAAGCATACATATTATATGAAAAATAATGAAGATAAACGGGTGCTGGAACCTACAGATGTTGAGAAAAATCTTGGGGTGTTTGTGGACCCAGGCTTGACTTTCGAACCTCACATAAATAATATTGTATTAAAAGCAAACAGGATGTCCGGTCTGCTTGTTAGCACTATTACTAATAAATCAAAAGTTATAATGATTCCTTTATTTAAGGCTTTGGTGAGACCTATGTTAGAGTATGGAAATCCTGTATGGTATCCACATTTGAGAAAACACATTGATATGCTAGAGGGAGTTCAGAGGAGGTTTACAAAAAAGATTGTTGGTACAAATGATATGACCTATGACTAGTATGAGGAAAGACTTATTTATCTGCGGATACCTAGCCTAGAGTATAGAAGGCTCAGGGGTGATATGATTGAAGTTTATAAAATATGTCACCATTTATACGATTATTCCACTACTAACAGCCTACTAACTCTTTGTGAGGGTGATAGAACCTGTGGCCATAACTTTAAGCTGTACAAAAAAGATACTAACACCAGACTAGCACAAAACTTTTTTACTAACAGAGTAATAAATGCATGGAATAACCTTCCCGATGAAGCAGTTAATGCAGTCATTAAATTCATTCAAAAATATCATAGACAAGTTTTTCCAAAACAAAATGTATTCAGTTAATATACAGATTTAAAGGAATAAAACACAGATGCCTTAGTAGTCATTAGTGAATGAAGCCAAACCAAATAAAAATAAAAAACATATTTAGAGGGCAAAAGGCTAAACAAAATAGCCTATCCCAGGCTATTGTGCCATTTATGCTATGCTATGCTAAACACACAGATTAGACTACTGATCTTGGATTTTATATAAATTATAATTTTTTTAAATAATATTGACGCCAGTAATTCGGTATATTAACTCACCTTATCTGCACAGAAACTGCTTGAATAGAAGAATGAAAGTAACTGGTGTTGCGGGTTTTACTTCCTTGAAACGATTGAAATCCGAGTGAAACCAAAACCGAAAGCGGACGGTAGTCCTTTCCCCGAATGGTGCTAAATTACGTCATTGAAAAATGTCGGATCGGTCCCGATTGGGGTAACCTTGACCAAAGACCTCAAGTGGGACCCTCACGTAAACATTACCAGCAAGGCAAACAATATTGACCAAAAATATAAAAGCGTGATGTACTCCTCACATTTAGAGGAACTTTATTAGGATTTAAATCAACACACAAAAGTCTACTAGTTCACGGGTAAAAAAAAAAAGTATATGATAACACGTGAAACGATATCTAGAGGGGTGCCCCACATGGCCGAAAGGCCAAAGAGGGCGTAAAACATTATTTTCTCTATCTAGAGGGCAAAAATAAGCCAAATTGCTATGCTATGGTAGACAAGACCCTATAGGCTTTGTTAGGAGAAACTTTAGGGTCTGCAGCCGCAAAGCCAAGGTAGCAGCATACAAGGCGTTTGTTCGACCAGTCCTGGAATATGCTAGTCCTGTGTGGGACCCCACCACAACGACCTGCATCGACTCCATTGAAAATAAAAGGTCGAGAGGCGTGCAGCAAGGTGGGCCATGCAGGACTACAAGCGAACCTCCAGCGTCGACAACATGCTTCAAGAGCTTGCCAGGCCTGTTCTGCAGGAGAGAAGGAGAAAAGCCAGACTTGTCACCATGTACAAATACACAAATGGCCTCCTGAAGATCCAAACAAAGTATATATATATGCCCCAACTACAAAGGCGTATGATATTTAATTAGAGTGCACCGAACACAGTACCGGCAGGAAACTTTCTTCCCCCGCACTACTCCAGATTAGAACAGCCTCCCAGAAGACATCGCTGCAGCACCATCCTTGGATTCCTTCGAAGCCATGCAGGCTGCAGCGCCACCTCAGATGGACCGAAACCTCAGCCCCTGGAGGAGAGCCTGCATCCGCAGAGCGGCTCTCACCCACCGAAAAAGAATAAATTAGGGAGTTAGGGGCCATATGTCAAAGTAGTAGTAAATGAAGGGCAGGAGCTGTGCCGGTCGGGGTTTGGCCCCGGGGACCGCTACGGTAGTCGGATTGGTCTTGCCTAGATACTATTGATACTGCGAAAAAGCCTATGGTTCACACTTTTTTGTTTTGTTTTGTTTTATGTCTTTGCTTCTGTTTTAAATTGGACTTAAATCTGCTTCACTAAACAACAAGAATGTGAATAACTCCAAGAACCGTAGGACAAGGAAGAACTGAACTAAGATCTGTAGGCTCCTGGGGCATTTTTTTGTTTTGTTTCTCCTCTCTGTTTCCTTCTTTCTTCTCCTTTGGTTTCACCCCTAAGTGCGTAGGTACATTTAGGGGAAGACGGGGTAAAAAGCGCATGGGCAGGTAAGAAGCCCACCCCAATTATCTCATGAAATAAAGAAAATTTCAGTCAAATTTGCCCATGAGACGAATGCTACTAGACATTAACGCTCGTCTCATGGGCAAAATGAGACTGAAATTTGCTTCATTTCATGAGATAATTGGGGTGGGCTTCTTACCCGCCCATGCGCTTTTTACCCCGTCTTCCCCTACTTCTGTAAATAGAAGTTGGTCGCCACCACAGAAGAAGGAGAAGAAGTAGAAGGGGTTCTTTCACATTTCGCTAGGCCATAGGCGAAAATGGAGTTTTACGTCCTCTTGGTCTGAATCAGACACATATGGGACATTTATAAATACAAATATGGTGGGTACAATACTGGAGGCAATGCCCGGAGGCAGTACTAAACCAGTAGAGTCCCGGGTTTTTTAAATTAATACAGATAGCTGTAGCGGTGACCACACCTCGGTTAAACCTCATCGGCTATGGCACCGCCACAAGTTGGCCCTACTCACGTGAGCTTTTAAGCAAGGAGCCTTTTGCCTAATCAGGAGTCCCGTTTCGCCCTTTTTTATTCAAACTAGCGCAACGCCTAGTACCGGTAACGCTGAGTATTGGTTTTGCCGGGTCCGCGAAATATTATTAGTCCGTCACCAAGACTATGTCTCTCTGTCTGTCTTTCTTTCTTTGTGTGTGTCTTTGTCTGTCTGTCTGTCTGTTTGTCTGTCTGTCTGTCTCTCTCTCTCTCCCCCTCCCCTCACCTCATTGCGATGGGCTCTATTGCGATGGGCTGGTTTGTATTTTTTTTTTTTTTTTTTCTTTCTGTCTGTCCCAAGGATATCTCCCGAACCGCTTGACCGAATCGCGTCAAATTTTGTGTGAAGGTGTGTCTCCTTAATAGGAAGAGATCGGCACAAACCATTTTGCCGTCGTGACCTTGACCTTGACGTACGACCTTGAAAACCGAAAATCTATTTTTAGCCATATCTCGGGCACCGATCAACATAGGATGTTGAAACTTGGTATGAAGGTGGTTTGGCTTATGCCCGTTCTGATGATGGCACACCGATCAAGGTCAAGGTCAAGGTCAAAAAGATCGCTGGAGCCTGAAAATTGGAGGGTCATTTTTTTCTCCTTCTGTCTGTCCCAAGGATATCTTTCGAACGGGTTGACAGAATCACGTCAAATGTTGTGTGCTGATGTGTCACCATGAGAGGAAGGCATCCGCGCAAACCATTTTGCCGTCGTGACCTTGACCTTGGCGTACGACCTTGAAAACCGAAAATCTTTAAGGGGCCATAACTCCCACACCGTTGGTGTTAGAGTCTTCAAATTTGGCATGCAGGTACTTTGGTGTATGCCCGTTCTGATGGTGGCATACTGATTAAGGTCAAGGTCATGGTCCGGGAGATCGTAGGCCTTGAAAGTGGTAGGGGTCTACAAATTGGGTTTTCAGCCATATTTTCCACATTTGTACTTAACAGAAGCGCTTCATATTGTGTCTGGCACTGTATACCCTAGAGTAGAAAACACCTGAGCATACATTATCGCCATGCTGACCTTGACCTTGACGTGTGACCTTGAAAAACGAAATTTCCTTCTTTGCGCTATATATTATTGTTCAAGCTGTATCTTGTGAACTACAAGACTTAAGTTCTTCAAATGTTGTGTCAGGATGTGGATGAATGAAATTGTGTTTAACGTCCTCCAGAGAGAGAGAGAGAGAGAGAGAGAGAGAGGGGGGGGGGGAGAGAGAGAGAGAGAGACAGACAGACAAACAGACAGACAGACAGACAAAGACACACACAAAGAAAGAAAGACAGACAGAGAGACATAGACAGAGAGCAAAGAGGACAACTGCTGTTCCAGTTGGATGAATGAAAATTTGTTTAACGTCCTCCGCCCCGGAGCAGGCACAGAGGCAGACAGAGAGAGAGAGAGAGAGAGAGAGAGAGAGAGAGAGAGAGAGAGAGAGAGAGAGACAGAGAGAGAGAGAGACAGACACAGAGAGAGACACATAGGCATACAGATACATGAGACACATAGAGAGATAGACAAAGACACAGAGAGAGATAGACAGACAGAGAGAGAGAGAGAGAGAGAGAGAGAGAGAGAGAGAGAGAGAGAGACAGACAGAGACAGACAGACAGTGAGACATAGGCCCTACAGACAAGGGCAGAGAGAGAGAGGGGGGGGGGGGGGGGGGGGGGGACAGAGACAGAAAGCGAGAGAGAGAGACACAGACAGACAAACATACAAGAGAGCCCACCCAGAGGAACCCAGACAGAAGATCAAAGCAACCATAAGAGGCTCGGTTTTACACCCCCCCCCCCCCCCCTCCCCAACTATACCGCTCTCCCGAACAAGGGCGTCGCCGGGCGGCAGACATGTCCGTCACCAGCAATGCCACGCACTTGCGACACGCCGCAGCATAATTGTCCGTCACTGTAGGTGATCGGACTTTGCAGTCGTCTGGTTTGTATTTTTGTTTTTGTCCGTCACCATTGTGGTCGACTTTGTGGTCGTCTGGTTTGTATTTGTCCGTCAAAATAGGTGATCGGACTTTGCATGGGTTGGTTTGTATTTTTTTGTTTTTTTGTTTTTTTTGTTTTTTTGTCTGTCCCAAGGATATCTCCCGAACCACTTGACCGAATCGCGCCAAATGTTGTCGGCTAATGTGTCACCATGAGAGGAAGGCATCCGCGCAAAATGTTTCACCGTCGTGACCTTGACCTTGGCTTACGACCTTGAAAACCGAAAATCTTTAAGGGGCCATAACTCCCACACCGTTCGTGTTAGAGTCTTCGAATTTGGCATGTAGGTACTTTGGCTTATGCCTGTTCTGATGGTGGCATACCGATCAAGGTCAACGTCACGGTCCGGGAGATTGGTAGGCCTTGAATGTGGTAGGGGTCTACAAACTGGGTTTTAAGCTTTATTTTCCACATTTGTGCTTGACAGAAGCGCTTCAGATTGTATGTGGTACTGTATACCCTAGAGTAGAAAACATCCCAGCATAAATTATCGCCATGCTGACCTTGGCCTTGAAGTTTGACCTTGAAAACCGAAATTTCCTTCTTTGCACTATGTATTTCTTCTTCAAGCTGTATCTCGTGAACTAGAAGACAGAATCCCTTGCAATTTTGTGTCAGGATGTGACACTCGACGGGGTGTCGCAAGTGCATGGCATTGCTGGTGACGGACATGTCTGCCGCTCGGCGACGCCCTTGTATTATTACTTTTGTCTCTCTCCCTCCTTCCATCTTCTTCTCTCATCCCGTTCCACCCCGTCCATCGCTAAAGTAATCTCCACTCTCACTCGATGAATAGTGGGATATTGTACCTCGCTATGGCTGGTACCCACGTGTCATCATATCCGGCCACAAGGAGCGTGCCATATTATGGGAGACCGCCATCTTAGTCAGTAACTTTGTTTGAAAAATGCCAGATCGATGCTGTTTACACACAAATCTGACTAAGATGGCGACACTTCCGTTGGAAGGGTCGAGATGCGCACGCAGTTGGGGGGAGCCATAAGGTAATCTCCGCTCTCCAACCCTTTTCTTGCCCCGCGCGCGCGCAGTACCGAGTTTTTTTCTGTGTAAACTGTTTGTTGTGGACGGCAAATGTAAATTGGCTCATATCGCGTGCGTTTATGAATGGATGCTGTTGAAATTTTGCACCAAGATAGTCACTATCCCTGGTCATGCACGTTCCAACTTTCGAGTCAATGTTGGGTCTCGTTTCGCTGCGGTTTGTGAAAAGGTCAAGCGGCGCATATCGCGCGCGTTTTTAAATCGATTCGCTTCAGTCCAGTTTGGCACACAGATAGTCACTGTCCCCAGTCATCTACCTTCCAAATTTGAAGGCAATCCGTCCAGAAATACCGGAGATATGGGCGCCGAGAGGCCGGTGGACAGCCGCATTGATTGCCATCGCCACGTCAGGGCTGATAGCAATTTTTTGAAGCGATTCGGTCGAAAAACGGCGGAGTTATAAGGCCTGTTCTGTGTGTCGGACGGCCAGACGGGCGGACAGTTGCCTTTTAATTATATGACTAGCGCAACGCCCAGTACTGGTAACTCCTAGTAACGGTAACGCCAAGTACTGGTAACGCTGAGTACAGCAAATTTGAAGCGATTCGGTTAAGAAACGCAGTTATAAGGCCCCGTTTCCTGTTGGCGCTGCTCTGAGAGTGACGCTCTCTCCCTAGTAACGGCAACGCCTAGTAACGGTAACGCCAAGTACTGGTAACACTGAGTACAGCAAATTTGAAGCGATTTGGTTAAGAAACGGCGGAGTTATAAGGCCCCGTTTCCCGTTGGCGCTGCTCCGAGAGTGACGCGCTCTCCCGATTCTCTTCAAATTTGCTGCCAGGCTTTGCCCCGGCGACAGCAAACCTGACAGCAAATTTGAAGCAATTCGGTTAAGAAATGGCAGAGTTATAAGGCCCCATTTCCTGTTGGCACTGCTCTGAGAGTGACGCTCTCTCCTGAGTAACGGTAACGCCTAGTAACGGTAACGCCAAGTACTGGTAACGCTGAGTACAGCAAATCAGTTTGAAGTGATTCGGCTTATAAACGGCGGAGTTATAAGGCCCAGTTTCCCGTTGGCGCTGTGACGAGGTAATGGGTTAAAAGGCTAAGCCTCTAGGGAAGACTTTTAGTGTGTTAAATTTTCAAGTAGAAAATTTGCCTTTAACCCACTTCTCTAGGGTATGGGAGATGAGCAACTTTCCCGGCCCCTTTTCATCTAATAAATTTATATTTGTGCCCGGGTTCTGGCTCGTATGGTTGTAAGAAATACAAGTGGTTGAATTGCTTTAAATGGCAGACAGAGAGAAGTAGGGTTTTACATGAAATTACAAGACTCCCACTCTCATCAGTCTGACCAAAGGGTTCAGGATTATTTGACACTTGTATTTTATTTACTCACAAAATCTGCATAAGATTATGCAACAATAATAATAAAGCAGCTCAATGGCGCCAAAACAATGAAATCCAAAAGGATTTACAAGACTTTTGTCTTTCTAGAAGGTTAGCCCCAAGCGGGAAGGGTCACTTAGTGTCTTCAGTGCCAGGGGGAAAGTTCAAATGATTGGCGCGGTCCTGGGAACTTAGCTATTGTCAAGTTCCTCCGTAGGGATCGGCGAGTGCTGGGTTGGCTGGGCTTGCTCATCAGGTGAGAGTAGCTCCCAGTCGTTCCGGTTACAGCTTCGCGGGATGGCACGGTTCAGGCGTGGTCTCCTCGCGGATTCTGGGTGCGGGTCGTCTTGGCGGCGTTCCCGTCTTGGTGCTTGTGAGTCCGGGATGATCGTCCGGCCCACGATGCCCTGCTGATAATCACAGGAGAAGGTGGATGTAGGTCTCTATGGCTTAGAGACAAGGGGCTTCAGTCGGCAGGGAATTAGTGAATCCCAACCGGCTAGAAGGCTTCCCTTGTACAATAGCACTAAGAACACATAATCTGAATTTCAGTTAACAAACTGAGATCAGTAAAACATAAAAGGTGATCAAGCCAACATCACTCTCCATCCAACACCTGGAAAGGAATGGTATCATAAAGTGCAAGATTGCAACCCACAGGTTTCCTACTAAAAATAGACAAAAGGGTTAGTAGGCATAAAATCCGGTTCTGGTACCAAAAGTGTTAAAGTCAAAAACACACACACACAAATAATCAGTGCACATAAATAGAACAGAATGTTTACCACTTCTTTTCAATAACATATCTATCTACTCCTTATTCATCATTGAACATAGGATCTAGATCAAAACTAGGATCAAACAAAACAAATCTCAATCACCAGCCATCAATAATACTCACTAGTTGGGCTTATTAAGACTGGCTGGGAGAGGTTGAGTCTGCAATGTTGCTCTAGCTAGGTTTCAGCGTCTTGTGTGAAAACTTTTTCTCACTACTCCAATTATAGCCTTCACTTTCAAACAATGAAAGCCTGTGATTGGTTTATAGCAGTTGACACGTCACAAGATGATGCTATAATTTTATGCATACTAGTACCGAACAATCACACGCCGGTTACATCCTTATCACATGGCGACATTCCTATCCTTATCGTGATTGAAAAGGAAGGGTTCAAAGGGCACCGACTGTGGGTGTTCACTTTCTCGTGATGGGGAGGTAGATCGGGCTTCAAAGGGATAAATGCCTTAATCGGCGTCCGTTTGAAGCTGAATCGCAATTAAAGTGGCGGCCGGAGAAAAGAAGGGGGGGTGTAGATAAGAAACAAAGAAAGCGGGTCGTGCGGGTCAATTACGTCACACATACTATGTGAGTCCGTGTCATCCATCCCACCGGCACAACATGGCCTACTCCTACCGATTAGTGGAATGGGCTTTAACGTGTGCGCAAGATCTTTGTGCATGCGTTCGCACACGGGACCTCAGTTTTAAGTCTCATCCGAAGGACTTTTTTTCCCAACTGACGTCAGGTACCCATTTTACACCTGGGTGGAGTGAGGAAAATAGGAGTAAAGTGCCTTTCCCAAGACACACCACTGCGATCCCAGCTGGATTCGAACCCACACACTCGCAAACCTGACGGATTACGAGCCAGCGACTCTTACCAACTGCGCTACAGCAGCTCCTATTTAAATAACAATGATAATAATGATTGAAATAACATAGCTTATTCTTTAAAAAATTCAATAGCAAACAATCAAACTGATCCCAGTGATGGCACCTTACTGACAAACAAGACTTTTGGCAAGAGCACCTACTGACCTAGCTTGGACCTTTTTTGACCTATGAAATAAATGAATACAACTTTCATTTTATGCTTAAATATTTAAATCCTAAATTAACAATTCGTTGCCACTGATCACATACAATGTTCTATATACAATCATAACACTTGTAGTGAAATTTCAACTGAGCTGTGAACATTTGATGACAAGTTGAACTACTACTGAGTACTAGCACAGTAGTAGAACTAGCCTAGCAAAATCTCCACCATTTAAAAAAAAAAATGATGAAAGTAATAAACCTTGCAACGAGATCGTCAAAAGAACCTTCCACGCTCTTTTTTCGCACACTCAGAAAAGATTTCAGTGCTTCCTGGCTCCACAAACGTAGAGTTTGTACGGACAGCGTGTTCAAATCCGTCATGTTTTCAAGCAAGTATGGCGGTTGTTGTTTACTCGCAAGAATCTGTCGAGTACAACGCGCATGCGCATCATCCAAGATGGCTGCCAAACTATTTAGCGGTGTATTCCCGTAGATCCTCCCAAATATTTACAGCCACATAATAGTCAGCAGTGACTGTGGTTGCTATAGGGAAAAGAAGAAAGATCTAGATTCCATTCTCTCAGAAACTATATAACAACTAATATTACCTACTGATATACAGAACTGGATGATTCAAAACAAACTTCAATTTTTTTTTAAATGCTTGTAGGAACAAAAAATAATCTAGCCTCCGTTTCCATCGAGTCAATACAGCTGGGTATAACAGATGTCAGTTGAGGTTCCGCTTCCGGTCGGGCATGTTTTTGACATTGTTGCTTTGGCTAGTGTTAAAAATCAGATTTACCTTTATTTCTCAGTAGTTTTTGTGAAATTATTTGTATCAGACTTTTACTCTGGTGTATATTTACAAGTTGGTGACTTTTTAAAACAAGTAGATTTGACACATTATCGGGAAAATAGATTTTTTGTTTGTGTGGTGAACACCTGGATGGGAAAATCATCATGGCGGCCATCATTCACCAAGAACGACCAGGGAGCACTATTGTGATTTAAAACTAACATTTAGTGTGTGGACTTTCGTTTCCTGGACGTTAAAGATATTCATCTTCAGGACGTCCATCTACTTTGTCCTGTGGAGTAAAATAACAGTGCTGTGACTGTGTGAACTATGAAGAGTGTTGGACACTTCAACTGTGAGTACTTTCGCTTTTAACACATTGACTACACCATCCAGCTTGATCACGGTGGTAGAGCATCATCAGTGTTCCAACTAAAATGTAAACTGTGGCACATCAAGTTGTTTCTCATGTATTATGTACGAGATCAACCAAAATCTGACTGGCAAATATGATGCAACATTGCCTCACACTCAGCCTCTTGGCAGGCTTTCTGTTCCTTGTGAAAGTGCATAGGCATGATGCTTCGCTCCTAGACCCCTACAATGACCTCAACCATTTCAGCTTCAGGGACAAACATGTTTTTAGAACTTTGAGTACAAACCTTTGTATGTTGGTACAAGCTATTGCAGATAGTCGCCAAAAAAGATCAAGGCCACATCAAGAGAGGCTGGTACTGCTCTACTTGGCAAGCCTCCTTCTCTCACTATCCTACACTCCTGAACCAAACCCAGGTCCTGCCCCTGGAAACACAAATAATAGCTACACTCCTAGTACAAATCTAGCACCTTCACCACTAGACTCCAGTCAGTCTTGGACCTGCGGCACCTGCGACAGAGCAGTCACATGGGAAGACAGAGGAATCGAATGTGAGACATGTGGGCAGTAGTTCCACATTCACTGCCAGAGCATCCACACCCAGACATACGATCAGCTTGATGAAGAGGGGTCAGCAGCCCATTGGTATTGTGCCATCTGTGGCAATCCCAACAGCCACACTATCTTCGACCTACATGGGGTGGATTGGTCATTTTCAACACTCTCTGACCTTTCAGAACAATCTTGTAACCCCCCAGTAGAAAGTAACTTCAAACCTTATCATACATCAACACCCACCCGAGCCAGACAATAGAACAAAAGGACACATAGACCCCTAAGAATGCTAACCATCAATTTTCAATCTATGATAGGCAAAAAGGCAGAAATCGGATATCTTTTGGACAGTTCAAAGCCAGATGTGATTCTTGGAGTGGAGACATGGCTGGACTCCAGTATATCTGACACTGAAATCTTCCCACTGAACACAAAAGAGATCTTCAAGGTGTACAGAAAAGACAGAAATCGCAATGGGGGAGGAGTGCTCATAGCTATTAGAATAGATCCACCTTCGACAGCTGTGTTGTACCAGAACTTGATACAGACTGTGAAATTTTGTGGGCCAGACTGAAAATCAGTGGAAGATCTTTATACCTCTGCTCCTACTACAGGCCTCATTGTAACGACAGAGATAGCCTTTTCCAACTTGAGCTGTCCATTGCTCGAGCTGCAGCAATCCCCAATGCGTACATCCTAATTGGTGGAGACCTGAACTTCCCAGGGTGGGATTGGCCAACACTGACCCTTAAACCCAAATCCCCTTGCCCGGACCTACACCAGAAGTTCGTGGAGATACTAAGTGACAACGGACTTGAGCAAATGGTGATGGTGCCCACAAGAGGAAGCAACATATTAGACCTGATAATCACCAACTGTCCTCAGCTTGTGCCCAGGGTAGAGACTTTGCCGGGCCTCTCTGATCACTGCATAGTCTATTCCGAGTTCAACGTCAACCCACAGAAGAGGAAACAGGTCGTCAGATCGATCCCCCTATACAAGAAGGCGGACTGGGATGGACTACGAGGGGCAGTCAACACTCTTGCTGCAAAAATTGCAGAATCAAAGGACACGCAAGCACAGAAGACCTCTGGCACTTGTTCAAAACTGCTCTCCAAAAGGCTGTAGAAGCATACGTTCCTCACAAGTTGTCTCGAGCAAACAACCGCCAACCCTGGATTACCCCTGAATTACGGCGGCTCGTGAACCAGAGAGACCGAGCCTACAAGAAGTGGAAAAAACAGGGCATGGAGGAATTGAGGATCAAAGCACGGGAGCTCAGACGGGAGGTACAACGTAAAATGCGACGGGCCTACTGGGAATACATAAACAGTACCCTGCCAGATGAAAGCTGTGAGTCTGGCGGGCACTCTTAAGCGATTCTGGACATTTATTAAGCACCAGAAGTCTTCAGACACTGGAATTGCTTCTCTCAAAGTGAATGGGACCCTATTCTCAGAATCAAAAGAAAAAGCTGAGGCCCTAAACCAGCAGTTTCAATCTGTATTCAGTGAAGGCAGAGTCTACACGCAGAGTGAGTTCCAGGCAAGATGCAAAATGAAGGATGAACAATATCCACAACTGAATAACATCACCGTCACTGAGGAAGGTGTCAGATGCCTGCTGATGAACCTGGACCCTTACAAAGCCAGTGGGCCGGAAGGTGTCAGATGCCTGCTGATGAACCTGGACCCTTACAAAGCCAGTGGGCCTGATGCTATAAGTGCCAGAGTGCTGAAGGAACTCGCTAGCGAAGTGGCTCCCATACTTACCACCATCTTTCAGTCGTCTCTCACCACTGGTCAAGTCCCAGCAGACTGGATATGTGCCCACATCACACCAGTGTTCAAGAAAGGTGAACACTATGATCCAGCAAACTACAGGCCCATTTCCCTGACCTGCATCTCATGCAGACTGCTAGAGCACATCATTGTCAGCTCTGTGATGGATCACTTAGAGAGAAACAACATCCTCTGTGGCCAGCAGCACGGATTCAGGAAGAACCGGTCCTGTGAGACTCAGCTCCTAGAAATTGTCAGTGAACTGGTGGACAGCATGGAAGAGGGCAAACAAACAGACATCCTTGTCATGGATTTTGCCAAGGCGTTTGACAAGGTAAATCACAGCCTCCTCCTGCACAAACTCCACCACTATGGCATTAAGGGCGAAGTCAACGGCTGGATCAAGAACTTTCTGACAGATAGACTTCAGGCAGTTGTAATCGAGGGAGCCCGATCGGAAGACGCTTGCGTAAAATCTGGCGTCCCCCAAGGATCGGTGCTTGGACCCTGTCTCTTCCTCGCTTACATAAATGACCTGCCAGAACAAGTGACCTCACCAACACGACTGTTTGCGGACGACACAGCACTCTATAAAACAATCACTTCCGAACAGGACCAAAGACAGCTGCAACAGGACCTCCAACACCTGGCAGACTGGGAAGGAAATTGGGATATGGAATTCCATCCCAAAAAGTGTATTGTCCTACCTGTGTCAAGGAGTAGAACACCACTTCGCCATAGCTATGACCTGCATGGCCACACCCTGGACACAGTGACTTCAGTGAAGTATCTGGGTATCACCATCCAGAAGGACATCAGCTGGGACTTGCATGTTGAGGCCATAACATCAAAGGCAAACAGAATGTTGGGCTTTCTACGACGGAATCTGAAGATCTGCTCATCAGAACTGAGGGAGAAAGCATACCTGACCCTTGTCAGACCCTTGCTTGAATATGCCAGTTCTGTGTGGGACCCCCACACTCGGAGGAACGTGGACAAAATCGAAGCTGTACAGAGAAGGGCGGCTCGCTTCGTGTTAAACCGCTACCACAACAGCTCCAGTGTAACTGACATGCTTTCTCAGTTAGGATGGCCCATACTTGAGCACCGCAGAAAGTCTACCAGGCTTACAATCAATCAATCAATCGATCAAATGTATTTATTGTCTTCAATGAAGAAAATCTTTTTTCAGCGTGCACTTAAATGTAAAACTG
>CM065681.1:22974749-23030498 GCA_017654935.2 Phymorhynchus buccinoides | reverse complement strand
GTGCTAGATTTGTACTAGGAGTGTAGCTATTATTTGTGTTTCCAGGGGCAGGACCTGGGTTTGGTTCAGGAGTGTAGGATAGTGAGAGAAGGAGGCTTGCCAAGTAGAGCAGTACCAGCCTCTCTTGATGTGGCCTTGATCTTTTTGGGCGACTATCTGCAATAGCTTGTACCAACATACAAAGGTTTGTACTCAAAGTTCTAAAAACATGTTTGTCCCTGAAGCTGAAATGGTTGAGGTCATTGTAGGGGTCTAGGAGCGAAGCATCATGCCTATGCACTTTCACAAGGAACAGAAAGCCTGCCAAGAGGCTGAGTGTGAAGCAATGTTGCATCATATTTGCCAGTCAGATTTTGGTTGATCTCGTACATAATACATTAAAAACAATAACTTAATGTGCCACAGTTTACATTTTAGTTGGAACACTGATGATGCTCTACCACCGTGATCAAGCTGGATGGTGTAGTCAATGTGTTAAAAGCGAAAGTACTCACAGTTGAAGTGTCCAACACTCTTCATAGTTCACACACACAGTCACAGCACTGTTGTTTTACTCCACAGGACAAAGTAGATGGACGTCCTGAAGATGAATATCTTTAACGTCCAGGAAACGAAAGTCCACACACTAAATGTTAGTTTTAAATCACAATAGTGCTCCCTGGTCGTTCTTGGTGAATGATGGCCGCCATGATGATTTTCCCATCCAGGTGTTCACCACACAAACAAAAAATCTATTTTCCCGATAATGTGTCAAATCTACTTGTTTTAAAAAGTCACCAACTTGTAAATATACACCAGAGTAAAAGTCTGATACAAATAATTTCACAAAAACTACTGAGAAATAAAGGTAAATCTGATTTTTAACACTAGCCAAAGCAACAATGTCAAAAACATGCCCGACCGGAAGCGGAACCTCAACTGACATCTGTTATACCCAGCTGTATTGACTCGATGAAACGGAGGCTAGATTATTTTTTGTTCCTACAAGCATTTAAAAAAAAATTGAAGTTTGTTTTGAATCATCCAGTTCTGTATATCAGTAGCGTAATAATTAGTTCGTTATATAGTTTCTGAGAGAAAATGGAATCTAGATCTTTCTTCTTTTCCCATAGAGCAACCACAGTCACTGCTGACTATTATGTGGCTGTAAATATTTGGGAGGATCTACGGGAATACACCGCTAAATAGTTTGGCAGCCATCTTGGATGATGCGCATGCGCGTTGTACTCGACAGATTCTTGCGAGTAAACAACAACCGCCATACTTGCTTGAAAACATGACGGATTTGAACACGCTGTCCGTACAAACTCTACGTTTGTGGAGCCAGGAAGCACTGAAATCTTTTCTGAGTGTGCGAAAAAAGAGCGTGGAAGGTTCTTTTGACGATCTCGTTGCAAGGTTTATTACTTTCATCATTTTTTTTTTTAAATGGTGGAGATTTTGCTAGGCTAGTTCTACTACTGTGCTAGTACTCAGTAGTAGTTCAACTTGTCATCAAATGTTCACAGCTCAGTTGAAATTTCACTACAAGTGTTATGATTGTATATAGAACATTGTATGTGATCAGTGGCAACGAATTGTTAATTTAGGATTTAAATATTTAAGCATAAAATGAAAGTTGTATTCATTTATTTCATAGGTCAAAAAAGGTCCAAGCTAGGTCAGTAGGTGCTCTTGCCAAAAGTCTTGTTTGTCAGTAAGGTGCCATCACTGGGATCAGTTTGATTGTTTGCTATTGAATTTTTTAAAGAATAAGCTATGTTATTTCAATCATTATTATCATTGTTATTTAAATAGGAGCTGCTGTAGCGCAGTTGGTAAGAGTCGCTGGCTCGTAATCCGTCAGGTTTGCGAGTGTGTGGGTTCGAATCCAGCTGGGATCGCAGTGGTGTGTCCTTGGGAAAGCACTTTACTCCTATTTTCCTCACTCCACCCAGGTGTAAATGGGTACCTGACGTCAGTTGGGGAAAAAGTCCTTCGGATGAGACTTAAAACTGAGGTCCCGTGTGCGAACGCATGCACAAAGATCTTGCGCACACGTTAAAGCCCATTCCACTAATCGGTAGGAGTAGGCCATGTTGTGCCGGTGGGATGGATGACACGGACTCACATAGTATGTGTGACGTAATTGACCCGCACGACCCGCTTTCTTTGTTTCTTATCTACACCCCCCTTTCTTTTCTCCGGCCGCCACTTTAATTGCGATTCAGCTTCAAACGGACGCCGATTAAGGCATTTATCCTCTTTGAAGCCCGATCTACCTCCCCATCACGGGAAAGCAACACCCACAGTCGGTGCCCTTTGAACCCTTCCTTTTCAATCACGAGAAGGATAGGAATGTCGGCATGTGATAAGGATGTAACCGGCGTGTGATTGTTCGGTACTAGTATGCATAAAATTATAGCATCATCTTGTGACGTGTCAACTGCTATAAACCAATGACAGGCTTTCATTGTTTGAAAGTGAAGGCTATAATTGGAGTAGTGAGAAAAAGTTTTCACACAAGACGCTGAAACCTAGCTAGAGCAACATTGCAGACTCAACCTCTCCCAGCCAGTCTTAATAAGCCCAACTAGTGAGTATTATTGATGGCTGGTGATTGAGATCTGGTTTGTTTGATCCTAGTTTTGATCTAGATCCTATGTTCAATGATGAATAAGGAGTAGATAGATATGTTATTGAAAAGAAGTGGTAAACATTCTGTTCTATTTATGTGCACTGATTATTTGTGTGTGTGTGTTTTTGACTTTAACACTTTTGGTACCAGAACCGGATTTTATGCCTACTAACCCTTTTGTCTATTTTTAGTAGGAAACCTGTGGGTTGCAATCCTGCACTTTATGATACCATTCCTTTCCAGGTGTTGGATGGAGAGTGACGTTGGCTTGATCACCTTTTATGTTTTACTGATCTCAGTTTGTTAACTGAAATTCAGATTATGTGTTCTTAGTGCTATTGTACAAGGGAAGCCTTCTAGCCGGTTGGGATTCACTAATTCCCTGCCGACTGAAGCCCCTTGTCTCTAAGCCATAGAGACCTACATCCACCTTCTCCTGTGATTATCAGCAGGGCATCGTGGGCCGGACGATCATCCCGGACTCACAAGCACCAAGACGGGAACGCCGCCAAGACGACCCACACCCAGAATCCGCGAGGAGACCACGCCTGAACCGTGCCATCCCGCGAAGCTGTAACCGGAACGACTGGGAGCTACTCTCACCTGATGAGCAAGCCCAGCCAACCCAGCACTCGCCGATCCCTACGGAGGAACTTGACAATAGCTAAGTTCCCAGGACCGCGCCAATCATTTGAACTTTCCCCCTGGCACTGAAGACACTAAGTGACCCTTCCCGCTTGGGGCTAACCTTCTAGAAAGACAAAAGTCTTGTAAATCCTTTTGGATTTCATTGTTTTGGCGCCATTGAGCTGCTTTATTATTATTGTTGCATAATCTTATGCAGATTTTGTGAGTAAATAAAATACAAGTGTCAAATAATCCTGAACCCTTTGGTCAGACTGATGAGAGTGGGAGTCTTGTAATTTCATGTAAAACCCTACTTCTCTCTGTCTGCCATTTAAAGCAATTCAACCACTTGTATTTCTTACAACCATACGAGCCAGAACCCGGGCACAAATATAAATTTATTAGATGAAAAGGGGCCGGGAAAGTTGCTCATCTCCCATACCCTAGAGAAGTGGGTTAAAGGCAAATTTTCTACTTGAAAATTTAACACACTAAAAGTCTTCCCTAGAGGCTTAGCCTTTTAACCCATTACCTCGTCACAGCGCCAACGGGAAACTGGGCCTTATAACTCCGCCGTTTATAAGCCGAATCACTTCAAACTGATTTGCTGTACTCAGCGTTACCAGTACTTGGCGTTACCATTACTAGGCGTTACCGTTACTCAGGAGAGAGCGTCACTCTCAGAGCAGTGCCAACAGGAAACGGGGCCTTATAACTCTGCCTTTTCTTAACCGAATTGCTTCAAATTTGCTGTCAGGTTTGCTGTCGCCGGGGCAAAGCCTGGCAGCAAATTTGAATAGAATCGGGAGAGCGCGTCACTCTCGGAGCAGCGCCAACGGGAAACAGAACCGTATAACTCCGCCGTTTCTTAACCAAATCGCTTCAAATTTGCTGTACTCAGTGTTACCAGTACTTGGCGTTACCGTTACTAGGCGTTACCATTACTACAGAGAGCGCATCACTCTCAGAGCAGCGCCAACGAGAAACGGGGCCTTATAACTCCGCCTTTTCTTAACCGAATCGCTTCAAATTTGCTGTACTCAGTGTTACCAGTACTTGGCGTTACCGTTACTAGGCGTTGCCGTTACTAGGGAGAGAGCGTCACTCTCAGAGCAGCGCCAACAGGAAACGGGGCCTTATAACTGCCGTTTCTTAACCGAATCGCTTCAAATTTGCTGTACTCAGCGTTACCAGTACTTGGCGTTACCGTTACTAGGAGTTACCAGTACTGGGCGTTGCGCTAGTCATATAATTAAAAGGCAACTGTCCGCCCGTCTGGCCGTCCGACACACAGAACAGGCCTTATAACTCCGCCGTTTTTCGACCGAATCGCTTCAAAAAATTGCTATCAGCCCTGACGTGGCGATGGCAATCAATGCGGCTGTCCACCGGCCTCTCGGCGCCCATATCTCCGGTATTTCTGGACGGATTGCCTTCAAATTTGGAAGGTAGATGACTGGGGACAGTGACTATCTGTGTGCCAAACTGGACTGAAGCGAATCGATTTAAAAACGCGCGCGATATGCGCCGCTTGACCTTTTCACAAACCGCAGCGAAACGAGACCCGACATTGACTCGAAATTTGGAACGTGCATGACCAGGGATAGTGACTATCTTGGTGCAAAATTTCAACAGCATCCATTCATAAACGCACGCGATATGAGCCAATTTACATTTGCCGTCCACAACAAACAGTTTACACAGAAAAAAACTCGGTACTGCGCGCGGGGGCAAGAAAAGGGTTGGAGAGCGGAGATTACCTTATGGCTCCCCCCCACCTGCGTGCGCATCTCGACCCTTCCAACGGAAGTGTCGCCATCTTAGTCAGATTTGTGTGTAAACAGCATCGATCTGGCATTTTTCAAACAAAGTTACTGACTAAGATGGCGGTCTCCCATAATATGGCACGCTCCTTGTGGCCGGATATGATGACACGTGGGTACCAGCCATAGCGAGGTACAATATCCCACTATTCATCGAGTGAGAGTGGAGATTACTTTAGCGATGGACGGGGTGGAACGGGATGAGAGAAGAAGATGGAAGGAGGGAGAGAGACAAAAGTAATAATACAAGGGCGTCGCCGAGCGGCAGACATGTCCGTCACCAGCAATGCCATGCACTTGCGACACCCCGTAGAGTGTCACATCCTGACACAAAATTGCAAGGGATTCTGTCTTCTAGTTCACGAGATACAGCTTGAAGAAGAAATACATAGCGCAAAGAAGGAAATTTCGGTTTTCAAGGTCAAACTTCAAGGCCAAGGTCAGCATGGCGATAATTTATGCTGGGATGTTTTCTACTCTAGGGTATACAGTACCACATACAATCTGAAGCGCTTCTGTCAAGCACAAATGTGGAAAATAAAGCTTAAAACCCAGTTTGTAGACCCCTACCACATTCAAGGCCTACCAATCTCCCGGACCGTGACGTTGACCTTGATCGGTATGCCACCATCAGAACAGGCATAAGCCAAAGTACCTACATGCCAAATTCGAAGACTCTAACACGAACGGTGTGGGAGTTATGGCCCCTTAAAGATTTTCGGTTTTCAAGGTCGTACGCCAAGGTCAAGGTCACGACGGCGAAAACATTTTGCGCGGATGCCTTCCTCTCATGGTGACACATTAGCCGACAACATTTGGCGCGATTCGGTCAAGTGGTTCGGGAGATATCCTTGGGACAGACAAAAAAACAAAAAAAAACAAAAAAAACAAAAAAATACAAACCAACCCATGCAAAGTCCGATCACCTATTTTGACGGACAAATACAAACCAGACGACCACAAAGTCGATCACCTATGGTGACGGACAAAAACAAAAATACAAACCAGACGACTGCAAAGTCCGATCACCTACGGTGACGGACAATTATGCTGCGGCGTGTCGCAAGTGCGTGGCATTGCTGGTGACGGACATGTCTGCCGCCCGGCGACGCCCTTGTTCGGGAGAGCGGTATAGTTGGGGAGGGGGGGGGGGGGGGGGTGTAAAACCGAGCCTCTTATGGTTGCTTTGATCTTCTGTCTGGGTTCCTCTGGGTGGGCTCTCTTGTATGTTTGTCTGTCTGTGTCTCTCTCTCTCGCTTTCTGTCTCTGTCCCCCCCCCCCCCCCCCCCCCCCTCTCTCTCTCTCTGCCCTTGTCTGTAGGGCCTATGTCTCACTGTCTGTCTGTCTGTCTGTCTGTCTCTCTCTCTCTCTCTCTCTCTCTCTCTCTCTCTCTCTCTCTCTCTCTGTCTGTCTATCTCTCTCTGTGTCTTTGTCTATCTCTCTATGTGTCTCATGTATCTGTATGCCTATGTGTCTCTCTCTGTGTCTGTCTCTCTCTCTCTCTGTCTCTCTCTCTCTCTCTCTCTCTCTCTCTCTCTCTCTCTCTCTCTCTCTCTCTCTCTCTGTCTGCCTCTGTGCCTGCTCCGGGGCGGAGGACGTTAAACAAATTTTCATTCATCCAACTGGAACAGCAGTTGTCCTCTTTGCTCTCTGTCTATGTCTCTCTGTCTGTCTTTCTTTCTTTGTGTGTGTCTTTGTCTGTCTGTCTGTCTGTTTGTCTGTCTGTCTGTCTCTCTCTCTCTCCCCCCCCCCCCCCACTCTCTCTCTCTCTCTCTCTCTCTGGAGGACGTTAAACACAATTTTCATTCATCCACATCCTGACACAACATTTGAAGAACTTATGTCTTGTAGTTCACGAGATACAGCTTGAACAATAATATATAGCGCAAAGAAGGAAATTTCGTTTTTCAAGGTCACACTTCAAGGTCAAGGTCAGCATGGCGATAATTTATGCTCGGGTGTTTTCTACTCTAGGGTATACAGTGCCAGACACAATATGAAGCGCTTCTGTTAAGTACAAATGTGGAAAATATGGCTGAAAACCCAATTTGTAGACCCCTACCACTTTCAAGGCCTACGATCTCCCGGACCATGACCTTGACCTTAATCAGTATGCCACCATCAGAACGGGCATACACCAAAGTACCTGCATGCCAAATTTGAAGACTCTAACACCAACGGTGTGGGAGTTATGGCCCCTTAAAGATTTTCGGTTTTCAAGGTTGTACGCCAAGGTCAAGGTCACGACGGCAAAATGGTTTGCGCGGATGCCTTCCTCTCATGGTGACACATCAGCACACAACATTTGACGTGATTCTGTCAACCCGTTCGAAAGATATCCTTGGGACAGACAGAAGGAGAAAAAAATGACCCTCCAATTTTCAGGCTCCAGCGATCTTTTTGACCTTGACCTTGACCTTGATCGGTATGCCATCATCAGAACGGGCATAAGCCAAACCACCTTCATACCAAGTTTCAACATCCTATGTTGATCGGTGCCCGAGATATGGCTAAAAATAGATTTTCGGTTTTCAAGGTCGTACGTCAAGGTCAAGGTCACGACGGCAAAATGGTTTGCGCCGATCTCTTCCTATTAAGGAGACACACCTTCACACAAAATTTGACGCGATTCGGTCAAGCGGTTCGGGAGATATCCTTGGGACAGACAGAAAGAAAAAAAAATAAATAAAATACAAACCAGCCCATCGCAATAGAGCCCATCGCAATAGTCCGTCTTGGTGAGGGGAGGGGGAGAGAGAGAGAGACAGACAGACAGACAAACAGACAGACAGACAGACAAAGACACACACAAAGAAAGAAAGACAGACAGAGAGACATAGTCTTGGTGACGGACTAATAATATTTCGCGGACCCGGCAAAACCAATACTCAGCGTTACCGGTACTAGGCGTTGCGCTAGTTTGAATAAAAAAGGGCGAAACGGGACTCCTGATTAGGCAAAAGGCTCCTTGCTTAAAAGCTCACGTGAGTAGGGCCAACTTGTGGCGGTGCCATAGCCGATGAGGTTTAACCGAGGTGTGGTCACCGCTACAGCTATCTGTATTAATAAAAAAAAAATCGGGACTTTACTGGTTTAGTACTGCCTCCGGGCATTGCCTCCAGTATTGTACCCACCATATTTGTATTTACAAATGTCCCATATGTGTCTGATTCAGACCAAGAGGACGTAAAACTCCATTTTCGCCTATGGCCTAGCGAAATGTGAAAGAACCCCTTCTACTTCTTCTCCTTCTTCTGTGGTGGCGACCAACTTCTATTTACAGAAGTAGGGGAAGACGGGGTAAAAAGCGCATGGGCGGGTAAGAAGCCCACCCCAATTATCTCATGAAATGAAGCAAATTTCAGTCTCATTTTGCCCATGAGACGAGCGTTAATGTCTAGTAGCATTCGTCTCATGGGCAAATTTGACTGAAATTTTCTTTATTTCATGAGATAATTGGGGTGGGCTTCTTACCTGCCCATGCGCTTTTTACCCCGTCTTCCCCTAAATGTACCTACGCACTTAGGGGTGAAACCAAAGGAGAAGAAAGAAGGAAACAGAGAGGAGAAACAAAACAAAAAAATGCCCCAGGAGCCTACAGATCTTAGTTCAGTTCTTCCTTGTCCTACGGTTCTTGGAGTTATTCACATTCTTGTTGTTTAGTGAAGCAGATTTAAGTCCAATTTAAAAACAGAAGCAAAGACATAAAACAAAACAAAACAAAAAAGTGTGAACCATAGGCTTTTTCGCAGTATCAATAGTATCTAGGCAAGACCAATCCGACTACCGTAGCGGTCCCCGGGGCCAAACCCCGACCGGCACAGCTCCTGCCCTTCATTTACTACTACTTTGACATATGGCCCCTAACTCCCTAATTTATTCTTTTTCGGTGGGTGAGAGCCGCTCTGCGGATGCAGGCTCTCCTCCAGGGGCTGAGGTTTCGGTCCATCTGAGGTGGCGCTGCAGCCTGCATGGCTTCGAAGGAATCCAAGGATGGTGCTGCAGCGATGTCTTCTGGGAGGCTGTTCTAATCTGGAGTAGTGCGGGGGAAGAAAGTTTCCTGCCGGTACTGT
Source organism: Phymorhynchus buccinoides (assembly GCA_017654935.2). NCBI lineage: Eukaryota > Metazoa > Mollusca > Gastropoda > Neogastropoda > Raphitomidae > Phymorhynchus > Phymorhynchus buccinoides. The sequence continues at coordinate 23,021,358 of CM065681.1, read as the reverse complement.
GTTCGGTGCACTCTAATTAAATATCATACGCCTTTGTAGTTGGGGCATATATATATACTTTGTTTGGATCTTCAGGAGGCCATTTGTGTATTTGTACATGGTGACAAGTCTGGCTTTTCTCCTTCTCTCCTGCAGAACAGGCCTGGCAAGCTCTTGAAGCATGTTGTCGACGCTGGAGGTTCGCTTGTAGTCCTGCATGGCCCACCTTGCTGCACGCCTCTCGACCTTTTATTTTCAATGGAGTCGATGCAGGTCGTTGTGGTGGGGTCCCACACAGGACTAGCATATTCCAGGACTGGTCGGACAAACGCCTTGTATGCTGCTACCTTGGCTTTGCGGCTGCAGACCCTAAAGTTTCTCCTAACAAAGCCTATAGGGTCTTGTCTACCATAGCATAGCAATTTGGCTTATTTTTGCCCTCTAGATAGAGAAAATAATGTTTTACGCCCTCTTTGGCCTTTCGGCCATGTGGGGCACCCCTCTAGATATCGTTTCACGTGTTATCATATACTTTTTTTTTTTTACCCGTGAACTAGTAGACTTTTGTGTGTTGATTTAAATCCTAATAAAGTTCCTCTAAATGTGAGGAGTACATCACGCTTTTATATTTTTGGTCAATATTGTTTGCCTTGCTGGTAATGTTTACGTGAGGGTCCCACTTGAGGTCTTTGGTCAAGGTTACCCCAATCGGGACCGATCCGACATTTTTCAATGACGTAATTTAGCACCATTCGGGGAAAGGACTACCGTCCGCTTTCGGTTTTGGTTTCACTCGGATTTCAATCGTTTCAAGGAAGTAAAACCCGCAACACCAGTTACTTTCATTCTTCTATTCAAGCAGTTTCTGTGCAGATAAGGTGAGTTAATATACCGAATTACTGGCGTCAATATTATTTAAAAAAATTATAATTTATATAAAATCCAAGATCAGTAGTCTAATCTGTGTGTTTAGCATAGCATAGCATAAATGGCACTATAGGCTATAGGCTATTTTGTTTAGCCTTTTGCCCTCTAAATATGTTTTTGATTTTTATTTGGTTTGGCTTCATTCACTGATGACTACTAAGGCATCTGTGTTTTATTCATTTAAATCTGTATATTAACTGAATACGTTTTGTTTTGGAAAAAAACTTGTCTATGTTATTTTTGAATGAATTTAATGACTGCATTAACTGCTTCATCGGGAAGGAAGGTTATTCCATGCATTTATTACTCTGTTAGTAAAAAAGTTTTGTGCTAGTCTGGTGTTAGTATCTTTTTTGTACAGCTTAAAGTTATGGCCACAGGTTCTATCACCCTCACAAAGAGTTAGTAGGCTGTTAGTAGTGGAATAATCGTATAAATGGTGACATATTTTATAAACTTCAATCATATCACCCCTGAGCCTTCTATACTCTAGGCTAGGTATCCGCAGATAAATAAGTCTTTCCTCTAGTCATAGGTCATATCATTTGTACCAACAATCTTTTTTGTAAACCTCCTCTGAACTCCCTCTAGCATATCAATGTGTTTTCTCAAATGTGGATACCATACAGGATTTCCATACTCTAACATAGGTCTCACCAAAGCCTTAAATAAAGGAATCATTATAACTTTTGATTTATTAGTAATAGTGCTAACAAGCAGACCGGACATCCTGTTTGCTTTTAATACAATATTATTTATGTGAGGTTCGAAAGTCAAGCCTGGGTCCACAAACACCCCAAGATCTTTCTCAACATCTGTAGGTTCCAGCACCCGTTTATCTTCATTATTTTTCATATAATATGTATGCTTGGGATTATTTTTACCGAGGTGCATAACCTTACACTTTTGACTATTAAATTTCATGAGCCAGTTTTGTGTGACAGTGTGTGTGTCCTATTTAGTATTTTTGCCTGAATTCTTAAGTTAACTCTGCCCTCACTTTAGTCACTAAAGTTGGCAGTTTTATTCAGTTTTTATGTTTCTTTGTCCAGTTTTTATACTTTTAATCAGCACAAAATCTGCAGTTTCTACCTGACCGAAGTCCCCATGTTTTATACCAACATGCAGAACCATCAAAATTTGTTCACAGTGATAACAATACTAATAAATCTTTGTTCCAGCTAACAACTGACTCAAGAACCCGTAACAGTGATTTAAAAATACTAACCCAGTATAGCCGAACTAATATTAGAAAAATTTTTATTTTCTAACAGAGTAACAAAGTTTTGGAATACTCTTCCTGCACATATTAAACGAGCACAGAATCTAACACAATTCAAAAACCTCCTTGGTGGATACACCAACATATCAAAACTACAATACGAGCATGACTAAAAGGCATATTTGCCGAAAACAAAATACAAAAACCTCTCAGCTGTGCAAAAGTTCAAACAAAAATGACAGGACAGTGAAGAGGCCGCGAGGCCTAATGTCCTAACTACCTGACCTGACCTGACCTGACCATGATGGTGATTGAGGAGTTTCTGTGTATTGCCTATTGGTGTTATTTGTTGGTGTTGTAGCTTAATACTGTGAGTACATTAAAATACTGTGGAACAAGGGCCTCATCATTTTCTCAGCAAAATCCACATTTTTTATCATTTTGGTTTATTAAGATCAGGCTTGCATTTTGGTCAGCAGGAAACTGCAGACTAGGAACACTAGAAGGCGTGCAGGATGGATGACGATCCAGAGACAGGAAGATTCCTGTGGATAAAAACCAGCAAAGACGCAGCCCCCGAAAGGATAGAAATCCATGAGTTTCTTCCAGACATGTACAGGGAACTCAGGAGACCTGTCAGGGTAGGTGTGCAGGGGTGCTTGAGCCTTTGGGGGGTTTCTCAAGAGTGTTTTTATTTTATTACTAGCGCAACGCTGATTACCGGTAACGCCTAGTACCGGCAATGCCTAGTACCGGTAATGGTGAGTTCCGGTTTCGCCGGGTCCGCAAAATATTATAATTTTACTTTTGTCTGTGTCCCTCTTTCCATCTTCTTCCATCCCGTTACCCCCCCCCCCCTCCGAAACACCCACCCCCCCTCACACCGGTAACACCTAGTACCGTTGACGCCTAGTACCGATACCGCCAAGAACCGGTAATGCTGAGTACCGGTTTGGCCGGGTCCGCAAAATATTATTAGTCCCCGAGCCGAAGGTTCGGGGAACTATTGTTTCTGTCTGGTCCGACCGTCTGTCCGTCCGTCCCAGCTATTCGTCCGTTTTTCTCAAAAACTATTCAGTATATCATCAAATTTGGTATACTAGTTTGCTAAGATGCAAGCTATCCACTGATATATTTAGTTTTACATTAAGGTCAAGGTCGCGCCAGTTACGGGGTTCAAACCCCAAAACACATAATCGCTAATATCTCGCGAAGTTTTGCATGTATTTCAATGCAGTTTTTTTTTCACATTTCTTGATGAATGGTCTATAACACAGTTGTCATTAATTTTTCTGTGCGCTCGTGTGCGCATGATCGCGCGCGCTCAAATCACGGGTCCGAACCCCAAGGCTATATATAAAAAAAACTATTCAGTTACGTGCTGTTTTGATGCGTTTTTATGTAGTTACATGCTGTTTTGATGCGTTTTTATGTATGTGTACAGCCGACACATTCCGATTTTGGAGTAGCTCGGCGATGCTGCGAGGGGACTTTGCAGCCGCCCGGCATTGCACTTGTATTATTACTTTTGTCTGTGTCCCTCCTTCCATCTTCTTTTCTCCTCCTGTTAAACCCCCCACCCGAACCCCCCACCAACCCCAACCATCCCCCGCCCATTCATTCGTTTCCAGTTTGGCACACAGATAGTCACTGTCCCCGGTCATCTACCTTCCAAATTCGAAGGCAATCCGTCCAGAAATACTGGAGATACGGGCGCCGAGAGGCCGGTGGATACGCGTTTCGCGCATTTGCCAAACCGCGCAAATGACACGGCCGCCTCGGTTGCCGTTGCCATCACCCCGTATAGGGTTCATAGCAAATTTGAAGCGTTTCGGTCGAAAAACGGCGGAGTTATAAGGCCCGTTCTGTGTTCCACACGGACACACAGTTGGTGTTTCATAATAATAATAATAATAATGGGAATTTATATAGCGCTCTTTCTCACATGAGCTCAGTGCGCTTTACATTGATAACAAGAACATTAAAGGCAAAGAAATAATCAATCATTAGAAAGTAAGATAAACACGATGATTGCACGCAACGTTCTCTTACTTCCTCTCACACACACACACACACGCATGCACGCACGCACGTACGCACACATGCACGCATGCACGCCTGCATGCATGCAGGCACACACACACACATACATACACAAATACACACATACACATGAACGCACGCACACACACATACACACACATACACGCACGCACTCACTCACACACAATTAATTATACAAGAGTAAAATAGTTACAATATGAAAATTCTAAGAAGAAACATAGACCACATTCACATTCTCAATCAAGTTTGGATACAATACTGCAACTTGAAATAAAATCATACTGCCATCGACATACCAGTTACATGACTAATTATAATAGACAAATTTTGCAAAAACAAAAATACCCTTCTACCTCATTTACAAGTATTTAAAGTTTACAAAACGTAGACATTCTACATACAACTTACAAATAATAAAATAATTGTAAATACATTTTTTACAACATTTCTGCAATGAAATGGACCCCCCACCCCCACCTCACACACAAACACTAATCAATCATAATATGTCCGAAACAAGTGAGTTTTAAGGGCAGAGCGAAAGGAGGAGATAGAGTCAGATGTGGGAAGGAATTCCAAAAGTGAGGTGCTAAATAGTAGAAGGATCGTTCACCAAAAGATTTCGTGTGGACCCGAGGAACCTTGAGTGTGCAGCAGTCAGAGGAAGAACGTAGGGAGCGAGCAGGTGTGTAGACAGTTACTAGTTCGGAGAGATAAACAGGACCAGAAGAGTGAACAGCACCGAAACAAAGGCAAGCTATTTTATACTTGATTCTAGCCTCCACTGGAAGCCAGTGCAAGTTACGAAGATGAGGTGTTATAACTTATATGATCAGAGCGTGGAATCTTGAGAGTGAGGCGTGCTGCACTGTTTTGCAGTTTTTGAACACGTTGCAGGAGATACTGAGGACAGCCACAGAGAAGAGAGTTGCAATAGTCAATGCGGGAAAGAATAAAGGCAGAAATAAGAGTTTTTGTGGCTTCAATAGACAGAAAGTGTCGAACAGCATGATGGCATAATATTGAAAGGTGATAGCAGCTGCTCTTGGTATAGTATGGTATGGTATGGGGGTGCGGCTTAGACAAGGGTAGGGTTTGTAGATTGGAAAATACAGCATTTTCTAGTCAATTCGGGCTGCTCCCACAGAAGAATGTCCGCTAATGCAGAACCACCCTATTTTGGGGGTAGGGTGGCGATGGAGATTCGGTTGGGGTTGGGGTCGTACTCGGGAAATGTAGGTATCAAGTTGGTTCATACCAGGCAGCAGGGGTCTCCCTCCCTGTATCAACATTATACTGCTGTGGGCTGTTTTACAATGCGTAAAACACAAAGGTCAGACTTGCTTTGAGTCCACATCCGAAGGACCTGGTGCTCAGTTCGATACTTCTTATTGAGGTACGCACACACACATAAACGTACAACTGCAAGCAAGCATACACATGCAAATTACAAGCATACACAGTGACACACACACACAGACAGAGAGACTCTCTCTCCCCAACAAAGAATATAATTAGGATTAGCCCCATTTGAGCTTGTTGCTACCTGACGGTGAACTCAGCCATTTAAGCCGCTAATTAAGAACAACTACTCGCGCACAAGCGTGCGCACACGTACACACACACACACGCACGCACGCACGCACGCACGCACGCACGCACGCACGCACGCACACACGCACACACACACACACACACACACACACACAGTATTGAAGAATAACTCTGCTTACTAGGAAAGTAGAAAGCACTGACTGTGCAAGCCTTTGACACAAGATAATTCTATTTCAGACAGCATGTGTGCATGCATGTATGTTTGCGCGCGTGCGTATGTGCATTTGTGCATGTCCAATTGTAATATGTATGCATGGTGTGCATGAATCTGGTTGTCTGGTTGCATGCATGTGTATGTGTGTGTGCATGGAGTGAATGTGTGTGTGTGCATGTGAGTGTGTGTGTGCATGTTCACATTTTTATATGAGTCTGGGTGAGTATGTGTGCACGGGCATGCGCTCACATACATGTGTGTGCATAATTAAGCCTATTTCATTTTATTCCTGTATAATGCTATCTGAGTATCTCCCAACACAGAACATGCAGAGCGGAGATGGGGGTGGGGGTGGTGGAGGAGCTGTGCCACGGAATCAGCATGGATGGATGGGGAGGGTGAGAGACAGGGAGGACAATGAGGAAAACATGTACCCCCCGCAACCTGTAAACCGGAATCCTCCACAAGATGTGCAACCTTTACCAAAACCCAGACGAGATGAAGGTTTTCGAGGTTAGGAAAGATGACAATACCTTAATGATGATATCATCAATCAATCTATCAATCAACATCATGGTAATGATGATGACGACGATGAAAGATCACACAATGACAGCAATCATAAAGGCCTTCGCACACTAACATCAGGCGTCAATTGTTTCTCAGAGCAACGCCTTGACGCGTTGATGCCTGCATCACAGCACACATTGTAGCGAGGCAGTGGTGTTCTCACACACGACTCTTGTCGCTTCGCCTCTTGTCGCGCGAACTTCCTTATTTGGAAAGCAAGGAAAGATTACTCTAGCGTCAAACCTCCTCCTAGAAACAACAGTATTTTTTTTCTTCAATCAGAGTTATGGTCCTTCCGTCCGTTGTGATTGGCTAGTTTCACGATCTCTGCGATCTTGAGCATCAAAATTAGAGCCGCTTCTATTCTCGAGCAACACAAAATCGCGCAGCTACGCATCAAAAATCCTGCCGCGCCGCGAATCTCTCACACGCAAGCGGCGCATCAAACTGCGCCTTGCAGCACAAAATCGCCGCGATCTCGAGATCTTGACGCTAGTGTGCGAAGCCCTTAAGGGTTATATTTTTGGGTAAAGGTAAAGATGTGCCACCCCCCCTGCATTTCTCGGTTAATTCCATTTTTCCGTTTTTGCCTTTCTTACCAAACATAAAGCCGTATTTTATTAACCTTTTCAGCTAATTATCTTTTTGGAATAAAACCCCTAACCCTAGCCGCCCCCCACCCCCCCATAAGATGGAAAAACGCAATGAACCACGACTGTGACAAATGCCGCGGTGTACTGCAGTACATGGGGGGGGGGGGGGGGTCCTATTAGATAATGGCCTTTATCATGACTGCAATTAATTATTGAACAAAGATAATTAGCTGAAAATGTTCATAAAATACAGCTTCATGTTTGGTAAGAAAGGCAAAAACGGAAAAATGGAATTAAGTACTGAGAAATGTAGGGGAGGTGGCACATCTTGACCTTTACCTTTTTTTGGTAAAAAAAAATGATGATTAATAAATTTGACAAAGATATTTTTTTAAAATGGTAGCAAATTTTTTTAATAGAAAAGTTGATGATTAGTTGTAAGATGACATAAATGATGCCAATGAGGAAATTTTGAGAAACAAATTGATTGATATGATGAAGAAATTTTTTTCAAAGATGATAGTGATAAAATTTTGGGAAAAGAGTGATTAATTTGATATAAAGATGTATTGTAAGACTGTGATGATGATAACACTTTGAGAGGTGATCCAGTCATCATGATAACAATATTCTTAACAGCAATGATGATAGCACTATTTTGAAAGATGATGATAACAAGAACATTTTGATCGGTAAAAATAGTGACAATTTGACTGAAGAAGTTACTGACAGAATTGAAGTTGATATTCCAGATTAATAAACAAAATTGTGATGGAATTAAAGATGAATTTCTAGAAATTTAAACAATACTTTACTATCACTATCTGTTATGTTGGGTTACCCCTTTATTATTAAATGAATAAAGGAAATGATATTATTAAGAGAAGGATAGCAACATTATTTTTTAAATAGGACAATCTCCAATGATATCATCTGGTGATCACAAATTTGTATGTCTCCTTGCATCCTTTCTTCTGTTAATTTGTTTTCACTGAAACACAATCTGTGTCAGCCTTCTTTTTAGTTTCTGTATTATTGTCTCTTGCTTTGTCCCTGCCTCTCTCTCTGTTTCTCTTCCTGTCTCTCTCAGTCTCTCACTCTTTTTCCTCTCCAGATCATCAACGCGGTGGCGGCCACAGACCTCCAAACAGAAGACCAGGAGGGCAACACTTTGGGCCTCGCCAACATCAGCCAGGATTCAGACCTGCAGAACTGAATGTGTCTTTCCACAGGCTGCGAGAACTGCAGGCCAAGGAGCCGGCAGAGGTGGTAGCAGCACTGTCCTACAGCAAGAAAGGGCTGTCCCAGCTGCTGCAGAGCGAACAGAAGCTCACCTCGAATGACCAGATGATGCGGCTGCTGCTCAGCTGCCTGGCCAAAGTGAGCCTGTGTCAGTCCATGCCTGGGCAGCAGAACGAGATCCTCAACGAGGTCAGAGCCTCTGAGTTCCTGCTGTTCATGGGAACGTTTCTTACCACCTGCAGCAGAACCATGCAGGTTGATGAGGTCATCAACATCCTGGGGGAATGCGCCGATCTGATGAGAATGCTCCTCACGCTTTTCCCTTCCCACATCCACCAAGTTCTTATGGCCCAAGCTTTCATGGACATAGCTCAGAGAGATGTCAAGACGAGAGGGATTGAAGTTCTCCCGATGGACATCACTGACAAGTTGGACACCTACAAAATCACTGTCGATGCGGCCGTGGAAGGGCGACAGCGCAGGAGGACCCAAAACCGCAGAGGACCGATCAACGAAGATGATTTGACCCCACCCGACGACTTCAGAGATATGTCCGTTTTTCCAGCAGCTGAAGATTTAGACAAAGACAATCCTCCTTTCTTGAGGAAGAACAAGCAGAAGGGGGGCTACTCTGGCGTGGATCATTACCTGGATGTTCAGTTCCGACTGCTGCGTGAAGACTTTGTGTGTCCGCTGAGGGAGGGCATTGCTGAATACCAGGAGATGACCAGTGCACCGCAGGCTGGAAAGAGACTGAAAGTGAGTACTTTTCTCCTGATGATGCTCAGAATGATGATGTTCTTTATGGCAATTTTCATTGTAGGTTTTGAGTATAGAAATTGATTGTTTGTCTTATTGAACTTAGTACTTGCACTTTTGTTTGAAAGAGCAAGTTCGTGTTTTAAATGGAATGAAGACCTGTGTGTGTGTGTGTGTATGTATGTGTGTGTGTGTGTATGTACGGCTGACAAGAATAGTACTAAAAATAAAAGCAACAACCATGCAAACGCAGAAGGATGATGAATGTATGTATACTAAATTAGTACATCCAGATTAAAGAATAAACATGAACAATGAACCAGTCTCCCCATTCAATGTAGCTTCTTTTTTTTTTTAAGTTAAAAAAACCATGTTCATGTTTCTCTGATTTTAAGCCTAAATATTCTGATTACACAGAACATTGTTTTCCACAGTTTCTTAGGTAGCTTTAAAAAAAAAAATTGTGTTTGGCCTTTTTTTTTTCTAACATTAAAAGTGTATATTGGCTCCCATTCTTATTTTCGAAGGACATACGAGTGTTTCACGACGTGCACATCCTGCGTTCGGTCTGCATGTCATCAGGCTTGGGCCATCGTTTGACCTTTGACCTGACGGGTTTGGGTCAAGTGCGCTGGGAAGTCAGCAAGCGACTGATCTATGGTTCACTGGTCTGTCTGTCAGCTGATGATTTCAGGACTCTCTACTTTGCCACTGTCAGCAACAGGGATCCAGCAGACCTAAGCAAAGGCATTGTGGATGTCACCTTTCAACACAATCTTCAGGAGGTTGGTTGCAATAATAATTGGCACTATTCATGTTTTTATATGTGTGAAAGAGAATGCAGTGATGAGGGAAAATCAGCTCATCTTTTTGTTAAATCAAGTTCTTTAAAAAAAAAAATTGTATTGAACAATTTTTTTTCCATTTTACAAATTTAATTTCACTCACATGTTCACACATGTAAAGCATATTAATGGCCATGAAGGCAACAGCCATGACAGCTGCAACGACGAGAGCGTTAAATCAAGTTCTCTTTTTTTTTTCTTCCAATGTTACATTATGCTCTCTTACCTTTATTGTACTTTATTCCTAATTCTGTTGTGATTTTGTATCCAGAAGAAAAGGAATACTATTATAACTACTATGTTTAAAAGGAGTTACATTTTCTTCATTTCTGTTCTAATTTTCTATGACAGATTTTTGCCATTCCCCCTGAAACGTCTTTCACAATGGCAGAGACCACAGCGTTCTTTGAGGCGTATCGCCATGTGCTGGCTGGTCTGCAAAACATGAATGACCAGGATCTGCCGTTCCAGAATTACATTGTTCACTGCAAGAAAGACGTAGCTCAACCCAGGTGAGAGACTTAGTTGAACCTTTATTCTTTGATTGGTTTGTGACTGAGAGAATGAGAAAAAGAGAGAAAGATCTATTTTGTCCACAATTACACTATTCACTGCTGGAAAAATGTAACTCAACCAAAAGGCCAGACTACGCAGATCTTTACCTTTGAACACTTTTATCCTAACTTTTTATTTCTGTGCCATTATATCAGTAAATAAGATAAATAAGATTCAATTAATGTTAGTCACAAATGTCTTGCTCTTACTTTTAGTTCCGTATTTTCCAGACTACAAAGTACACTGTTGTCTAAGCCTCACCCCCTGAATTTTATTGATATTCTGGAAAAAACAATGATAAAGCCGCATTCAGTGTCTAAGCTGCAAGAGACTGAAAAAGAAAAACGAACCTGAGCAGACGAACTCGTGATTGAAAGCCACGGCAACTTCGACGGTCTGTGTTGCACTCTCACATAAACTACACATAACAGTACAGACCTAATATTCGCCATAATGGCTAAATACTGGATTCTGCACAACGACACAACACAACACAAAACATGACAAAGTAATGCACTGGCAGTTCATTTTCAGTCACAGTTTGCACACACAAATCTTTTACCGCGCATACAACTCGGCTGACAAAATGGCGCTGCACACACCGCAGATACGAAATCACAGCAAGCGCTAATGCGCCAGCTGCTTTCATTTATCGGATTTTGTGAGTTGTTTGCATTCAGCAAGTGTTTCAGTGCACACACTAACGCCGATTTATCAGTTTAATAACGGAAAGGAGCTGCTTTTCAACTTCTTTTTTTGTAAAGTGAGACCATTCACTGAGTTCCAACTTATGGAGTGAGACCGATAACCTAGTTTCAACTTGGAAGTTGACTTCGCATTTACGTGTGAACATAGTTCGTAAAGATCGACACAATCACGACTGTTTGAGTTCAAATTTTGATCATAAACTGCTCAGTGATGACACATGTGCATAAAAGTGAAATTTAGTGGTCAGATCGTGATATCGCTAATTAAATTCTTCAGTTTCGGCATAAGATCGGTTCGTTTTTACCGAGATTGACGATGTCAACACGCAGAGGCTGGAGTTGATGACCAGCCTAAAATACGGAAGGAGAAATATTCACAAATTAGCTGCAATCGTTGTTTTAGCCGCAGGGATCCAAGTTGAAGAAAAAAGTAGCGGCTTATAGCCCGGAAAATATGCTAATTTTATTCTCTTGATTTTAAGAGATAGGGATCAGAAATTTTTGTGTGTGTTTTATGTTACAAGAAAATTACTAGTCATATGCATGGATTGAATTTTTTTCTTTTCTGAGACAGTTTGATAGGAATTTTAATCTTTAAAAAGCCAACCATTGCTCAACAGGTAAACTAACTTGAACAGTATTTATTGTGTGTTTTGTGGTGTGTGTGTGTGTGTGTGTGTGTGTGTGTGTGTGTGTGTGTGTGTGTGTATGTGTGTGTGTGTGTGCTTGCATATGTGTGTGTGCTTGCTTGCGTGTGTGTGCACGTACATCCATGTGTGTATACTGTATGGGTATTTGGTTGCTGGTGTTCATAGGCTATATATAGCTGTGTATGAATGTGTCCATATTTGCATGCCCTATATTATACACTCACACATAATATTATCTGTCCTTACCAGATACCTGAACCGGAGCACACAGTATGACCTACGACCACTGGTAGACGAAAATGTTCAACTGACGGACAAACGGCAAACTGCAGAGAGAGCTTTGGGTTTGAGAGCTTTGGTGTTGGACGTGCCAGTGAAGTACAACTTCAGCCTGGAATCCAGAGAGGCAGAAAGTGTGGCTGTGCTGTACAAACAGCTGTGGCCGGACCCTCAGCTGCTGCATCTGGATGAGACGCAGTACGAAGCACTGCACTGCGCCCTGACCCAAGAGTTCTCTGTCATCCAGGTAAGCATGGAAAGAGAGATGAAAAGACACACACACAGACACACACTTGTATGCACACATGCATGTACGTATGCACGCACACATGCACGCACGCACACACACGCACACACACACACACTCACACACACACACACACACACACACGCACACACACACACACACACTCAGACACACACACACACACACACACACACACACACACACACACACACACAGATAAGGGAGGAGTGGGTGGGGGTAAGGTTTGGGGAGTTGGATTAACTGAGTTTGTAGAGATCGAAATTTTATAGTCTCATGATTACAGGTTACAATCTAGTTTCGTATTGGTACAGTCGACCCCCTCACGAACGGCCCTCTGATTTACGACCTCCCCTCTTTTACGACTGAAATATGAATGACGGATCGTTTTTCTTCTAAGCTTGCCTCCTCATTTACGACCCCCCTCTAATGCGTTTTATGACCGTAAATCTTGTTGTTTTTACGACCGATGCAACACATTCTGACAATTATCAGTCGCAAAAACGTATGATATCTATCCTCGGCCTCAGTTCGAGCCGACACACAGCTGAGGTACCACTGTTGTTAGGTCAATCTTGGTAAAAACAAACCGTTCTCATGCCGAAATTGAAGAATTTAATCAGCGATATCACGATCTGACCACTAAATGTCACCACTTTTATGCACATGTGTCATCACTGAGCAGTTTATGATCAAAGTTTGAACTGAAACAGTCGCGATCGTGTCGATCTTTACGAACTCTGTGCACACGTAGGCCTAAATGCGAAGTCAACTCCCAAGTTGAAACCGGTGATCGGTCACACTCCATAAGTTGGTACTCAGTGAATGGTCTCACTTTACAAAAAATAAGTTGAAAAGCAGCTCCTTTCCGTTATCAAACTGATAAATCGGCGTTAGTGCGCGCACTGAAACACTCACTGAATGCAAACAACTCACAAAATCCGATAAATGAAAGCAGCTGGCGCATTAGCATTTGCCGTGATTTCGTATTTGCGGTATGTGCGGCGCCATTTTGTCAGCCGAGTTGTATGCGCGGTAAAAGTTTCGTGTGTGCAAACTGTGACTGAAAATGAACTGCCAGAGCGTAAAATGGCGAAAATTAGGTCTGTACTGTTGTTATGCGTAGTTTGTGTGTGAGTGGAACACGGGCCGACGAGCACACTTTCTGTTTTCGCCCGTTTTCGCTCGTTTTTGTATATTAGCTAGACCGTGGATGTTTCATTCAAGAATGACGGAGAAAGCATGTTTTAGTTTTAGTGTATGCATGTGCTGTGCGTCATATACGGTGTAGTGAGTCACTGAGTGCATTGTTTTGGTCACCCCTGATTTAAGACCCCCCTCTTTTACGACCGATTTTTCGCGATTTTTTGAAGGTCTTAAAAGAGGGGGTTGACTGTACAGAGGGATTTTTTTTATTACAGATTGAGGTTTGGGGGCCAGGAGACATGTTTGTGGACTATTAAATTTTATAATACTGTAGCGGTAGGTTAAAGTTTCTGTTGAGTCTGTTTTAGTTCAAAGGGATTTTTTTCCTTTTATTACAAGTGACTCTGGTACTGCCTCTGCTCTGTAAAAAGGTCCTTCAAGAGAGATTTTAAACTTATATTGATATTGTTGATGATGATGCTGTTGGTGATAATAATATGTACTTAAGCATGATGGTCTTAAGGGGATACGCGGGATACAGGTGGCGCTAATTTTCCCCTAGTGGCTGACTGTGTCGTAAGAAACTCTACTAAAGGGTTTCAGTGAATGAATGACGTATGGATCAGATGGCGTAAGAATTAAATGACGATATTGTGAATGAAATGGCCTACTCTCTCTGTGATTGATCGTGCTAGCAGTGAATGAATGACGTATGGATAAGATGATGTAAGAATGAAATGATGAAATTGTGAATGAAATCGCCTACTTACTCAGTGATTGATCGTGCTAGCATAACATAATCTGGCGGACTCCCAGTGGTGGAAGACATTTTTTGAAAATATACAAGTTTATTTATATTTGTGAAAAGTATATCGCTAAAATGTTTGTATTGTTAGAATATAATGATTATTTTCAACATATTCATTTCTTAGTAACTACTAAAACCGCGTTACTAAAAGAAGAAATCTCATAAAACTGTCAACAACCAAAAATTAAGGGATATAACTCTTGACGTGAGTCCTGTGGAAAAATAGGGGTGGGGTTGAAAATGTGTATGGTGTTCAGTAAAAAGCATGGTGACATACTGTTTTTTTGTGTTTACTGTGGAGAATATACATTATTTCATCTATTATAAAAAAAACTAGAATGATTTCATCGTTGAGTTTCTTTCTACAGGCATTTGAACAATAAAATTTGGGGAAATATGTGTCAATACGGCAACAATTTTCTTAAATTTCCTATTGACTAAATTATATTTCCTTACCATTTGACATAGATTCTGATACCACATAGGTTGCAGTATCAGGCAATATTAATTGAAAGTTTTTAATAACTGAAGTGTATGAAAGGTCTCCAGTTTTCAGTAGACCTGATTTTACCTGAAAATTGTCCAACCCTGCACATTTCGACCATGAATTACAGGAAAAGTAGCATGGTGACCCTGGGTTTTTTCCCTTCAGTTTTGACCTTAGAAGTATGTGTAGATGCTATGACAAAAGTCTTGATCATTTGTTATTGTGGGAAATAAAAGGAGCGTATCACCTTAAAAGCAAAACAAGAAGGATTGCACCAATAATGTTTCCAGGGTCCCCCCGGCACGGGGAAGACCTACGTGGGGCTGAAGATTGTCAGAGCCCTGCTCCACAACCGAGCAGCTTGGGACCCCAACAACGACGGTACAATGCTGATCGTGTGCTACACCAACCACGCCCTGGACCAGTTCTTAGAGGGAATCATCTCTTTCTTCTCGGGTCAGTACCGTACTTTTCGGCTCATTAGGCGCTGCTGTGTATAAGGCGAATAGGGCAATTTTCAAGACAAATCTGACAAAATCCAAGTAAAGGCGCCCTCGTTTATAAGGCGATACACACCTCGCAACAGAAAGTCGAAGTTTGAAGCCTGTACACATCCTGTAAACGATTACCGACCGCCATTTTGTTGTCATAAACGAGAGTTGGCTCCCTTCTCAAATAATCGAAACTTCCATTTTTGCGACTTCCGGTTGTTGTGTTTGGCCAATTCTTCGCAGAAACTATCAATCAATCAATCAAATGTATTTATTGTCTTCAATGAAGAAAATCTTTTTTCTAGTAAAATTAGAAACTAGTAGAATTATGGCATTTTAAGCTCTACAACAATGCTTTTTACATCCAACGAAGGGTTGTGGCATCTGTTGGACGGTATCTCGGACGATAACAGGGATTTTGAAGCATTTTAACGCGAGTATTCGTCGTATCGGCGACTCGTTACCACTTTCGATGTTGTGACTCACAGTAGACTGTACTGAGTACGGCAATCGTTGCCTCTCTTCTCACGATTTTGTTCACTTATAGGGCGCCCTCGTTTATTAGGCGCATTGGTCGAAATTGGAGAAAAAAATATCGCCTTATAGTCCGAAACATATGGTAGTTTACATTGAAACCCAGACCTCTGGTGGATTTTATTATTTGGTGACTTTAGCAGAAAGTCATGGTCAATAGCAAAGTGAGAATGGGTGACCATTGTTTTTTCACAGGCTACTGCACCTACGATGTTCATTTCCATCTTATATGTGCATGCCCCATGAATTAAAGTAGTTTAGAAATGCTCTGGAAAGTTGATTGAAAGAGCTAACAACTTTGATGGTAGAGACAATGGTGGTAGACAAACATACACATGCTCATCTCCCCACCCCCTGCCACATATTGGCCACTGCAACAACCAGGTTTTGCTAGAGTGAATGCCCTTGGTAGATGCTTGAGTACTGACCAAACAAGGGAATAACTCGCCAATTACCCTATTTGAGGCCACTAAATGACTGCCTTTCGCAATAGTGAATTCCCTTTTCAGTACTGACCAACAAGGGATTCACTCTCACTGTCAAGGGTGTTAATAACCCTAGTTGCAGAGGCCAATACACTTACAGATTGGAAAAGTGCTTCCACCACTTCAGGAATGGGGAGACATTGGTCAGGAATAAAAAACCATTAGGAAAACGTAGAAAAGTGTTATTTTAGAAATGAGAGAATATTTCACCGTCCCCCTTTCCAGCCTATCCTAAGGTGACGCATGACCTTTACAGGCCGTGTGGTGCGTGTGGGAAGTCAGCTGCGCAGCGAGAAGCTGGAGCCTTACTCCCTGGCCAATCACCGCCTGGCTTTCCGCCGTAAGCATGACGACGTGGACAGGAACTTCCAGGAGATCACGAGGCTCCGCTTCCAAGGCCATGACGCCATGGAGGTCCTGAAGAAAGATGTGACCACCATGGGTAAGATGGAACCGTATCAGAAGTTGAAAATAAGTATTGAGATAAAAGAAGGTGGGGAACACTTAGATGTACTTGGAACAAATCTAGAGAGTGCTGTTTTGTGGTATTGTACACATTCCGCCTAAATGTTTGAAGAAAAGTAACAGCAAGTTTTCTTCTAGCCTGTTACTGAAAGGTACTTTCTTGTATAAAATAAATGTGCTCATTGTGGCCATCTACAGCCTAGAAGAAGAGCAGTGTAGAAGCTCTAAAAGAAGTGACACCAAATGAATGACTTTTTAGTTATAACTTTATAATACATGTGCACTTTATTAGTTGTGCTAGTCCGCAACTTGTGGACTAGCACTAATAAAGTGCACAAGTAAACTAACAAGTCACTTTTCATCATTATATGCAGTAACTCGGTGAAAAAGAAATGTGTAAATGAGCTGAGCGCTAACAAAAATATGACACATATCCAGGAGCATCAAGGGGAGAGAGCTTAAGAAACATGTACCGACATTTATGACAGAATTAAAGCAAATTTACATGTCTGTGACAGGCCTGAAAATAGAGTCCGCGAAGCGTGAGATTCCCCACGAGGAGTTGCTGGAGCGCTACATGTTGCCAGAGCATTACGAAGCATTTCAGGAACACCAGTACGTGCTGCAGAGGATGGCAAACACTGGGTTCATGCAACAGGTTTGTTTCATAATTACCTCTGCCAAGGCTGTTACTAAAGCTTTACAACACACTGCAGGACTGCCAGTACATGCTACAGCAGGCTATTTTTATTACAGACAAACCCCTATTTTACGACCCTCTGTTAAGCGACCACCTCTCATTTGAGACCGGATTTGTTGGCACGGATGCATTTTACTATGTAAACGACCTCTCTTAAACGACTTCCTCTAAAACGCGACTTACGACCGCCATTTTGTTGGTTTTTACGACCGTTGTTGTCGTCTGCATAGACTTCGAGCAAAGGGAAACAACCACGGTCAAGGGCCTGAAAGCAGAGTCGCTTCCCTTGTTGTAGAAAAGATGGCGGAAAGCGTAGGAAAAGCACGAAAACCACTGACTTTGAAAAAGAAAACCACTGACTTTGGACGAGAGTGGAGGTGATTAACAGAAGTCGTCGAAGTGAAACTGTAATACATTGATTGCACAATCCTATGGAGTTGGAAAGACCCAAATCCAGTTTTAATATGTCATTGTATGTGTACATGAAGAAGAGAGTATGAACTGTGCTGAACTTTTCTTTCTACGGCTGCCAGTGAAAACCTCCGTCATACGACCCCTCCAATTTACGACCGATTTTTCCAGACATTTTGGAAGTCTTAAAATAGAGATTTGTCTGTATTACTAAGACAAGGCTGTAACTTTTTTTTTTGGGGGGGGGGAAGATTGGTTCATCCGTTTGTCTGAAAGGGTTGTTCAATAAAAAAAACTTTTTTTAATTTTTTTAATGAAGGGTAAATTTTGTAAGTGTTCTTTGCTTACAAAAATTTGATATCCAACTGCAGCAACAACTAATACTACTACCATTATGACTACTACTACCACTCCTGCTGCTGCTACGTTTAGCACTTTTACTGCTACTGCTGGTGGTGGTGGTGTTACTACTACTACTGCTACATATGCTGCTGCTGCTAAAACTAATACCACTGTTGCTTTTACTACTACTACTACTACTGCTAATGCCGCCAATGTTACACTAATACTAACAGGGCAGAAAGAGAGGGCAACTGTATGCCATCCCAGAGTGGCTGGGGATTGACGGGGTGCTGAACAACACGGGCATGGCGGCCCAGGACCTGGTGTTCCTGGAACAGGAGCTGGCGGAGAGGGATCAGGCCCCCATGGACATCGAGGGCGACATCCAGGCCATGGAGGACCGCCACCGCCTGGACACCGATCTGACCACTGACTCCAGCGGGGGCCGGAACCAGAAAGAGGTGAGCTGGTGGTGTCCTTCCATCTAGCAAGGCAATGGTTTAGTACCTACAGAGAACATTTCTTAACACTCTCTAGACGTAACCACACAAGGCTCTGGTTCTTGTCTCTAATCTGTTCCCGACGTGACCCCAACATACTGTGGCTGGGAACATCCACATCTCTGGACGTAGCAACAGGCTGCTGTGGTTCCAATTTAAAAAAAATCCCTGTCTTTTCCATGATCGCTCTAGGAGAAACTATTACCATAGTAGCACTAAGGGACATGTTAACTTTGTACTGGGCCACAGTTTGAATACTAGCGGTTGGTCTACGTGCAGGAATGTGCGCTGTAATAGGAGAACTGTTATCAGATTCCTAGGGCGCTGAGTGCCAGAGACATTCCAGACACAGGAAGTGGGTATCCTTTGTACATAAACTAAATTAAGTGAATTTGTACTGTAGAGCACATTTTTAGATGGGGCAGATTATGCTGTACATAATGGGGGTTTCCAGCGGATTTCAAAATACTTTACAATTATGAACATTTGGTCATTGATGAATGATATAGTATGTGGTGTGTGTGCGTGCGTGCACGCGCGCTTGCTTGTGTGTGTGTGTGTGCACGTGCGTGTGTATGTGTGTGTGTGTGTGTGTGTGTGTGTGTGTGTGTGTGTGAGATCGAGAGAGAGAGAGACACAGAGAGAGAGAGATTGTGGAGCGGGGAGGGAGGGGGTCTTGGGGGGGGGTTCCATGCGACCAGGAAACCCCCTATAATCCGTTCCTGTTATAGGATGACGTGAAAAGGTATAAATAATAATAGAGAAGACAAAAAAAAATAAGCATCAACATTTTTGTCCCGTTTTACCTTTTGTTTGGTGTTATAAAAACGGAACATTATTTTGTTTTAATTCTGTTACCCTTGTTACTTACAGAGATAAGCACGATCAGACAGTACCAGGTACTGATTTATTTCTGCCATAACCGTTCAGTTCAGTGTTTGCTCTTTCTGTTGATGCCAAACACTTTATTGTTAGCATTTGTTTAGCTATCGAAAAAAAAAATCAGAAAAGTGCTGAAATCTGCCGTCTACAGGGAACAGGTGGCAGCTGTGGGTGCCCGTTGCACGGGAAGTGTTTCTCTGGCACAGCTGCCGTCGGGATAGTAATAACAGCAGCTAAGGACGTTCACTCCTTGACCACTTATATAACCACTGCCTTCAGATCTAATGAAATAAACTAAGTAGAAAGAAGTGTGGAAAAGTCGCAATGTTAGAAACATACCAGAAAGAAGCGAGGAAATAATGTAATGTAGGAAGAAAACCAGAAAGAAGTGAGAGGAAAAAAATGTAGTTGGAAAACCAACTGTACAGAACTGAGTGGAAAACATATTTAAAAAAATCATTGTTAAAAAACAAACCAGAAATTGGCTCACTTTGCTATAAAAGGGAAAAAGTAAACACTGACCCAGAGAAGATTGCATGTTTAGAATTCTTTACCATAATAAAAACAATCTTTATCATTTTTCTCTTTTCTCGCCCCTGCATCATCTCAGAAGGAACAGAAGAAAGCGCTGGCGAACGAGCGCCAGTCCTATTTAGCTGTGGACATCAGTGGCCTTGAACAAGGCCTGGACCCCTCAGAAGGGGGCTTTATGATGACGCGGGAGCAGCGGAAACGCCTCAAACGACAGTTGATGAAGTGGGTGGCTTCCCAGGACCGCATGTCTGAAGCTCAGGAAAGGCAGGTTGGTGGCTTTGTGTCATAATGATGATAATTTCAATTTAGAAGAAAAAATGATCAGGTATGCTGACATGTTTTTCATTAATATTCTGAAAAGGATATTGTATCTGAACAGCTTTAGCTTAAATATGGTATCTGGATCTGGATATAGTACATGCACTTTGTACATTGAAGGAGCCTATACAGGCTATATCAAGTTGTTCTGTGCTTGAGAAGGAAAGGCAATTGTTTCATAACAGCTGGAGTCCTGGAAAGAAAAAATAATATAATTTTCCCAGATGCAAGATGGCCATGCTTACTGATAGTGGGGACTAAAAGGTACCACATGACCACAAGAAAGCTAATGGGGGACAGCAGCTTTTGGTAAAGAAACTTGTTTTCTCCAATTGTCTTTTCCAGGGTGAAGAGTGGAAAAGAAAGGATGAAGGAGAGATACCAGTTTATACCAGTAAGAAATAAGAAGACAAAAATCAGCATGGATTATAAATTATGTTTTGTGTGTGTGTGTGTGTGTGTGTGTGTGTGTTCACTGAAGGTTAGGGATATATGGGCATTGGATATGCAACAAAGGTGGCAACTCTATCGACTCTGGACACATAAACTGTGTCAAGGTAATAGGTATGAAAAGCTTGGTTCTGGAGAGAGAAGAAGAGAGAGAGAGAGAGAGAGAGAGAGAGAGAGAGAGAGAGAGAGAGAGAGAGAGAGAGAGAGAGAGAGAGAGAGAGTATATATCTAAGTGAGTGTGCAAGCATTCTTCTTTTTATGCTCTTTTACCATTTTGATTGCCCCCCCCCCCCCCCCCCCCCCCCCCCCCCCCATGGGGATACTGCGGGGTCTTCTGTACAAATAGTTCTCCCACCTTCTGGAAGTTCTGTGCTTGTAACTTCTTCTAATCTGTCTCTCTCTTTGACTGCCTTTTTTCCTTGCTTTGTGTTACATGTATCTACTATCTTTCTGACTTTTTGGCCCATTCTCCTACCTTTTTTCCAAATAAATCTTCCATATAGTTTTCACCTTTGAGCTCCGACAAAATCGGAATATGTGTCGGGTGAATGCAATGAGGAGACCAGTGAAAACTGGAAAACGGACACATACGCACCCATTGTGGCCTTATGGCCTGGGAGCACAGAAGAAGTATATTGCTTTTCTTGGAATTCTTTTATTTTATTTTTCTCTACTTTTTTTCATGTTTTTACTTTCTGTCTTATTTTAAAATTCTGTTTTTCTTTTCCCTTTCTCTACCCTTTTCTGTTTAAAACAAAGCCAAGAGACATTTGTAATCGCAATGCTCCATAACTCTAGTAGGATACGGTAGGCTATTAAGTCTTCTCGCGCCATGGTTTTTTTGGGTGTTCTTGGTTGCACCTCAACCGACAAGAGGGGAGTAACTATTTTTTCGAGTGCGCATGCATTGCCTTAATGGAAGAAACAGTCACATAAGCTCTATAAATAGACAAACATGTGGCAGGGTACATACTTGGCAGTGAATGACTTTGCATTTGGTGGGAGTGTAGAGGGGTGGGTAAAGATGCAGATCCACACCCCTCCTCCATTTCTCGGTTGTTTGCGTTTTTTCAGCGTTGCCTTTTTTTTTACTGCAGATTCAGCACTTCAACCTCTATCGTTTGCTATATTTCACCTTAATTTTCACCCATTTACACAATTAAAAATATGCAATCTATTCTAGCCATACACTACCAACACCTAAAACAATTGCATGCACACCAATCGACCTGGGTTAAACCTTAACACATAAAATAAACGAAGTCAGCCACGGAGCTAGGCCTACTAGCCCGGCTATCGCGGTGGGTTAGTTCCCATGATAGCGTACCGTAGCCTAGTCATCCGGGGTGACTTCCCCTCATTCCTGATATCCCAGGGGCGCCATGCTTGACTTGAGTTTTTCCTTCTGCTGAGTTTTGCTCTTCTGCAGATTCAGCACTTCAACCTCTATCGTTTGCTATATTTCACCTTAATTTTCACCCATTTACACAATTAAAAATATGCATTCAATAATAGTAGAAAAGTAAAGGCAAGACGGAAAGAACGCAACAAACCAAGCAGGTGGATAGAGGTTTGCTGTAACAGTATGGTTGTTTCACTCACAAGTTTGGGTAAAGATGCAGATCAACACCCCCATGAAAATATAGCAAACGATAGAGGTCGAAGTGCTCAATCTGCAGTAAAAAAGGCAAGACTAAAAAAAACCCGGAAAGAACCGAGAAATGGAGGAAGGGGTGTGAATCTGCATTTTTACCGATAATTAGCTCAAAATGTTGATAAAATACAGCTTAATATTTGCTAAGAAAGACAAGTATGAAAATACGGGGAGAGCCGAGAAATCGAATGGGTGTGTGTTGATCTGCACCTTTACCAGAGTGATGTCTTCGGCGAATGTATTCAGATTTTGTCGTGTGTTCAGGTTTGCAGGCTGACTTGAGAGAGAAGGAGCAGATGTACGATGACCTGGCCAAGCGCCACAAGGAGACCCTGCTGCAGGAAGACAAGCACATCCTGAAAACGGCCACCGTGGTGGCCATGACTACAACTGCTGCAGCTCGGTCAGTTGGGAGACTTGTTTGTCTTTATTGCTGTTTACCACCATTGACACAGGGGTGTTATGCAATGCAGAAATCTTGTTAAGGTTTTAATTTTGTTTCCAAAGACTTAAACGCTATGATGTTTTTAGAAGTAGGAAAAAAATCTTCCAAAAAAAGAAGAAAGGAATAATTCTGTGTTCTTTGTTCCCCTTGAACTGTTTATTTGGTAGTTTTACTGTGGCGTGTATTACCAGGCATATGCTTGTAATATTGTTACATAACATTCAGGAATATCCATGCATCAGTTTAAAGAATTCTCTCTTATGAAACTTTGTTCTTCTCAGCTTTGAATAGTCCTAGCCAGGTTAGCTAATTTTCATGCCATGGAATCTTCTTCTTCTGCGTTCCCGGGCCATAAGGCCACAATGGGTATGTATATATCCCATTTTTCACTGGTGTCCTCACTGCATTCAGCCGACGCATTTCGATTTCAGAGGAGCTCAAAGGAGAAAACTGTATGGAATTTTTTGGGGGAAATAAGGCAAGAGAATGGGTCAAAAGTCAGAAAGATAGTAGATGACACAAAGCAAGGAAAACGGCAGAGTCAAAGAGAGAGACAGGTTAGAGGAAGTTGTAAGCACAGAACTTCCAGAAGGTTGGGGAACTATTTGTATGGAAGACCCCCGGTATCCCCACGGGGGGCCATGGAATAAGTTTTTGCCAGAAGAAAGTACTCTTTAGCCCTAGATTATGAATCCCACTGGGATATCAGCAACCACTGGGAACCAATTGTTTTCTCTTTTTTATCTGATTATGTTTTAGCCAACTGTCATCTAGCCTAATTAAAGAAACTGAATTTTTATGCTAGGAAGAAGTCTGCACATTGCCCAAAACGTATTCTAAGTTAAAAAATATATATAAATAAAACAAACAAAAAATGTGTGCTGAGTGGTAAATTGTTACTACAGTAATACAGAAATTATTCTGTATGTTTAGTTACCAGGGCATCCTGCAGGAGATCAAGCCCAAAGTGATCGTGGTGGAGGAGGCTGCGGAGGTGCTGGAGGGTCATGTGATCACCACGCTGAATGCGGACTGCCAGCACCTGATCCTGATCGGGGACCACAAGCAGCTCAGGCCCAATCCCACCGTCTACCAGCTGGCCCGCAAGTATCACTTGGAGCTGTCGCTCTTTGAGCGCATGATCGAAAACGGCCTCAGGTGAGTTTTGGAGAGAAAGAGTATAGATTCATGCAAGGCAAGCACAACTTAGACATCTTGTTCTTTGAGCACATGATTGAAAATGACCCTAGAGAGTTTTGGAGAGAAAGAGTGTGTATTCATGCAGGGCAAATACAACTTTGAGCTGTCGCTCTTTGAGAGCATGATTGAAAACGGCTTTATATAGGTACTTCGGTAAGTGTTGGAGAGAAAGATAGAGAGAGTGAGTGTATTCATGGGGATGGAGGGGGGAGGGAGTGTCTTTCTTGCAAACAGGTCCCCCATCTTCTGGATGTTCTGTGCTTGTAACTTCCTCTAACCTGTCACTCTCTTTGACTTTGCCTTTCCTTTTGCTTATTTTCATCTGCTATCTTTCTGCCTTACTGGTCTATTCTCCTGCCTTTTTTCCATAAATTCTTACAGAGACTTTCTCAAGCTAAAGACATACATGCTGGGCCTAACTATTAGTTAGGTGCATTATGTCAGCATGAAGCATCTGCGCTCATATGACAGGAGACTGACTGAGTGGTTGACGAAGAACATGTATATTCATGCAGGGAAGTACAACTGGTCCTTCGGATGAGACCTAAAACTGAGGTCCAGTGTGCGAACGCCCGCACAAGATCTTGCGTGCACGTTAAAGCCCATTCCACTATTCGGTACGAGTAGGTCGTGTGTGCCGGTGGAATGGATGACACGAACTCACAAAGCATGCATCCTGTGCGCCAATAGCAGTCTAAGCGAACAAGAAGAAGAACTTGGAGCTGTTGCTTTTTGAGTGTGTGTACGAAATCGGCCTTAGATGAGTTTTGGAGAGACAGGGAGAGCTGTGTGTGAGAGAATGAGAGTGAATTTGAGAATGAGTGTATTCATGGCCAAGTCCAACTTGGAGCTGGATTTCTTTGAGTCCGTGATCTAGAATAACCTGAAGAGAATTTTGATGGCCCTCTATTTGTGTATGCTTGTGTGTGTGAAAGGAAAAAGCAAATGGATTGGAGTAAACTTGTTGGACTGAGTGCATGTGATGTGTAGATAAGTAGATTTAGCCTTTACACACACACACATACAACCCACCCTTTCTCTCTTCCTCTCCACCCACAGATGCAACACACTGGGCTGGCAGCATCGCATGAGACCAGAAATCGCAGAACTTGTCCAACCCATCTACCCCGACCTTCACAACCACCCCTCAGTGGAAGGGTTCGAATCGATTAAAGGGGTGTCCACCAACCTGTTCTTCATCAACCATGGGGAGCCCGAAACGAGCGACAGCGAGACCAAGAGCCACTCTAACCAGTACGAAGCCAAATATGTGGCTGAGCTCTGTCTGTACTTGCTGAAGCAGGGATACGAGGCGTCCAGGATCACCGTTCTCACCACTTATTCTGGTGAGAAAACAAACAACATAAATTGACAGTGATTATGATGATGGTGATGACCAAGACAGCAATGATGAAACAGATTTTGATGATGATGAGCTTCATGACGTTGACAAAGACAATTATGATTGTGATGATAATGATGAAATTGATCATATACTGATTATAATGACTAGCGCAACGCCGAGTACTTGTAATGCCTAGTAGCGGTAATGCCTAGTAACGGTAACGCCAAGTACTGGTAACGCTGAGTACAGCAAATTTGAAGCGATTCGGTTAAGAAATGGCGGAGTTATAAGGCCCCGTTTCCTGTTGGCACTGCTCTGAGAGTGACGCGCTCTCCCTAATTACGGTAACGCCTAGTAACAGTAACGCCAAGTACTGGTAACGCTGAGTACAACAAATTTGAAGCAATTCGGTTAAGAAACGGCAGAGTTATAAGGCCCCGTTTCCTGTTGGCGCTGATCTGAGAGTGACACGCTCTCCCGATTCTCTTCAAATTTGCTGCCAGGCTTTGCCCCGGCCACAGCAAGCCTGACAGCAAATTTGAAGCGATTCTGTTAAGAAACGGTGGAGTTATTTGTGAAAAGGTGAAGCGGCGTATTTCGCGCGCGTTTCTGAATCGCTTCGCTTCCGGTTTGGCACATCGATAGTCACCGTCCCCAGTCATCTATCTGCCAAATTCGAAGGCAATCGGTCCAGAAATACCGGAGATACGGGCGCCGAGAGGCCGGTGGATACGCGTTTCGCGCATTTGCCAAATCGCGCAAATGACACGGCCGCCTCGGTTGCCGTTAGGGCTCATAGCAAATTTGAAGCGATTCGGTCGAAAAACAGCGGAGTTATAAGGCCCGTTTTGTGTTTAAGACACACACGGATACTTGCCTTTTTATTATATGATGATGATGGTAGTGTGATTAATAAGCTCAACAGCAATAATAACAATGATGATGGTGATAACGCTGACAGGTCAACTGTACCAGCTGCGCAAGCTGATGCCCAAGAACAGTCAGTTTGACGGCGTGCGCGTGACGGTGGTGGATAACTTCCAGGGCGAGGAGAACGACATCATACTGCTCTCCCTTGTCAGGAGCAACGAGGATGGCAAGATTGGTTTCCTGAAGACTGAGAACCGTGTGTGTGTCGCTTTGTCCAGAGCCAAGGTCAGTAGATGACTAAATTAGTCAGAAATGTGATTACATGTATAACTAATCGCTGCACCCCTGAGTGAGTGATTGACTGAATGTCATTTTCTGTAATTCATGAACTCCAAAGTGCATTATTAAATAAACAATTTATTTTTTAGTTTGTCACGCTAACTTGGGTGAGAAAAAAAGTTTAATTTTCTGTAATTTTTCAAGTTGAATTTGAGTGAGTGATATTTTCTGTGCTTTCTTTTGTTCATGCCCACATCGTTTTCTCCCTTTCAGAGCCTCAATATTACTGGGTGTTTATTTATTATGCACCATTCATCTCAGTATGCCTTTTACTCGCTTCTCCACAATAAACAAATTTTAGCCCGGCCCGCCGGAATAGCAGCTGCCCCCTCGGCTATCTGGCAGTCATTGTCAAAACGACTGACAGGCAGCAACAATAATTCACCTTAGTTGTAGCTCATCACTGTTTCTCTGTTCAGATGGGTCTGTACATCATTGCCAACTTTGACCAGCTGAGCGCGGACAGTGACCTGTGGCTGACCATCACCACCAAACTGAAGGACAAGGGGCAGCTGGGGGAGGCCCTGAACCTGTATTGTCAAAACCATCCCCGTGACGAAGGCCTGGTCATCAGGACACCCGCAGATTTCCGTGAGGCTCCGGAGGGAGGCTGCATGAAGCCTTGTACGGCTCGCCTGGATTGTGGCCATGTTTGCACACGACGCTGTCACCCGTATGACAAGGTGGGAACCTGTTTGATTTTAGTCCGCTGCGTTTGTGGTCAATTGTGTCACGACAGCGTGTGTGTATTTGTTGATGTTTTGTTCTAAGCAATTCTTTTAGCGCGTTAAGGCCTAGCTACACTATCTCGATGCGATGCAATTGTAACATTTTTAGCATGATTCTCGTGAAAGTCTATTGTCTACATGAATCTGATGAAATTCTACTAGTTATGTTCACTATATTTGTAGTCCCCTGTACACTAATCTGATGAAATATCTGTATTTTTGTATCAGACCCCCCCGTGGGGATACCGGGGGGGGGGGGGGGGGGGTCTTTTGTATAAATAGTCCCCCCACCTTTTGGAAGTTCTGTGCTTGTGACTTCCTCTAATCTGTCAATCTAATTTAATCATACTGTACCAACACTCAAAACAACTGCATTAGCCCAAAACAACCTGGAACCTTACCCTAGCACATAGGTAAAAACGAAACTAGCCCAAGGGAATGCACCCATACCGCGGGGAGTAGAGGGAGTGACTCCCCTTACATCCGGGTATGACGCGCACCCTTGTGGCGCCGGATATGACATTCTTGAATTTTCCAGCCTAGCTTTCACACCTGGGCCTGCTCTACTCCGCCTTTGAATTGAGTTTTTCTTGGTGGGTTCGTTCCTTTACATAGCTTGTTGTTTTCCTTTTTTTCTTGGGAAGGCTGTTAGCCTTCCTCTCGAATTATTTTTCTTGTCGTTCTGATTGTGTGAAGTTAGTTTGTGAAAATTATTTCGTTATTCTGTGTGTGGTCAGCCATTATGGCTTCCTCCACTCCTTCCGTTTCGGCTTCGGGTAAGGCAGTTTCTGCTACAGTTGCCTCGGGCTCAAAGTCTGAAGACTTGGCTTCTCTTCCTAGGGATCCTTCTGGCAGGTTCACTAAGGCTTCTCTTGATGTTCCTTCCAAATCATCTCATAAATCTTCGTCTTCGTCTTCTCAGTCCAAGTCGGTTACACCGGCCAAACCGGTTTCTGAATCCCAGTCAGTTTTGCAGCCTTCGGAAGTTTCGGCTCCTTCACACCTTCCATTCGATTCACAAGCCATGTACGACGCGTTGTTCCGTCATCTTGACTCCTCTGGTTTCAAGGTTCTTCCAGTCTCTTCTACAGAGTCTTCCTCGTATTCCGGTCCTTCGAATAGGCCTGGGATGGTTCCTCCTGTTGTCTCCTCTCGCGTGGACACAGGCGCAACCCTCTCTCCTCTCTCTGTCCACAGGCTCTCATCCAGAAGACCTTTGTCTACTAGGGCGTGTCTCAACCTCAACAGGGAAAGAAAGTCTGTCTCCACCTCTGGTTTCCGTCTGGTGGGCTTGATGTACACGGACCAGAGAGGCTCCTCCCCTGGGAGCTTGCCAAGTGACAGAGTTGACTCCTCTGTCACCAGACTGGCTAGTCTGTCAGGCAATCATCCGGTGGTACCTTCTAGGTACCTCCAGGATCGGGAACGGCCCGTTCCCTTTCCTGAGACCGGGCAAAAATCCACCACTCAGTCTGAGGGGGATTTTTCCAGGAAAGTCACCTCGGTGGGTGTGGTGCACCTTAATCTGCGACGGGATGGGAGACGTTCTCTTTTCGCAGACGCCGAGAAAAGTCCATACGCCCCTGCGGGGGGATGGCATTCCAGTGATCCTGGCACTGGCACGGTTGGAGCCTCATGGCATTCCCACCGCAACCGGGAATTGGCTTCTCCCAGTTGCGAGACCGTATCCTCCGGTTCTCCCGGTGTTTACCCGGTTTCTCCCGGTAATCATCCGGTTTCTCCCGGTCATCTCCCGGTTGCCTGGTCTCCTCAGGCGTACCGGTAAAGGGTTTGTCTGGAACCGGAAAATTCAGATGATGAATTTCCGGTTCGTCCCTCTGGTTCACGGAAACCGGAAATGTCCCGTTTTCATGGTGGACGACAGGTTTTCCCGGTTCCTCACTCCTCTCATGGTGTTCGCAGATCGGCTCACTCCCAACCGGCTGAAACCACGACCAAGCATGGTCAATCAGTGGTTTATGATTCTATGGGGCGTGCTTATCAGAAGCTACAACGCCAAGGCTCTTCCAAGGATTTCTGTTGGGATCAGTCGGACTTTGAAGGTTTCTCCTTCTCAAGCGGAGGTTTCCGCGCAGTCTTCTCAAGATTTTGTCTCGGTCATGCCCTTACGTTGTTCCTTTTCGGTCTGCCCATCTGGAGTCCGCCACTGACCGCTCAGTTGGCTCTCTTCAACAAGCTAAGAGCTCTTTGACTCTCCAAGCTCCCTCCTTCCTGGAGGATTCGGTGGTTAAAGCTGAATTCACGTTGAGGACTCATAAAGTTTTCTCATTGAAACAGATCGCTGAGGCTAAGCTTAGTCGTTCCAATACGGTGTCGTCTCAGTCAGGTTAATTCATGGTGCCTAGGTCCTAAGTCTTCATTCCCCTTCCTGAGGACTATCTTCCCTTTCCTGCCATTTCCAAGCCTTCTGCTGAAGAGGTGGAGTCCTTGAAAGGCCCTTCATCAATTCCTCAGGTCACGTTCAAGCCCTCGTCCTTTAAGTTTCTTGAGGGAGCTCTGACTGACTCTCTCAAGTCTTGTGGCATGGTGACCTCTCTCGTCCAAACCGTAGCTGAGTCGCTAGGGAAATCATCTTCTGATTCTCTGGCGGATTTCCAGTTTTTCGAGCAAGTGGATGAAGCTTCCATTGGCGTCTCTCTGGCCCTCTTGGGCAATGTGCTTCAGAATCTGTCGGACGTCACTGCTGGTTTGAAGGTTCAAACGTGTGCCCTGGCCCGGGACGCTTTTCTCGCGCAGAACAGACCTTTCCACCAGGGAAAAGGAGCGTTTGCGCTCTCTCCCCCTTCCTGAGTTTGGCTTGTTTGACGAGGAGTCTGTGGCTCCGGTTCTAGAGTCTTTCTCGAAGAGAAAGTCGGCCGATAGTCAGGAGGCCCTCTATCGTGCCATCTTGAATCAGTCTCGCTCTCAGCCCTTTCATCCTCAGCAGGACAAACGTCCCCGTTTCGGTTACAGGAAACCGTTCAGGGCCGGTTACATCTCTACTCGTTCGAAGAGTGTCAGGTACTCCTCCAGGCAGCCACCCCAGCTCAAGGCCTTGAAACCCGCTCCTCAGCCCTCTCGTGGCCAGAGGAAACCCAGTCTGGTAAAGAAGCAGTTTTTTCAGTAGGTCCCGCACAGCCCTGAGAATCCCCAAGCGTTCCTGTGTCGAGTGGATGCGCTCTTTCGGGCGTATCCCACTTGGCACAAGTTTGTGAGGAATGCTTGGATTCTCGGAGTTGTGCGGGACGGCTTCCGCTTCCAGTTCGAGCTGGAACCACCGCTGTCTCCGTCTCCTGTGGCTTTCCCTCCACCAGTCGATCCTGTCCGTTTGGAGATCCTCCAGAAGGAGGTGGATGCTCTCCCCTTGAAAGGCGCCGTGACGATCGTGAACGATCCGGGTCCGGGTTTTTATTCCCGCTTATTTACGGTGCCGAAGAAGACAGGCGGCTTCAGGCCTGTTCTGGACTTGTCCCCTCTCAACAAGTTCTCGAAGAAAGTCTGTTTCAAGATGGAGACTGCGGCCACTGTCAGGGCCTTCATTCGTCAAGGAGACTGGGCCACCTCCATAGATTTACACGACGCGTACTTCCATGTCTCGATCCACCCCAGCCGTCGCAAGTTACTTCGTTTCGTTTGGCAAGGCCTGGTCTACCAGTTCCATTCTCTTCCTTTCAGCCTTTCTCTGGCACCTTGGATCTTCACCAAGGTGACCAGAGAAATGGCAGCCCTAGCCAGGGCTCGAGGCTTGAGGTTAAAGGTCTATCTCGACGACTGGCTGTTGCTGGTCTCGAGTCGCCAGTTGTCCCTCCAGCAAACGGAGCTTCTTCTCAGTCTCTCCTCGGCTCTGGGCTTCAACATCAACCAGGAGAAGTCGGACTTGGTTTCGTCTTAACGGTTCAAATACCTCGGTATGGTTTTCGACATCATGGCCTTTCAGGTTTCAGCCACCCCGGAGAGAATCCAGTCTCTTCCAGCTTGGTGTCCGAACAGTCCACCTCCTACAGGCTCCTTCTGTGCCTTCTCGGGCAGATGGAGTCCGTCTCAGGGCTCCTTCCGTTAGGCCGCCTTCACAAAAGGCCTCTTCAGCGGGCGGTCTTTGCTCGGGTTCGGGATCAGTCCGACTTCGATCAGGTGGTCCAGTTGGGCACCTGGTTCCGGGATTCGGTTTCTCAGTGGACGGATTCGGTGTGGATGAACAGTATGGTCCCAATCAGTCGTTTGGGGGCCCAGCTGTTCATCTGCACCAACGCCTCTCTCACCGGTTGGGGTGCGCATCTCGACTCCGAAGAGGTCTCTGGAAAGTGGACCGAAGCAGAGTCAGAGCGGCACATCAACTGGTTGGAGCTGGAGGCCATTCGGCTGGCTCTCCTTCATTTCGCTCCGAGGCTTCACGGCAGGTGTGTGGTGATTTGTGGCGACAACTCCACCAGCCTGTCCTACCTGCGTCGTCAGGGAGGCACAAGGTCCGCTTCTCTCTCCCTGACGGCGGAGGCGATTCTGCGGTGGGCTTTCTCCCTCGACATTTCCCTCACGGTGGAGTTTGTTCCAGGCAGACTCAATGTGGTGGCGGATCAGTTGAGTCGCTCGGACCAGGTACTGGCGACAGAGTGGACCATCGCGCATCAGGCGTTGTCCCCTGTCTGGAGGCTGTGGGGGAAACGCCTCCTCGACCTGTTTGCCACCAGGTTCAGTGCCAGACTTCCCCTGTATGTCTCTCCAGTCCGGGACCCTCAGGCCTTTGCCAGGAACGCCTTCTCGTTCCCTTGGAAGGGCATGCTGATGTATGCCTTCCCTCCGACGGCTCTCATCCCTCGGGTGTTGGAGAAGTGTCTCCGGGAGCACCCGGACTTGATTCTCATCACACCAATGTGGCCCACAAGCCATTGGTTTCCAGAAGTTCTCTACATGGCGAAGGACGGTCCTCTTCCTCTCAATCTCACTCACGCCACTCTAATTCAGCCAAGAGGCTGGGTCGGACACCCTTGCCCTTCAAGGCTAATCTTGGTCGCATGGCGACTATTCGACTAGGGCTTCGTAGCCAGGGATTCTCCACACGCACTGTGGACCTGTTGGTCGCCTCTAGGCGTAAGTCGACTAACGATCTGTATGATTTTCGTTGGACCACCTGGTTTTCCTTCTGTCAGGTTAGAAAGTTTGACCCGCTTCGTCCCTCAACGGTTCAGTTTGTGGAATTCCTCTCTCACTTGCTTAGAACCAGGAATTTGTCTTCTCAAACCTTATCCGGTTATAGGGCGGCTTTGATTAGCACAATTTTGTTGGCCTTTGGTTCCAAGTTTACGGAGAATCTCTCAGCCTTGCCTGTTTCTCACTTTCTCGACACTGTGTGCCTCCAGGCTCTGTCCAGGACGTTCCAGTGTCCCCAGTGGGACATCTTTTTTGTTCTTTCTTTCTTTTCTCAGGGACAAGTATGAACCTCTGAAGTCGTCCCTTAAGCTTCTGACTCTTAAGACAGTTTTTTCTGATCTCGCTCGCCACTCTCGGCGCATCAGCGGTGTGCATGCTCTGAGTGGCCTGACCAAGGACGTCCAGTTCGAGGAGGTTTTCTCGTCCGTCTTCCTTTCTTTTCTCCCGGAGTTCCGGGCAAAGAATCAGTCTGGCGACATGTCCTCTCCTCTAGTCTCCTTTTCGAGTTGGAGCTCTACGTTTTTACTTCCTCGGACCAAGTCCTTCAGAGGGTCTAAGCGTCGGTTGTTTGTCTCCATCAATACCAAGTATTGTAGCGATGTGGCTAAAGGTACTGTGTTTCGTTGCATCCTCAACCCCATTAAGTTGGCTTACGCTGGCTCTCTGGTTTGGTTGCCTGATAACCCCATTCGCCCCCATGAGTTGCGGGCCTTCAGCTCTTCCCTGGCGATAGTGAAGGGCGTCCCTCTCGTGAATTTGTTATTATCTGAGGGACATCACCGCTCAGGTTGAAGACGTCTCCTTTTCCTTTAAGAAGGTTGTCGTTTCGCAGGTTCCGGTCTCCTTGTAGTGTGAGTCCCTGCGTTTTGTCTTTCTGTGTTCTTTGGTATATCATGTATATGATTATTTGGGGGTATTTATTGACATATTTGATGGATGTTTTTGCATCTTTCAGGGGGTTTTCTTCATGTATGAGTGTTACCCTCTCTGTTTGTAAAATGCCTTTTCGGGTTATTGGTGTGTCAGTTGGCACGCATCACCCTCCACCACGGTGGTAATCTGCAGTTGTTTTGAGTGTTGGTACAGTATGATTAAATTAGATTGGTGGATTTTGATTAATCCTACTATCTATTTAATTTAATACTTACCAACACTCAAAACAAAAAATGTTCCCTCCCAGCCTCCCTCCTGATGCGGGGCTGTAAAATTACATGAATGACATATCCGGTGCCCCAAGGGTGCGCGTCATGCCCGGAAGTAAGGGGAGTCACTCCCGCTACTCCCTGCGGTATGGGTGCAGTCCCATGGGGCCACTTTCGTTTTAGCTATGTGCTAGGGTAAGGTTCCAGGTTGTTTTAGGCTAATGCAGTTGTTTTGAGTGTTGGTAAGTATTAAATTAAATAGATAGTAGGATTAATCAAAATCCACCAGTAGGGATTAATAAAAATCCACCACTCTCTTTGACTCTGCCTTTTCCCCTTTGCTTGCTGTCATCTACTATCTTTCTTTCTTTCTGGACCATTCTCCTGCCTTTTTTTCAAGAAACACTTTCAAAAAGATTTCCTCCAGCCGAAGTCGGACATGCTGGGCCTAATTATTTCTTACTTAGGCGCATAACGGCAGCATGACGTATCTGCGCTCGTAATTGACAGGAAACTCTCTGAGCGATCGAAGAAGAAGAAGAAGAAGTATCAGTATCATTTTATTTGATTCGTGTATTGGGGTCTACTTGGATATATTGAGCGAAAATAGAATTGTTTTTCAACTGAAGTATTTCCCGTGATTCATGACTCACAGACATCGTCACAATCGGATCGTATTGAGGTCGAATCATATGCAGTGTGATTGGCCCATAAAAGACATCGCTGTCTGATGACTGCATCACTCTTTGTCTATGGTTGTCTGGAACATTTCATAAGAAATAAATAATGAAGTAAAATTCACCACTGTCTGTATTTCACCTTTGACAGTATTGCTGGTTCATTCAAATGTAATCAGTGAAGCAAAAACTTCATTCATGACAGTATGTTTGAAGTTGTGCTTTTTTAAAGGACCATGCAACCTACATCTGCGTCAAGAAGTGTGAGCGGAAGATGCTCTGTGAGTACGGGCACCCGTGCAAGAAGCTGTGCCACCAGGAGTGTGGGGGGTGCCCGGAAATGGTGGAGAAGACCATTCCAATGTGTGGGCACGTGCAACAAGTGCGCTGCAGCCAGGATCCCAGGGACTTCCAGTGCCAGGAGGAATGTCAAACTAAGCTTGAGTGTGGACATGCCTGCGGCAACCCGTAAGAACACTGAACGTTTTGCAGGATATGTTTTAACCCTTTCACCGCCAGCCATATTTCAGCCACAAATTTCCATTAAATTTACCTGGGTAGAGAACAAAATCCATCTGCAATATTGGGGATTCTTCTGTGACATATATAAAACAAGGTCTATCCTTAATTCCCAAAACTAAGACAATACTGCAGACCTGCCGTTCACCCCGATTTCGGCGGGTAAACTCCGATTTTTTGGGCTTCAACACGCTCTCCGATCGCGATAGCTGAAACTCCGATATTTTGAGAGCCGTCAAGCAACGTTGTTTAGTCATATTGCTAAGGAAGTGAGAGCTCTCCAGTGCAGAGAGGAAGTTCCTAACGACATCCGGAAAGCGTTCAACTTCCTGTTGCAATGGCTGCCATTTGCAATGGAGGTCGATTGAGGCTAATTTTGATCGATTTTCTTATCGATTGTTTTGGGCAATCTTTTTCCATAAAAATGGCGTTCCAAGCGATAGACGACAATGTTCAGGCATGAAAGAGTTCCTTTTTTCGCGGAAAATCCGCGTAAATGTTTGAAAACTTCCGTGGAAAAAAAAAAATTCCGCTTAAATGAATGACCGATCTTGCGTTATTCGTATATGTACAAGTCTGTATTTGGCGATTCTCAAACCGGTTAACCGGAAGTCGCTTTAGTTCACTCGCTTTAAAGTTGCGTGAAGGAAGGCGAGATGAGTATCTCTTGCTCCCGAAAAGCCTCGATGTTATTTGAAAATGTGTGTGGAAGGGTATTTGAGCGGACGAAATGTTCGGACCCCCTCCCCGCTGAATCAAATTTGTGACGTGAGGTAGGTTGTTTAAAAAATTATTTTGGGAATGTTGTATAGCCCCCCCCCGTCAACAAAACGTCTGACGATATGTGAAAATCCGGATGTAATGATTTGTGCCCTGCCGAAAAGAATTTCATTGTTTGAAGCTTGTAAGCTGTGTTGAAAAAAAAATTGTTGAGGAACGTTTCCCCCCCCCCCCCCCCCCCCCCCCCCCGCTCAACAAAACTACCGACGTGAGGTGAAAATCCGGGTGGAAGGGTTTCTCGGACGAAATTTTCTCCTCTTTTTTGATCTCCATCCACTTTCATGCCTGAATGTTATCGATGTTTTTACCGATAAATTGTGTGCCAATCGTGCTTTTGGACTTAGTTATAGGGGCCAGAGTGAAGTGACTGTTGAGACTCGTGCTAGTTATTTGACTATCGATCGACCGGTCATCTGCCGAAGATTCGGACACTATTTTAGACAGTGAATTGGATAGTTTCATTGATTTTTTTATCGGACTTAGAGTGGTTTAACACTTTATACAAAGCATAGAGATACTTTTCACACGAAAACGTCGATCGCGAATGATCGGCAATGAGACCGACAGGTGTGCGTATCCGAACATAATTTTTACCTGTTAATTGCATTACTAAAATAACCCCTACAGAAAGGCAAGTACTAAGTTTATTTTGAGCTTTTAATGTTTCTCTGATCATGTAAGTGACTTGTGTCTGCAATGTTTTAATAATAAACACACCACACATTATTTTTTAACATCTTTGTTGAACACACCTTTTTTTTATATAATTCGATTTTCGTAATAATCAATAAAAATAAACAAACACAAAATGTCAAATTGGCAAAAATAACATTGTCAACAGTTGAACACAAAAAACAATATCATAGCAAGATTACTACAAAGTTTCATTAACTTTTATTCACAAATAATTTCAATATAATGTTTTGAATAAGCAGACCCATTTCTAGTTCATTCTGCCAAATCCTTACAGGATTGTGGGCTTGGCTCAGCCACTTCTTTATAGGATGCTATATGCTTTTCCATTCCCTCTGGGGTACTTTTCTGCTCACTAATCATTAAAAAGTTTTCAGCTTCAGGGGGCAACCCCCTGACCCCCTACACCGGCCCCCAGATCCCCACCCCTCTTTCATTTCTAAAATGTGGCAGGTCTGCAATTGGGGCTTATTTGGATAATAGACCCCATTTTGATGCCTTTTAGTAACATAGATAGTAAATCACTGTGGTGCTAAAATGCGATTATGGCGGTGAAAGGGTTAAGGTGTAAAAATAGTGAATATGTTGCAGAATTTGTGTTTAAAATCAAGAAGAATGCTGAAAGTCTTGCACAAGACAGTTCTATTGGATAAAACACGATCTCCAGAGTTATTGTTCTTTGCATCTCCCTAAAGTTTCTCCAGAGTTATTGTTATTTGAAATTGTTCTTTATTACAGTTCTTAGGGAGACGCAAAGGGATGCAATAATAGGCGTGCGGCGACATGTTGTTACATCCCCGAGTCTTTTAGCCAGTGTACGTCAACAACAACAACAACAAAACAAAACAACAACAACAACATAGTCAGTCATGTCCCGAGGCACTGGCCATCGGCCGTCGACCGATTGACATAGATTTTGACAGAACGTGTTGCCTTCCGTCAGGACATTTGTCCGATTGAAATTCAACGCTGGCGGACTTTGACCAATTTATTTACGTAACTCGCGGACAATTGTTGCAGATCAGCTCTCGATCGCAAAGCACTCCGTAGCTACATCATTTTTTTAAGGAATACACACGTTCTAGGCATAACTGAAAGTAGGCGAAGGCCGAAGCTAAGAGCCTATTGGTCTTTTCTAGGAATTTGGAGAAGGGGTACAACTCTCATGTCTTTAGCGATTTGCAGATGATCAACGCACGTTTTGTTTCTGCTGTTCATTCAATCATTGTTAATAAATGAAATAATACTGGAAAAATGAAAATGCCACCCAGAAAGAACCCTCGACCAGACAAAGGTCAGAAAACATAGGCTCATTTTTCGTTAGGCTTTCTGATCAAGCTGAGGATAATAACGCGAGTAAGAGTAGGCCTTCCACTTTGACTAGTACTACCAACGAAGTGCTGGACAGCCCATCAACATCGTCCAAACAAGGAACCTCTGTCATATGCCATTTTCATGAAAACTGGCAACAAATGTATCCCTGGATGGTGTACGAGAACATAAAAATGTTTTGCACTTTGTGCAGAAGAGTAGATTCACGAAATTCAGAATGTTTACCTGTTTCATTTGATTGTTAAAGATGCAAAGATAGAAACATTTTTAACCCTGTCACCGCCAGCCATATTTCAGCCAAAAATTTCCATTAAATTTACCTGGGTAGAGAACAAAATCCGTCTGCAGTTTTGTGGATTCTTCTGTGACATATATAAATTAAGATCTATCCTTACTTCCCAAAACTATGACAACAGGGTCTTTGGATAATAGACCCCAATTTGACGCCTTATAGTGACATAGGTGTTAACTCACTGTGGTGCTAAAATGCGACTTTGGCGGTGAAAGGGTTAAAGCTTTATTTTGCAAATGGTTGTTTAGTTTTCTTTGTTTTCTGAACTGATTCATGGTGTGATGGCATCATACACAATTTATCGTCAGTGATTTATTTCATTTGTTAAAAAAAGAGTCATGTCTTGAGGAGTTTTAACCCTTTAGTGATTTTGTTTTTAACTGAATGTGATTATGGCAGCTATGCCCCCTTTCACACTGATGTGGTGTAACACAAACAAAAGCTTTCCCCACACATGATGTATAAACATGTAAACCACAGTTAACACTCTCGAGCAGTTAACTTTGATTATCTATAATCACCTGAAGCAGATAATTATTACTCTGCCTGAAAAAAAAAGTTTACTCACCTCCCACCCCAGAGTGTTTCCAAAACAATTGTTTTCAACATAACGTCAAATTGTCCTATTGCTCTCCAAGGTCCAGGACATTTTGACCTATTGATTTTCTTGCTTCAGGACAGTCTGTCCCATCACGTTTCTAACCTCGGTGCATCACTGATAGTAGTACTTCACCTCTTTGTTGAGATAACAGCTTCTGTGATTGTCAGTGTCTGTCTCTTTCTTTGTGTATCCCAGGAAAGTCTTGTGAACCCTTGCAAAAATCACCAGTATTTTAATGATATATTACCTGAAGCTGAAATGTGATATCAAGTAACTATTGCAGAGGAAGGCTTGAAGCTATGCATATACTAGCTGACACTTTTGTTACTGGTGTTATTGCCAGGCTGCTGATAAGCTGCTTCCACTTAACCCTCTTGTGCCTGACGCTCTGTGCTCTCAATCACCTCTGAAATCCTAACCCAAGGGACATCACTCCGTACAAAAGGGGGGGGTAGCGTCAGAAAAATAATAAAATAAAATATACCCTACCAGATTTTGTGTTTTTTTGTTTTGAATGTGTTGCCGAGATGTCTGTCTGATTTGCAAAATGAATTTCAAGATGTTATGGGGATGCATGGCTCCACAAAAAAAATCAAATTGCCAAAGTGTAGTCGCAAACTGCATTCACTAGTCATTCACTGCCTACTTTTGCAGACTGTTGAAGCCTAACTCGCCCTAAGACGACTGAAATGGAAATGTAGATCAAAATCATTCACTTACCCTTTCACTTCACGATCTTATAATTCCTATCTTTCACAAAAAAAAGAATTTTCATCGCTGTCATCACTCAGTGGATGCAATAACGACTCATCATCCATGATGTAAAAGTCGGGAAAATGCCGATGTCAGTAACACGACTTCAAAAATTCGCATCGATCGAACAAACACAAGCTCGCTGCCGAAATAGGTCAGAATACACTCCTTACTCATTATTTCTTTTTCACAAAAATAGGAACTATTCATCGCTTTCCTCAGTCAATGGACGCCATAACTGTTCGTCATCCATATTGGAAAAATCGCGAAAATGCCGAAGTCGGTCACTAATTTTCAAAAATTCATATCTTTCAAACCAATCGGCCTAGAAGCCATTGCAAGCAACAGGACGGAAGTGTAATCCATAGCGAAAGCGAGGCTGAAGCGCTCACGTGACTGCCATGTGATAGAAACAAAATGGAAGCGCCCTAACCGGCCACATGGAATCCGTACGTTCCCAAACGTTCTAGACGTTTCCGATCCAATTTTTTTTGGAATGTTCACGACCGTTCACCGCACAAGAGAGTTAATATTATCATTATGATGGTTTTTTTAAAACTTTGAGACGTTTATTTTCAATTTTTGTTTTGTATTTCATTTATTATAGTTAGCCATAATGCCAACAACAAAAGTCAGCATATCTTCTCCAGCTTGTGATAGATTATTCTATGTTTTGTTCGTTAGCTGTGAGTGATTCTGTTGACAGGTGCGGCATGAGACACAGATGTTTTGAGAAAGTGAAGAAGAAGTGGTCCTGTGGCCATGAGGGGGAAATCCAGTGCTCTGAAAAAGACACCGCAAAATGCTCTGCTGAATGCAATAAACCGCTCAAGTGTGGACACACGTGAGTCTTTCTGTCTGTTGGATTTTGCTTTACTATTATTTTTTTTTTTTAGGGGAGAAGAGAGAGTGGAATGACAACATTTCGTGCATGTGATGTCTTGTTTTGCTTTCTGATAGCTTTGAATAGTCATTGTGCGGTTAGCAGAACCATGAATAGTAAAGTCTCTGTGTGTGCATGAGTGCACACATGTGTGTGCGAGTGTGTGTGTCTGAGGAGCACATGTTTGTGTATTTTATGTGCAATAAATGTGCTTTTTAGGTGCAAAGGAAAGTGCGCAGATTGTTATGGAGGACGGCTGCATCAGCATTGTCAGTACAAGTGCACCAAAGTGTTGGTGTGTGGACACGAGTGTGGGGATGCGTGTTCCAACTGCCCCCCTTGTGAGAAACGGTGAGTCTGATGAGTTTGGCTTCTTTCTTTCTTTCTTTCTGCCTCATCTCCATCTTCTCTCTTTCTTTCTTTCTTTCTTTATGCCTCATCCATCTTCTCTCTTTCTTTCTTTCTTTCTTTCTTTATGCCTCATCCATCTTCTCTCTTTCTTTCTTTCTTTCTTTATGACTCATCCATCTTCTCTCTTTCTTTCTTTCTTTCTTTATGCCTCATCCATCTTCTCTCTTCTTTCTTTCTTTCTTTCTTTATGCCTCATCCATCTTCTCTCTTTCTTTCTTTCTTTATGCCTCATCCATCTTCTCTCTCTTTCTTTCTTTCTTTCTTTCTTTCTTTATGCCTCATCCATCTTCTCTCTTTCTTTCTTTCTTTATGCCTCATCCATCTTCTCTCTTTCTTTCTTTCTTTCTTTCTTTATGCCTCATCCATCTTCTCTCTTTCTTTCTTTCTTTATGCCTCATCCATCTTCTCTCTTTCTTTCTTTCTTTATGCCTCATCCATCTTCTCTCTTTCTTTCTTTCTTTATGCCTCATCCATCTTCTTTCTTTCTTTCTTTCTTTATGCCTCATCCATCTTCTCTCTTTCTTTCTTTCTTTATGCCTCATCCATCTTCTCTCTTTCTTTCTTTCTTTATGCCTCATCCATCTTCTCTCTTTCTTTCTTTCTTTCTTTATGCCTCATCCATCTTCTCTCTTCTTTCTTTCTTTCTTTCTTTATGCCTCATCCATCTTCTCTTTCTTTCTTTCTTTCTTTCTTTATGCCTCATCCATCTTTCTCTCTTTCTTTCTTTCTTTCTTTCTTTATGCCTCATCCATCTTCTCTCTTTCTTTCTTTCTTTCTTTATGCCTCATCCATCTTCTCTCTTTCTTTCTTTCTTTCTTTATGCCTCATCCATCTCTCTCTTTCTTTCTTTCTTTCTTTATGCCTCATCCATCTTCTCTCTTTCTTTCTTTCTTTCTTTATGCCTCATCCATCTTCTCTCTTTCTTTCTTTCTTTCTTTATGCCTCATCCATCTCTCTTCTTTCTTTCTTTCTTTATGCCTCATCCATCTTCTCTCTTTCTTTCTTTCTTTCTTTCTTTATGCCTCATCCATCTTCTCTCTTTCTTTCTTTCTTTCTTTATGCCTCATCCATCTTCTCTCTTTCTTTCTTTCTTTCTTTATGCCTCATCCATCTTCTCTCTTTCTTTCTTTCTTTCTTTATGCCTCATCCATCTTCTCTCTTTCTTTCTTTCTTTCTTTATGCCTCATCCATTCTCTCTCTTTCTTTCTTTCTTTCTTTATGCCTCATCCATCTTCTCTCTTTCTTTCTTTCTTTCTTTATGCCTCATCCATCTTCTCTCTTTCTTTCTTTCTTTATGCCTCATCCATCTTCTCTCTTTCTTTCTTTCTTTCTTTCTTTATGCCTCATCCATCTTCTCTCTTTCTTTCTTT
This sequence comes from Phymorhynchus buccinoides, assembly GCA_017654935.2. Taxonomy (NCBI): domain Eukaryota; kingdom Metazoa; phylum Mollusca; class Gastropoda; order Neogastropoda; family Raphitomidae; genus Phymorhynchus; species Phymorhynchus buccinoides. Next base: position 22,979,201 of record CM065681.1, on the reverse strand, counting down.
CTTTCTTTCTTTATGCCTCATCCATCTTCTCTCTTTCTTTCTTTCTTTCTTTCTTTATGCCTCATCCATCTTCTCTCTTTCTTTCTTTCTTTCTTTCTTTATGCCTCATCCATCTTTCTCTCTTTCTTTCTTTCTTTCTTTATTTATGCCTCATCCATCTTCTCTCTTTCTTTCTTTCTTTCTTTCTTTATGCCTCATCCATCTTCTCTCTTTCTTTCTTTCTTTCTTTCTTTATGCCTCATCCATCTTCTCTCTTTCTTTCTTTCTTTCTTTCTTTATGCCTCATCCATCTTCTCTCTTTCTTTCTTTCTTTCTTTATCCTCATCCATCTCTCTCTTTCTTTCTTTCTTTCTTTCTTTCTTTCATCTTCTCTCTTTCATCCATCTTTATGCCTCTCCATCTCTCTTCTTTCTTTCTTTATTTCATCCATCATTCTTCTCTCTTTCTTTCTTTCTTTCTTTCTATATGCCTCATCCATCTTCTCTCTTTCTTTCTTTCTTTCTTTATGCCTCATCCATCTTCTCTCTTTCTTTCTTTCTTTCTTTATGCCTCATCCATCTTCTCTCTTTCTTTCTTTCTTTATGCCTCATCCATCTTCTCTCTTTCTTTCTTTCTTTATGCCTCATCTTCTCTTTCTTTCTTTCTCATCCATCTTCTCTCTTTCTTTCTTTCTTTCTTTATGCCTCATCCATCTTCTCTCTTTCTTTCTTTCTTTATGCCTCATCCATCTTCTCTCTTTCTTTCTTTCTTTCTTTCTTTATGCCTCATCCATCTTCTCTCTTTCTTTCTTTCTTTCTTTCTTTATGCCTCATCCATCTTCTCTCTTTCTTTCTTTCTTTATGCTCATCATCTCTTCTTTCTTTCTTTCTTTCTTTCTTTCTTTATGCCTCTTTCTTCTCATTCTTTCTTTCTTTCTTTCTTTCTTTATGCCTCATCCATCTTCTCTCTTTCTTTCTTTCTTTCTTTATGCCTCATCCATCTTCTCTCTTTCTTTCTTTCTTTCTTTCTTTATGCCTCATCCATCTTTCTCTCTTTCTTTCTTTCTTTATGCCTCATCCATGCCTCTCTCTTTCTTTCTTTCTTTCTTTATTCTTTCTCTTTCTTTCTTTCTTTATGCCTCATCCATCTTCTCTCTTTCTTTCTTTCTTTCTTTCTGCCTCATCCATCTTCTCTCTTTCTTTCTTTCTTTCTTTCTTTATGCCTCATCCATCTTCTCTCTTTCTTTCTTTCTTTCTTTATGCCTCATCCATCTTCTCTCTTTCTTTCTTTCTTTCTTTATGCCTCATCCATCTTCTCTCTTTCTTTCTTTCTTTATGCCTCATCCATCTTCTCTCTCTTTCTTTCTTTCTTTATGCCTCATCCATCTTCTCTCTTTCTTTCTTTCTTTCTTTCTTTATGCCTCATCCATCTTCTCTCTTTCTTTCTTTCTTTCTTTGCCTCATGCCATCATCTCATCTTCTCTTTCTTTCTTTCTTTCTTTATGCCTCATCCATCTTCTCTCTTTCTTTCTTTCTTTCTTTCTTTATGCCTCATCCATCTTCTCTCTTTCTTTCTTTCTTTATGCCTCATCCATCTTCTCTCTTTCTTTCTTTCTTTCTTTCTTTATGCCTCATCCATCTTCTCTCTTTCTTTCTTTCTTTATGCCTCATCCATCTTCTCTCTTTCTTTCTTTCTTTCTTTATGCCTCATCCATCTTCTCTCTTTCTTTCTTTCTTTCTTTCTTTATTTCTCTCCATCTCTTTCTTTCTTTCTTTCTTTCTTTATGCCTCATCCATCTTTCTCTTCTCTTTCTTTCTTTCTTTCTTTATGCCTCATCCATCTTCTTTCTTTCTTTCTTTCTTTATGCCTCATCCATCTTCTCTCTGTCTTTCTGTCTGTCTCATCCATCTTCTCTCTGTCTTTCTGTCTGTCTCATTGTTTGTTTGCCTGACTCGGTATCTTTTTTCTTCAAACAAATATCTTTGTGACATATGAGACATGGCAGCCTGTTTTGATGCAGAAGGTTTGAAATTACTGCCATCTTCCAGATTGTGTTTGAATGTATCTTCTGTGCTTAAAAATTTGGAACGAAAACCCCCCAGAGGTGCTACTGCCTCAAACCTTTTCCCATAATATGAGAGAGAGAAGAAAATAGAGAGAGAGAGGGGAGGGGGATGCAGGAGGAGGAGGAGGAGGAGGGAAAAGTGTAGAAGTGGAATGAGATTGAAAAAGATACAGGTGAACATTGAAGACTCCCCTTTCATTTTGCCGTTGGTACTGGGTATTAATTCACTGAATTGAGGAAACGATCATCTAGAGAGAGAGAGAGAGAGAGAGAGCAGAGGAATGACAAGGATACAGAGACAAATCAGGACAAGTTTTTATGTTATTTTTAGTTTTTTATCCTCTTAGAATGCGTAAAACATTTACAAACTGCACTTTGATCACAGTGTTAATCTGTATATATATATATGATCTCACATCGTGTCACATCTGAATCATTTAAATTCTTAATATTCACTTTTCCAGGTGTGAGAACAGTTGCGCCCACAGTGCCTGCCAAAAGAAATGCGGGGAGCCGTGTGTGCCTTGTATGGAGCCCTGTGCTTGGCGCTGCCCTCACCTCAGGTCAGCAACGTTGCATGCCATACTAATGTACACCCAGTAGGTCAGCAGACAATGATTCTTGCTCAGCAGCATAACTGGAACTATACTGTACAGGAGATATTGCAGCCAGGCCAACCAGTTTTGCGCTGGACAACTGACCAGATAAGACGTGTGATTCATAGTTGCTGTGCACTAGTCTCTATCGTCGACCAGATAAGACGTGTGATTCATAGCTGCTGTGGCATCGCCACCCTCTGTGCTACAGGCGGTTTACTGACTGGTGTTCCGTGTAGTGCGGAGAGAATGGAATTTTCCACTCTCCTATTCTGTGTTCTCTTTACTGGGTGACTTTGTCGCAGTCATTTGCACACTGGTGGTTTCTGTTATTGCCTATGACAGGCCTATCACTCTCATAAAGAAACCAAACAATCAACCATCGGTTGTGGGACCAGTTGTGCTACAAATGTGACAACGACAATGAGAAATATATATTGAGCCATCGACATGAAGACCTGTCTCAACCAGACACGAGTAAGTTACATCACTTCATTAAGATTAGAAAAACTATTGTCACTGACATAAGAACGAGGAAAACAATAACAAAAGAAGAAAAGGGTGAGGTCACTCACATGCATGTATAAACAGGCACTGACCAAGAGGAAATGTGAACTGACGGCAAGAGAGGTAAGAAACAGATAGAATTTCCTATCGTTACTGAAAAACAGTTATAAGGCACCGGCGGTGTCAAGGAAGAACCACAATATTGATATTATTTCAGGAAATTGCCCTATCTAATTTAATCATACTATACCAACACTCAAAACAACTGCATTAGCCTAAAACAACCTGGAACCTTACCCTAGCACATAGCTAAAACGAAAGTGGCCCCAAGGGACTGCACCCATACCGCAGGGAGTAGCGGGAGTGACTCCCCTTACTTCCGGGTATGACGCGCACCCTTGGGGCACCGGATATGTCATTCTTAAATTTTCCAGCCTTTCTACCACACCTGGGCCTACCCTGCTCCGCCTTTTCTGACTCTTGTCTATCTGGTGGGTTCGTTCCGTGCATAGCTTTGTTCTATTCAGTTTTCTTGGGAAGGCTGTTAGTCATCCTATCGATATTATTTCATTGTCATTTCTTGGTGTTCGTTTTAGTTGAAAAATTATTTCGTTCACTCTGTTGTTCGTTTTCGGTGTGGCGTCAGCCATTATGGCTTCTTGCACCCCTCGGTTTCAAAACACTCGGGCAAAGCAGTTTCTGCTTCGGTTGTTTTTCTGTTTCCAAGTCAGTTGACTCTTCTTCTCTCACTAGGGACCCTTTGGGCAGGTTCTCTTAATCTTCTACAAGAAGTTTTCGTCTAAATCCCCTCACAAATCCTACGTCTAACGTCCAGTCACAGTCCGTTTCGGTTACACCGGCCTAACCGGTTTCGGAGCCCATTCCAGTTTCTCTCCCTTCGGAGGTTTCTGCTCCTTCTCCTTTTCCGTTGGACTCGCAGGCTTTGTACTACGTCACTTGGACTCTTCGGGTTTCAGGGTTCTCCCTTTCGCATCGACAGAATCTTCCTCCTATTTCGGTTCTATGATTAGGCCAGAGAGGGTGCCGCCAGTTGTCTCTTCTAACTTGAGACTGTCACTGGCGCAGCCCTCTCTCCTTCTTCTGTTCACAGGCTTGCCTCCAGGAGGCCCTTGTCCGCTAAGACCAGCGTCGACCTCAACAGGGATAGGCAATCCCTTTCCACCTCTGGTTTCCGTCCTGTGGGCTTGATGTTTACGGAACAGAGAGGCTCCCCTCTGGGGAGCTTGCCTAGTGACAGAGGTGACACCTCTGTCACCAGACTGGCCAGTCTGTCAGGCAATCATC
>CM065681.1:22932751-22974249 GCA_017654935.2 Phymorhynchus buccinoides | reverse complement strand
ACCGAAAAGCCAACAAAAAGACTACCCAAATTATCCAGAGTGTGTATGAAATAGTTGCTAGATCTACGAAATATGATACCGATATTGCGATGTTTGTTCCTGGAAATAAGTCTCTGTCCCTGGTTTGTTTGTAGTTTGTCCCTGGAAACTGCAACACAGGGTAGGCAGCCTTGCAGGGGGGAGCGTTGTTCAGAGAGATTTCCTTTGGGACTTGAAGTCTTCCACGAGCTGCGTTATGCCTCAGGTGGGAGGGAGTTCCACTCTCCGATGGTCCTATGAAAGAAGGAGAATTTCCTGTAGCTTGTTTTGCAGGACGGCAGCAGATACGTCGTCTGATGTGATTGTCTTGTCTGTGGAGTTGGCGAATTGGGGGAAAGGGCTGTAAGGGGTATTGATGGAGATGTCCCCGTGGTAAAATTTGTAGAAGGTGGATAACCTAGAAGCACATCTTCTGTCAGCGAGTGGAGTCCAGTGTAGCTGGGTGTACATTTCTTCCACGCAGTGTCGTCTGCAAAGAGGCGGCTTGTTGAGGCATGTTCCCTGGGAAGGGATCATTACATTACTGTCGTAACTACCATAACACTGTGTTGCCATGGGGAAAGAGTTAAAAAAACCTGTGTATTTGAAACAATACGCATATCTTCACAGGAATTGGGAGGAGGTCTAGGATTCCTCTGTTTATTTGTTGTTTGTATCATAGATTGATGGTTTGTAAATTACACATTGTATGAGATGAAACATCGAAAGGCGCAAGACTGACTGATTTGATAAACCAGTTATGAGTAGTAGAAGTGATGATGAAATATTGTAAGGGCAATGATATCACATGATGTGCACACACACTTCTTCTTTGTCACCTTAGAACTAATTATTAGCCTAAGTGGGCTTTGACGGCAGGTAACGATCTTACAGCCACTAGTAGTGAGTTAGTTTCCGTAGTTTGAAGTTTTTGTAAATGTGCACATGCCCTTAAAGTTTGACTGTAGTTTGTTCGTGTACTGTATTATGTGACATCTGATTTAAAACTTTTATATATTTTTTTAAACAGGATTTTGATGGTGGCTCGAACTTGTTCCGCATTAAGCGAATTGACTCCTCACATGCAGAAATGTATTCTGGGAATCGCAAACTATCAGCTCCAGGAATCCTCAATGTAAGTTTGCTTCTGTTCTCAATGCACTATAGGGTGATGTAATTGCATGATAATTTATTAACTTTCATTGCATGTTTGATGGAATTTTGACTCCACTTCATTTGTGAATGAGTGATTGAAACCTTCCCGTTTTGTAGGGAAAGAGTTTCAGCTACCATGCTAATTAAAGTAATATTGTATTTTAATTGAGTGATTGTAGACCAGTGTCTGTCATTAAAAAAACACCTTACTTATCAATGAGTTGTAGAAAAAAGGGTGATGTTGGGAAGGTGGTCAGAAAGTTACAGAGTTGTTGTAAATGAAAAGGATCCAAGTACAGAAATCAGCCTTTAAACAATTTCATAAAATAATCATTCTAATATGTGATTTTCCCTTGTTTCTTCACATGCCAGATCAGCGTTGTAACATCATTTTAACAAAACAAAAAAATGCCCCAAAAGGAAGGCATCCCCCCCCATGGGGATACCGGGGCGGTCTTTTGTATAAAAATAGTTCTCCCCACCTTCTGGAAGTTCTGTGCTTGTAACTCCCTCTAATCTGCCACTCTCTTTGACTCTGCCTTTTCCCTTTGCTTACTGTCATCTACTATCTTTCTGCTTTACCACCGTATCCATTCTCCTGCCTTTTTTCACAAAAAACAATTTCAAAAACATTTCCTCCAAACCGAAGTCGGACATGCTGGGCCTAACTATATTTCTTAGTTAGGCGCATAACGGCAACATGACGCATCTGCGCTCATAATTGACAGGAAACTGTCTGAGCGATCAAAGAAGAAGAAGAAGAAAAAGGAAAGCATATCAATCAGATGAATTTTCATTGATTTAGGCATGCAGTAATGTTACACTTACCATAAGACATACTGCAATGTGACAGTTACCTACAGTTCGTGAAAACAAATTGTGTATGTGTGCAGATGCAGATTCGATCTCTCATTCAAACATTGAAACAAGAGCTGTCTTTCTTTTTTTTTTACTGAACACTTTTAGTGATAATGTGGTATTTCTGTGTGTGTGTGCAAGCATGTGTTTGTGCGTGTGTGTGTGTGCATCCGTTTGTGTCTGCGTGCACGTGTGTGTGTGTATGTGAGCTGTGTACGTGCGTATGTGCGTGTGTGCGTGTATGTGTGTGTGCATGTGTTTTGTGCATTCATGCAATGTGTGCGTATTTGTATGCATGTATGTGTGTGTTTGACAGGCGTAAGCCCCGCAGCCATCACAAAGCCCAGGAGTGCCCCGAGTGGGTGGCCATAGTCAACAAGCTGGACCAGTGTCGCAACAAATCATACAGGTAACGCCCATTTTCAACACAACACTACACCCAAATAATTTGCAGAAAGAATTATAGATGGGACTTAGAATGAGAGTCGTGGGAGCAACACCATGGTACCGCCTAGAAGATAGGATAGAAAAAGTCAAGAATGTAACGGTGATTAAAGTGTTGCTGATATTCTATAAAGCTTTAAAAATTCTGGGGCAAAAAATATATTATGCAACTTTGCATCTCTCTATAGGTTTTCAAAATAAAGGTTCTTTATTATCACTCTCTCTCTCTCTTTTAAAAATTGGAAGTACATTTAAATGGCTAACGATCGTGCCGCTATAGGAATAGAGAATAGGAACAGCAACAGTGAGAAGAGTAATAAGTGTGCCCGCGCCCACATAATGCTAGTTGACTTGATAACTACAAAATGATCTGAGAATACACAATCAACAGTTTCAATGTTTGTTTGTTGTTGTTTTTCTCTTCCAGAATCTGGGTTGAGCACATTGTATCCAACCTGACTACAGCCTTTGCTATGGCTGTGACTGACAAGGAGCACCACAGCATCATAGAAAAGGCAACCGTAAGTCACCAATCCTCATGGGTTGAGCACATTGTATCCAACCTGACTACAGCCTTTGTTATGGCTGTGACTGACAAGGAGCACCACAGCATCATAGAAAAGGCAACTGTAAGTCACCAATCCTCATGGGTTGAGCACATTGTATCCAACCTGACTACAGCCTTTGCTATGGCTGTGACTGACAAGGAGCACCACAGCATCATAGAAAAGGCAACTGTAAGTCACCAATCCTCATGGGTTGAGCACATTGTATCCAACCTGACTACAGCCTTTGCTATGGCTGTGACTGACAAGGAGCACCACAGCATCATAGAAAAGACAACTGTAAGTCACCAATCCTCATGGGTTGAGCACATTGTATCCAACCTGACTACAGCCTTTGCTATGGCTGTGACTGACAAGGAGCACCACAGCATCATAGAAAAGGCAACTGTAAGTCACCAATCCTCATGGGTTGAACACATTGTATCCAACCTGACTACAGCCTTTGTTATGGCTGTGACTGACAAGGAGCACCACAGCATCATAGAAAAGGCAACTGTAAGTCACCAATCCTCATGGGTTGAACACATTGTATCCAACCTGACTACAGCCTTTGCTATGGCTGTGACTGACAAGGAGCACCACAGCATCATAGAAAAGACAACTGTAAGTCACCAATCCTCATGGGCCCAACGTTTTTTTTAAATGTAAAATTATTATTAAGATGTTGCGTTTCAGTTTTACCATATTTTCCGGGCTATAAGCCGCTACTTTTTCCTCAACTTTGACACCCAAGCGGCTAAGACAGCGAATGCGGCTCATACGCGGATTTTCCCGAATCTATTTTAGGCTGGTCGTCAACTCCAGCCTGTGTGTGTAGACATCGTCAATCTCGGTAAAAACGAAAAACCGTTCTCATGCCGAAATTTAATAATTTAATCAGCGGAATATCACGATCTAACCACTAAATTTAGCCACTTTTATGACACATGTGTCATCACTGAGCAGTTTATGATCAAAGTTTGAACTGAAACAGTCGCGATCGTGTCGATCTTTACTAAACTCTGTCGCACATGTAAAGCCAAAGTCAACTTCCAAGTTGGAACTCGGTGAATGGTCTTACTTCCCAAAAAAATAAGTGAAAAGCAGCTCCTTTCCGTTATCAAACTGCATAAATCGGCGTTAGTGTGTGCACTAAAACACTCGCTGCAATGCAAACAACTCACAAAATCTGATAAATTGAAAGCAGCTGGCGCATTAGCGATTGCCGTGATTTCGTATCTGCGGTGTGCCTGCCCGCATTTTGTCAGCCGAGTTGTATGCGTGGTAAATTCGATTCGTGTATGCAAACTGTGACTGAAAATGAACTGCCAGTGCATTACTTTGTCATGTTTTGTGTTGTGTCGTGTCATTGTGTCGAATCCAGTATTTAGTAGGTCCGCTGGTGGCGAAGATTAGGTCTGTACTGTTATGTGTAGTTTGTGTGCGAGTGCAACACGGGCCGTCAAAGTTGCCGTGGCTTTCGATCACGAGTTCGTCTGCTGGTCTTGTCAGGTTCATTTTTTTTTTCAGTCAGTCTTGTGCAGCCTAGACACTGGGGGGGGGGGGGAAAATGCGGCTTTATCGTTGTTTTTTCCAGAATTTTAATAAAATTTCAGGGGGTGAGGCTTAGACAACAGTGCGCTTTGTAGTCCGGAAAATACAGTATAATAGTTTAGGACTGCCCGGTATCCCCACATGTGTGTGTGTTTGGTTTTGGCTAGGATAGGGGGCTTGGTTAATTTGGATCAATGGACATGACATTGTGTTTATTGCAAAAAAGCCTCAGAGCAGAACAAAGAAATAATTTAAAAAAAATATATAAAGAAAAAAATGTTGGTGGCACTGCTCTAGCAGCAATGCACACTCCATGTGGGAGCAGCCCTAATTTCACAGAGACAAGTCTCTGTGAGCAGAAAATAATACCATACGATACCATAACATATAAAGACTTTCATGCAACTCGCAGTATGTTTGCATTAGCTAGCTTGAAAGTTGAAAAGTTGTGCGGATATATAACGAGTTTTGCTTGCTCTTTGAGCTCAATGTCCTTACCTTTTTTATCCTTTTTTTCCCATAGCGGTGGGAGGAAACTGAAATCACAGAAGAGACTGAGGAGGGGGAAAAGCTTTCCTCCAAAATACAGGTCCCTATGCAGGTATGATGCTTTGTGAACACCTGTGGGTGAGTGTCTGGAACTTGGTGGAAGAAAGGAGGAGAGGGTGGATGGGAATGTTGAGGTAGGTTGAAAGTAAGGAATGTATTTTATGTCTGAATAATGCTGTGGGTAAAGGTTGAATTTTACCTGGGTGTGTGTATATTTTTACTGAGCTTTTATTGATTGCCAAGAGAGACAGAGTGAGAAACAGAAATGCTGAAATAGAAGTTTAATGTCTTAGTATGCAAAATATCATAACTCCACCATAGTAGCTTCACATTTGTGATAAATATTTAAGGAAACTGTTTTGGTGTGTGTGTGTGGAGGGAAGAAATAAATTGTTGGGATGTAGGTAAGAAATATAGCCCTATGATAATGGAATATATTATCCTTTCTGTTTAACCATTAAACAATTCTGACTGAAACATGTTAAAAGATTAATTCCAACTTCATTGTTTGATAAGCAATCACACATTGAGGGTTTTTTTAAAAGAAGAAAAACAGCAGATAATTTATTTAACATACTGCATCATATCTTTTTGTTGTTAAGTTAAAGCTGTGTGTGTGTTGCAGGCTTCGTGGTACGTGCAGTCTACTCTGTTCCAGCTCTGTCAGAAGTTCAACAAAGTTGGTGCTCATGCCTTCCCCAGGTAAGCTTAACAGCGCAGGTAGTTGTGTGCTTTTTCATCTGGTTGGTTGGTTGGCTAGTTATTTGCCGCTATCCTTGTCTTCTTGTAATGCAGATTAATGAATGTTTCGGCGATATAGTGAATATCTGATTAGAACCTTGTAAATGCTCGTAAATGGATTGTTTAGTTTTTTGTTAATCCACTTCCGGGGAATAGAGGTCTGTTGCATTATGCATCCTCAAAATCCAATTTGAGGGAAGCGGCTCATCTGTATTATGCTTCCTCTGAATCTAACTTGAGGGAAGGGCGGCTCCTTTGCTCCTTTATGTTTCCTCAAAGTCCAATGGAAGGCAGCTCTGTTGCTTTATGTTTCCTCAAAGTCCAATGGAAGGCAGCTCTGTTGCTTTATGTTTCCTCAAAGTCCAATGGAAGGCAGCTCTGTTGCTTTATGTTTCCTCAAAATCCAATGGGAAGGCAGCTCTGTTGCTTTATGTTTCCTCAAAATCCAATGGGAAGGCAGCTCTGTTGCTTTATGTTTCCTCAAAATCCAATGGGAAGGCAGCTCTGTTGCTTTATGTTTCCTCAAAGTCCAATGGGAGGCAGCTCTGTTGCTTTATGTTTCCTCAAAATCCAATGGGAAGGCAGCTCTGTTGCTTTATGTTTCCTCAAAGTCCAATGGGAGGCAGCTCTGTTGCTTTATGTTTCCTCAAAGTCCAATGGAAGGCAGCTCTGTTGCTTTATGTTTCCTCAAAATCCAATGGGAAGGCAGCTCTGTTGCTTTATGTTTCCTCAAAATCCAATGGGAAGGCAGCTCTGTTGCTTTATGTTTCCTCAAAATCCAATGGGAGGCAGCTCTGTTGCTTTATGTTTCCTCAAAGTCCAATGGGAGGCAGCTCTGTTGCTTTATGTTTCCTCAAAATCCAATGGGAAGGCAGCTCTGTTGTTTTATGTTTCCTCAAAGTCCAATTTGTGGGGAGGCAGTTCAATTGCTTATAATACCTCTTGCCATTTCTTTAGCTACCTGCAGCAAAAGAGAGACACTAGATACGTCTTTGCTCTGACCTGTGCACAGGTGGGTTGTCAAAGACGTGCTGGTGAAGGTGCTACTGGGCGTGCTAGGGACCTATGAAACGCTGCTGAAGACGAGGAGGAAAGGCAGCCAGAGTGGCCTGCCCCTCAGTCAACAGGAGGCACTGCAGGCGGTGTTCAATGTGCGCTACATCATGCACATGATACCATGGAGAGACGACTCAGAGGTGGGTGAATTTCTTGACATGTAAGTTGCTTTCACTCTTTTCTCTGCAAATACTTCAAGTGATTACAGATCACTCCAAGAATAGAATGTGCGAACGGTTTCTAGTGATCTGACATGAATGTCTGTTCACAATATGCCTTTTCATGTGTTCTTGTACAAACAAAGAGAACAAACCAAAAAAAGTGTGCAAATCCTCTTGGCTGAGAGAGTGAGGACATGCCCAGGGCAAGGCTTCTACACTGTAAACAAATATCCCAGCCCTCCAAAATGGTAGCCGCCTCTGCTGCCTGGAAGTGATTGTGGAACATGACTGAGTGAGGGACACATTGACTGTGGTTGCAGGCGAGCAAGGCGTGTCATGGTCAGTGGCAGGGTGTGGTGGAGGGGCTAGAGGGGCATGTGGACCCCTTTGACCTGGACGTCTTCTCCCCCTACCTGCAGGTCAACCTCATCAAGGCCACCCAGCGCAGCGCTGTGAGTCATTCACCTTCATGTACAGAGCCATGACAATCTAACATATCAAATATAGCATGGCACAATCGCCAGTCTTCTCCCCCTACCTGCAGGTCAACCTCATCAAGGCCACCCAGCGCAGCGCTGTGAGTCATTCACCTTCATGTACAGAGCCATGACAATCTAACATATCAAATATAGCATGGCACAATCGCCAGTCTTCTTCGAAACACGCCAGTTAAATCCATACTTGTGTGAAATTAACTTTAACACATAAACTCATAGCAGAAACCCTAAAAATATTGAAAAGCCCAGAAAGAAGCTGAAAATCGATGTATCTTCCTTTTTACAATCCTGAAAAGACTGACTTGAGTTGACACTGATTGCTTTCACTCGATGATGATTTTCTACTGAATATAGGGCTCAAACCTTCTTGAAAACATAATATAATGTAAATATGAGTCTCCTTTATTTTAGAAAGTCCACCTTACCTGCAGAACTTTCCTCATAGTCTTACAATGAGCTTTATTCACCTCAGTTCTAAGATTTTTGCCCTGCTTCGCTCATTTCAAAAACTATCTTCTGATCAGATCTAACCACCGCAGACGTCACATTTTATTAATCATGACATCACAGGAGAGTCAGGAGGTTGCTACTGATGCGAATCTGTCTGCAGTTCTTTCTGCAAGTCGTAGATTTCATTGGAAAGCAGCCAGATCAGATTTGCTTTCTTCACTGCCATGTTAGATTTTTTCAAAAGCAATTGGCTTGGGACTGTAGCATGATGCAAGGGAAAAGTGTGGGCAAACTTGCAGTTTAGCTACACCCCACCAAAAGTAAATTTTCTCATTGAAAATTGTCACTAATAAGCAACATTATGCCTTGCTCTACTCAGGAAGGGATAGGGTTAGTATCAGGTTGGGGCTAGTTTGATGAAACTGAGAGAACGACACTTTGAGAATGGGCACTGTACCTGTTTGTAGGTAACTTGTTTGTGACAGCACTTTATTCTCTTCTTTATTATGTAGAACGGATAATGTTTAAACTTTTTTTCTTCTTGGTTTTCTCACACGCTCCTGAATTGCATCAAAATTACTTTTATAAACAGCTTCCTTTATTTGTAGATAAAAATAGCTGTGTCCGGTTGTAAAAGATGTTTCCCTTTCATTTGTTTTCTCTTCATTATGTCTTCTTTTGTTTGGCTGGTGTCGATTTTTGTTTGTTTATTACTGTAGCATTAACTAACCAAGAACAAGGGAGTCTCACACAAATTATATAGCAAGAAGTGATACAAATGCATTGCTTTCCTCAAGAGTGATGAACGTTACCATACCATTTTATAAGGTGATACTTTTTTTTCCAAGCATGAGATCCCCGCCGCTTTATTAATGATGATTAGTACTATTGTAACAAAAATTTCAATTTTATAGACATTTGGGGGGGGGCCCTCGGGGGTCGTGGGGTTGCCTATATTATAATAAGATGCGCCATATAGTCTGTAAGATACGGTAACTTTGTTGTTGTTTAATTCAGGTGTTGCTGGGAGCTCTGTCAGTGTCTGACCGGCACGCCATGACAGCCTCTGGCCGGCCCACCCTGGGGGGTCAGGAGCAGCACAATGTGTTGGCCTTGACCTCGTGCTCCACCCGCTTCCCCCTCCTGCCCCTGGGCACCCAGCCCAGCCGCTCCAGCTTCCAGCAGACCGTGCTGTCCCAGACCATCAGCAGGGTGGGTAGTGCTAGTGGTCCATTGGGTCTGACTTGGCGACTTCCAGGTCAAGTCATGTTGTTTATCACCCAGCAGACATCCTGTCCCAGACCATCAGCAGGGTGGGTAGTGGTCCATTGGGTCTGACTAGGACGTCCAGGTCAAGTCATGTTGTTTACCACCCAGCAGACATCCTGTCCCAGACCATCAGCAGTGTGGGTAATGGTAGTGGTCCATTGGGTCTGACTAGGACTTCCAAGTCAAGTCATGTTGTTTACCACCCAGCAGACATCCTGTCCCAGACCATCAGCAGGGTGGGTAGTGCTAGTGGTCCATTGGGTCTGACTAGGACTTCCAAGTCAAGTCATGTTGTTTACCACCCAGCAGACATCCTGTCCCAGACCATCAGCAGTGTGGGTAATGGTAGTGGTCCATTGGGTCTGACTAGGACTTCCAGGTCAAGTCATGTTGTTTCTCACCCAGCAGACATCCTGTCCCAGACCATCAGCAGTGTGGGTAATGGTAGTGGTCCATTGGGTCTGACTAGGACTTCCAGGTCAAGTCATTGTTGTTCGTGTAACTTTAACTCTTCTAGCGCCATGTATTTTTGACATTCTTGGTTGTCTGTTGCATCTCAACCGACAAGAGGGAGTAACTATTTCTTCGACGTGTGCATGCGTTGCTTCCGTGGAAGAAACAGTGATATAAGCTCTAAAAGCAGACAAACACATGGCAAGGCTGCTTGGCACGTGAGTTGTCTCTGCATTTGCTGGGAGTTAGAGATGTTTTGGGCCAAATGTAATCGTTTGCTGATGTTCCCAGCACTGCTTACCTTTTATGGGCTGTAGTTTGCAATGATGAAGATGCCATGCCATGAATTGGTCTATGTTTTGGGGCAGTGGGTGGATGCCTCGTGCCTCCATCCAACCTTCTGGAAGTTTTGCGTTTGTAAACTCCATCTAATAATATGTCACTCTCCCGTGACTCTGTCCTTTTCCCTTTGATTCTCTGTCATCTAGCTATCTTTCTGACTTATTGCACAATTCTCCTGCCGTTTGTTGTCAAACAAAGCTTCCAAATAACTTTTTCTCCTTAGGGTTCCGCCGAAAATCGGAATGTGTTGGCTGAATGCAGTGGGAGGAACAGTTGAAAACTGCACACCAGGCACAAACGTACACCATCACCCATAATGGCCATGGTTGCCTGGGAATGCAGGAGAAAGAAGAAGGTCTATGTTTTTGGTCGGGTATCAGATATGTGCAAACATAGGTGTGCATATGAAATTGAGGTATGGATAACCATGATGTGTGTTTACTAATTTGAGAGATCGGAGACAGTCCTGAGAAGACCAGTCACTGTTTAAGTGACTCTAAAAAACATAAAAATAATGTAAATACATGTTGTTTGTATCGCCATTTAGTTTGTTTTCTAAGAGTAAGGAGGTCCAGTAAAGTGCCATAACCAAAGTATTGAAATAGTGCAGCTAGGTGAGGAGTATAGTGAAATGAGGTTAAGGGAGGCAAAAACTCCTCCATTATATAACTACTCCATCCACCAACAGTTGTCTTTGGACTACCACCCGCCTTAGCACTGCCATGAACATTCAACACCGCCGCCTAGTACTGCATGATGTTGGGTTTGCTTCCCTTTGGCTGCTACCCATGCAGTGCTAGGCGGTGGTGTCAAAAGCAACTTTGGTGGATGGGGAGTTATTTAATGGAGAGTTTTTGCCTCCCCTTACTCATTTCACTATCTCCTCACCTAGCTTCACTATTTCAATATTTGTTTGGAACTTTACTGGACATCTTACTCTTAGAAAACAAACTAAATGCGGCTACAAACAACATGTATTTACTTATTTTTATGTTGTTTATAGTCACGTTAACAGTACTGGTCTTCTCAGGACTGTCTCCATGTCAAATAGTAAACACACATCAATGTATCCTACCCAATTTCATATCACAACTATGTTGCACAATCTGAAGACGACAAAAAACATAGACCTTCTTCTTCTCCTGCATTCCCAGGCAACATGGCCATTATGGGTGAGGTACGTTTGTGTCTGGTTTTCAGTTTTCACTGGTCTCTCCACTGCATTCAGCCAACACATTCCGATTTTGGAGGAACCCGAAGGAGAAAAAGCATATTTGGAAGATTTTTTGAAAAAAAGGCAGGAGAATGGGCCAATAAGTCAGAAAGATAGCAGATGATAGAAAGCAAAGGGAAAAGGCAGAGTCAGGGAGAGTGACATATTATTAGAGGAAGTTACAAACGCAAAACTTCCAGAAGGTGGGATGGAGGCACGAGGCATCCACCCACTGCCCCAAAACATAGACCAATTCATGGCATGGCATCTTCATCATTGCAAACTACAGCCCATAAAGGTAAGCAGTGCTGGGAACATCAGCAAACGATTACATTTGCCCAAAACATCTCTAAACTCCCAGCAAATGCAGCTCAGACACTCACTGCCAAGCACCTTGCCATGTGTTTGTCTGCTTTTAGAGCTGATATCACTGTTTCTTCCACTGAAGCAACGCATGCACACGTCGAAGAAATAGTTACTCCCCTCTTGTCGGTTGAGATGCAACAGACAACCAAGAATGTCAAAAAATACATGGCGCTAGAAGAGTTAAAGTTACACGAACAACATGACTTGACCTGGAAGTCCTAGTCAGACCCAATGGACCACTACCATTACCCACACTGCTGATGGTCTGGGACAGGATGTCTGCTGGGTGAGAAACAACATGACTTGACCTGGAAGTCCTAGTCAGACCCAATGGACCACTACCATTACCCACACTGCTGATGGTCTGGGACAGGATGTCTGCTGGGTGGTAAACAACATGACTTGACTTGGAAGTCCTAGTCAGACCCAATGGACCACTAGCACTACCCACCCTGCTGATGGTCTGGGACAGGATGTCTGCTGGGTGAGAAACAACATGACTTGACCTGGAAGTCCTAGTCAGACCCAATGGACCACTAGCACTACCCACCCTGCTGATGGTCTGGGACAGGATGTCTGCTGGGTGGTAAACAACATGACTTGACCTGGACGTCCTAGTCAGACCCAATGGACCACTACCCACCCTGCTGATGGTCTGGGACAGGATGTCTGCTGGGTGATAAACATGACTTGACCTGGAAGTCCAAGTCAGACCCAATGGACCACTAGCACTACCCACCCTGCTGATGGTCTGGGACAGCACGGTCTGCTGGAAGCTGGAGCGGCTGGGCTGGGTGCCCAGGGGCAGGAGGGGGAAGCGGGTGGAGCACGAGGTCAAGGCCAACACATTGTGCTGCTCCTGACCCCCCAGGGTGGGCCGGCCAGAGGCTGTCATGGCGTGCCGGTCAGACACTGACAGAGCTCCCAGCAACACCTGAATTAAACAACAACAAAGTTACCGTATCTTACAGACTATATGGCGCATCTTATTATAATAAGGCAACCCCCCCCCAAATGTCATAAAATTGAAATTTTGTTACAATAGTACTAATCATCAGTAATAAAGCGCGGGGATCTCATGCTTGGAAAAAAAAGTATCACCTTATAAAATGGTATGGTAACGTTCATCACTCTTGAGGAAAGCAATGCATTTGTATCACTTCTTGCTATATAATTTGTGTGAGACTCCCTTGTTCTTGGTTAGTTAATGCTACAGTAATAAACAAACAAAAATCGACACCAGCCAAACAAAAGAAGACATAATGAAGAGAAAACAAATGAAAGGGAAACATCTTTTACAACCGGACACAGCTATTTTTATCTACAAATAAAGGAAGCTGTTTATAAAAGTAATTTTGATGCAATTCAGGAGCGTGTGAGAAAACCAAGAAGAAAAAAAGTTTAAACATTATCCGTTCTACATAATAAAGAAGAGAATAAAGTGCTGTCACAAACAAGTTACCTACAAACAGGTACAGTGCCCATTCTCAAAGTGTCGTTCTCTCAGTTTCATCAAACTAGCCCCAACCTGATACTAACCCTATCCCTTCCTGAGTAGAGCAAGGCATAATGTTGCTTATTAGTGACAATTTTCAATGAGAAAATTTACTTTTGGTGGGGTGTAGCTAAACTGCAAGTTTGCCCACACTTTTCCCTTGCATCATGCTACAGTCCCAAGCCAATTGCTTTTGAAAAAATCTAACATGGCAGTGAAGAAAGCAAATCTGATCTGGCTGCTTTCCAATGAAATCTACGACTTGCAGAAAGAACTGCAGACAGATTCGCATCAGTAGCAACCTCCTGACTCTCCTGTGATGTCATGATTAATAAAATGTGACGTCTGCGGTGGTTAGATCTGATCAGAAGATAGTTTTTGATGAGCGAAGCAGGGCAAAAATCTTAGAACTAAGGTGAATAAAGCTCATTGTAAGACTATGAGGAAAGTTCTGCAGGTAAGGTGGACTTTCTAAAATAAAGGAGACTCATATTTACATTATATTATGTTTTCAAGAAGGTTTGAGCCCTATATTCAGTAGAAAATCATCATCGAGTGAAAGCAATCAGTGTCAACTCAAGTCAGTCTTTTCAGGATTGTAAAAAGGAAGATACATCGATTTTCAGCTTCTTTCTGGGCTTTTCAATATTTTTAGGGTTTCTGCTATGAGTTTATGTGTTAAAGTTAATTTCACACAAGTATGGATTTAACTGGCGTGTTTCGAAGAAGACTGGCGATTGTGCCATGCTATATTTGATATGTTAGATTGTCATGGCTCTGTACATGAAGGTGAATGACTCACAGCGCTGCGCTGGGTGGCCTTGATGAGGTTGACCTGCAGGTAGGGGGAGAAGACTGGCGATTGTGCCATGCTATATTTGATATGTTAGATTGTCATGGCTCTGTACATGAAGGTGAATGACTCACAGCGCTGCGCTGGGTGGCCTTGATGAGGTTGACCTGCAGGTAGGGGGAGAAGACGTCCAGGTCAAAGGGGTCCACATGCCCCTCTAGCCCCTCCACCACACCCTGCCACTGACCATGACACGCCTTGCTCGCCTGCAACCACAGTCAATGTGTCCCTCACTCAGTCATGTTCCACAATCACTTCCAGGCAGCAGAGGCGGCTACCATTTTGGAGGGCTGGGATATTTGTTTACAGTGTAGAAGCCTTGCCCTGGGCATGTCCTCACTCTCTCAGCCAAGAGGATTTGCACACTTTTTTTGGTTTGTTCTCTTTGTTTGTACAAGAACACATGAAAAGGCATATTGTGAACAGACATTCATGTCAGATCACTAGAAACCGTTCGCACATTCTATTCTTGGAGTGATCTGTAATCACTTGAAGTATTTGCAGAGAAAAGAGTGAAAGCAACTTACATGTCAAGAAATTCACCCACCTCTGAGTCGTCTCTCCATGGTATCATGTGCATGATGTAGCGCACATTGAACACCGCCTGCAGTGCCTCCTGTTGACTGAGGGGCAGGCCACTCTGGCTGCCTTTCCTCCTCGTCTTCAGCAGCGTTTCATAGGTCCCTAGCACGCCCAGTAGCACCTTCACCAGCACGTCTTTGACAACCCACCTGTGCACAGGTCAGAGCAAAGACGTATCTAGTGTCTCTCTTTTGCTGCAGGTAGCTAAAGAAATGGCAAGAGGTATTATAAGCAATTGAACTGCCTCCCCACAAATTGGACTTTGAGGAAACATAAAACAACAGAGCTGCCTTCCCATTGGATTTTGAGGAAACATAAAGCAACAGAGCTGCCTCCCATTGGACTTTGAGGAAACATAAAGCAACAGAGCTGCCTCCCATTGGATTTTGAGGAAACATAAAGCAACAGAGCTGCCTCCCATTGGATTTTGAGGAAACATAAAGCAACAGAGCTGCCTTCCATTGGACTTTGAGGAAACATAAAGCAACAGAGCTGCCTTCCATTGGACTTTGAGGAAACATAAAGCAACAGAGCTGCCTTCCATTGGACTTTGAGGAAACATAAAGCAACAGAGCTGCCTTCCCATTGGATTTTGAGGAAACATAAAGCAACAGAGCTGCCTTCCATTGGACTTTGAGGAAACATAAAGCAACAGAGCTGCCTCCCATTGGACTTTGAGGAAACATAAAGCAACAGAGCTGCCTTCCATTGGACTTTGAGGAAACATAAAGCAACAGAGCTGCCTCCCATTGGACTTTGAGGAAACATAAAGCAACAGAGCTGCCTCCCATTGGACATTGAGGAAACATAAAGCAACAGAGCTGCCTTCCATTGGACTTTGAGGAAACATAAAGCAACAGAGCTGCCTCCCATTGGACTTTGAGGAAACATAAAGGAGCAAAGGAGCCGCCCTTCCCTCAAGTTAGATTCAGAGGAAGCATAATACAGATGAGCCGCTTCCCTCAAATTGGATTTTGAGGATGCATAATGCAACAGACCTCTATTCCCCGGAAGTGGATTAACAAAAAACTAAACAATCCATTTACGAGCATTTACAAGGTTCTAATCAGATATTCACTATATCGCCGAAACATTCATTAATCTGCATTACAAGAAGACAAGGATAGCGGCAAATAACTAGCCAACCAACCAACCAGATGAAAAAGCACACAACTACCTGCGCTGTTAAGCTTACCTGGGGAAGGCATGAGCACCAACTTTGTTGAACTTCTGACAGAGCTGGAACAGAGTAGACTGCACGTACCACGAAGCCTGCAACACACACACAGCTTTAACTTAACAACAAAAAGATATGATGCAGTATGTTAAATAAATTATCTGCTGTTTTTCTTCTTTTAAAAAAACCCTCAATGTGTGATTGCTTATCAAACAATGAAGTTGGAATTAATCTTTTAACATGTTTCAGTCAGAATTGTTTAATGGTTAAACAGAAAGGATAATATATTCCATTATCATAGGGCTATATTTCTTACCTACATCCCAACAATTTATTTCTTCCCTCCACACACACACACCAAAACAGTTTCCTTAAATATTTATCACAAATGTGAAGCTACTATGGTGGAGTTATGATATTTTGCATACTAAGACATTAAACTTCTATTTCAGCATTTCTGTTTCTCACTCTGTCTCTCTTGGCAATCAATAAAAGCTCAGTAAAAATATACACACACCCAGGTAAAATTCAACCTTTACCCACAGCATTATTCAGACATAAAATACATTCCTTACTTTCAACCTACCTCAACATTCCCATCCACCCTCTCCTCCTTTCTTCCACCAAGTTCCAGACACTCACCCACAGGTGTTCACAAAGCATCATACCTGCATAGGGACCTGTATTTTGGAGGAAAGCTTTTCCCCCTCCTCAGTCTCTTCTGTGATTTCAGTTTCCTCCCACCGCTATGGGAAAAAAAGGATAAAAAAGGTAAGGACATTGAGCTCAAAGAGCAAGCAAAACTCGTTATATATCCGCACAACTTTTCAACTTTCAAGCTAGCTAATGCAAACATACTGCGAGTTGCATGAAAGTCTTTATATGTTATGGTATCGTATGGTATTATTTTCTGCTCACAGAGACTTGTCTCTGTGAAATTCAGGCTGCTCACACCTGGAGTGTGCATTGCTGCTAGAGCAGTGCCACCAACATTTTTTTCTTTATATATTTTTTTAATTATTTCTTTGTTCTGCTCTGAGGCTTTTTTGCAATAAACACAATGTCATGTCCATTGATCCAAATTAACCAAGCCCCCTATCCTAGCCAAAACCAAACACACACACATGTGGGGATACCGGGCAGTCCTAAACTATTATACTGTATTTTCCGGACTACAAAGCGCACCGTTGTCTAAGCCTGACCCCCTGAATTTTATTAAAATTCTGGAAAAAACAACGATAAGCCGCATTCAGTGTCTAGGCTGCAAGAGACTGACATGTAGAAAAATGAACCTGACAAGACCAGCAGACGAACTCGTGATCGAAAGCCACGGCAACTTTGACGGCCCGTGTTGCATTCACACACAAACTACACATAACAGTACAGACCTAATCTTCGCCATAATAGGACCTACTAAATACTGGATTCGACACAATGACACGACACAACACAAAACATGACAAAGTAATGCACTGGCAGTTCATTTTCAGTCACAGTTTGCATACACGAATCATTTACCACGCACACAACTCGGCTGACAAAATGGCGCAGCGCACACCGCAGATACGAAATCACGGCAAATAGTAATGCGCCAGCTGCTTTCATTTATCAGATTTTGTGAGTTGTTTGCATTCAGCGAGTGTTTTAGTGCACACACTAACGCCGATTTATCAGTTTGATAACGGAAAGGAGCTGCTTTTCAACTTATTTTTTGGGGAAGTAAGACCATTCACCGAGTTCCAACTTGGAAGTTGACTTTGCATTTACATGTGCACAGAGTTAGTAAAGATCGACACAATCGCGACTGTTTCAGTTCAAACTTTGATCATAAACTGCTCAGTGATGACACATGTGCATAAAAGTGGCTAAATTTAGTGGTTAGATCGTGATATCGCTGATTAAATTCTTCAATTTCGGCATGAGAACGGTTCATTTTTACCGAGATTGACGATGTCTACACACACAGGCTGGAGTTGACGACCAGCCTAGAATAGATTCGGGAAAATCCGCGTATGAGCCGCATTCGCTGTCTTAGCCGCTGGGGTCAAAGTTGAGGAAAAAAGTAGCGGCTTATAGCCCGGAAAATATGGTAAAACTGAAACGCAACATCTTAATAATAATTTTACATTTAAAAAAAACGTTGGGCCCATGAGGATTGGTGACTTACAGTTGTCTTTTCTATGATGCTGTGGTGCTCCTTGTCAGTCACAGCCATAGCAAAGGCTGTAGTCAGGTTGGATACAATGTGTTCAACCCATGAGGATTGGTGACTTACAGTTGCCTTTTCTATGATGCTGTGGTGCTCCTTGTCAGTCACAGCCATAGCAAAGGCTGTAGTCAGGTTGGATACAATGTGTTCAACCCATGAGGATTGGTGACTTACAGTTGCCTTTTCTATGATGCTGTGGTGCTCCTTGTCAGTCACAGCCATAGCAAAGGCTGTAGTCAGGTTGGATACAATGTGCTCAACCCATGAGGATTGGTGACTTACAGTTGCCTTTTCTATGATGCTGTGGTGCTCCTTGTCAGTCACAGCCATAGCAAAGGCTGTAGTCAGGTTGGATACAATGTGCTCAACCCATGAGGATTGGTGACTTACAGTTGCCTTTTCTATGATGCTGTGGTGCTCCTTGTCAGTCACAGCCATAGCAAAGGCTGTAGTCAGGTTGGATACAATGTGCTCAACCCATGAGGATTGGTGACTTACAGTTGCCTTTTCTATGATGCTGTGGTGCTCCTTGTCAGTCACAGCCATAACAAAGGCTGTAGTCAGGTTGGATACAATGTGCTCAACCCATGAGGATTGGTGACTTACGGTTGCCTTTTCTATGATGCTGTGGTGCTCCTTGTCAGTCACAGCCATAGCAAAGGCTGTAGTCAGGTTGGATACAATGTGCTCAACCCAGATTCTGGAAGAGAAAAACAACAACAAACAAACATTGAAACTGTTGATTGTGTATTCTCAGATCATTTTGTAGTTATCAAGTCAACTAGCATTATGTGGGCGCGGGCACACTTATTACTCTTCTCACTGTTGCTGTTCCTATTCTCTATTCCTATAGCGGCACGATCGTTAGCCATTTAAATGTACTTCCAATTTTTAAAAGAGAGAGAGAGAGTGATAATAAAGAACCTTTATTTTGAAAACCTATAGAGAGATGCAAAGTTGCATAATATATTTTTTGCCCCAGAATTTTTAAAGCTTTATAGAATATCAGCAACACTTTAATCACCGTTACATTCTTGACTTTTTCTATCCTATCTTCTAGGCGGTACCATGGTGTTGCTCCCACGACTCTCATTCTAAGTCCCATCTATAATTCTTTCTGCAAATTATTTGGGTGTAGTGTTGTGTTGAAAATGGGCGTTACCTGTATGATTTGTTGCGACACTGGTCCAGCTTGTTGACTATGGCCACCCACTCGGGGCACTCCTGGGCTTTGTGATGGCTGCGGGGCTTACGCCTGTCAAACACACACATACATGCATACAAATACGCACACATGCATGAATGCACAAACACATGCACACACATACATGCACGTGCACACATACACACACACACGCACATACACACACACACGCAGACACAAACGGATGCACACACACACACGCACAAACACATGCTTGCACACACACACAGAAATACCACATTATCACTAAAAGTGTTCAGTAAAAAAAAAAGAAAGACAGCTCTTGTTTCAATGTTTGAATGAGAGATCGAATCTGCATCTGCACACATACACAATTTGTTTTCACGAACTGTAGGTAACTGTCACATTGCAGTATGTCTTATGGTAAGTGTAACATTACTGCATGCCAAAATCAATGAAAATTCATTGATATGCCTTCCTTTTTTTCTTTCTTTTTCGATCACTCAGACAGTTTCCTGTCAATTATGAGCGTAGATGCGTCATGCTGCCGTTATGCGCCTAACTAAGAAATAGTTAGGCCCAGCAAGTCCGACTTCGGTTGGAGGAAATGTTTTTGAAAGTGTTTTGTGAAAAAAGGCAGGAGAATGGACCGGTAAGGCAGGAAAGATAGTAGATGACAGTAAGCAAAGGGAAAAAGGCAGAGTCAAAGAGAGTGACAGATTAGAGGAAGTTACAAGCACAGAACTTCCAGAAGGTGGGAGAACTATTTATACAAAAGACCCCCCGGTATCCCCATGGGGGGGGATGCCTTCCTTTTGGGGCATTTTTTTGTTTTGTTAAAATGATGTTACAACGCTGATCTGGCATGTGAAGAAACAAGGGAAAATCACATATTAGAATGATTATTTTATGAAATTGTTTAAAGGCTGATTTCTGTACTTGGATCCTTTTCATTTACAACAACTCTGTAACTTTCTGACCACCTTCCCAACATCACCCTTTTTTCTACAACTCATTGATAAGTAAGGTGTTTTTTTAATGACAGACACTGGTCTACAATCACTCAATTAAAATACAATATTACTTTAATTAGCATGGTAGCTGAAACTCTTTCCCTACAAAACGGGAAGGTTCAATCACTCATTCACAAATGAAGTGGAGTCAAAATTCCATCAAACATGCAATGAAAGTTAATAAATTATCATGCAATTACATCACCCTATAGTGCATTGAGAACAGAAGCAAACTTACATTGAGGATTCCTGGAGCTGATAGTTTGCGATTCCCAGAATACATTTCTGCATGTGAGGAGTCAATTCGCTTAATGCGGAACAAGTTCGAGCCACCATCAAAATCCTGTTTAAAAAAATATATAAAAGTTTTAAATCAGATGTCACATAATACAGTACACGAACAAACTACAGTCAAACTTTAAGGGCATGTGCACATTTACAAAAACTTCCCTACGGAAACTAACTCACTACTAGTGGTAAGATCGTTACCTGCCGTCAAAGCCCACTTAGGCTAATAATTAGTTCTAAGGTGACAAAGAAAAGTGTGTGTGCACATCATGTGATATCATTGCCCTTACAATATTTCATCATCACTTCTACTACCATACTGTTTATCAAATCAGTCAGTCTTGCCTTTCATGTTTCATCTCATACAATGTGTAATTACAAACCATCAATCTATGATACAAACAACAAATAAACAAGGAATCCTAACCTCCTCCCAATTCCTGTGAAGATATGCTATTGTTCAAAATACACATTGTATTTTTTACTCTTTCCCCATGGCAACACAGTGTTATGGTAGTTACGACAGTAATGTAATGATCCCTTCCCAGGGAACATGCCTCAACAAGCCGCCTCTTTGCAGACGACACTGCGTGGAAGAAATGTACACCCAGCTACACTGGACTCCACTCGCTGACAGAAGATGTGCTTCTAGGTTATCCACCTTCTACAAATTTTACCACGGGGACATCTCCATCAATACCCCTTACAGCCCTTTCCCCCAATTCGCCAACTCCACAGACAAGACAATCACATCAGACGACGTATCTGCTGCCGTCCTGCAAAACAAGCTACAGGAAATTCTCCTTCTTTCATAGGACCATCGGAGAGTGGAACTCCCTCCCACCTGAGGCAATAACATCAGCCTCGGTGGAAGACTTCAAGTCCCAGATCTGAACAACGCTCCCCCTCCCTACACAGGGCTGCCTACCCCCTGCTGCAGTTTCCAGGGACAAACTGCTTAAAAACCAGGGACAGAGACTTATTTCCAGGGACAAACATCGAGATATCATGTATCATTATTTCGTGATCTAGCAACATTTCTACAACTCTGGATATTTGGGGTAGTCTTTTTGTTGCTTTTCGGTGCCAACGTACTTCTATATTCCATATCTTTTGGTGTTCAGTAACCTAACAGAAAGGAATGTCAACAGTGCCTGTTGTTTTGGGTGTTCCTGTACTTAATAGTAAGGTTACCTAACAAGACAAGTGACTGCTCTACAAAATTTAGATTCTACTCAATTTCCAGGGACACCAGACAGACAAGTGGATTCCAGGGACAGGGTGCCCATTTTAACTGTTTCCATGGACAAATACTCCTTAGGGGGGACGGTAGGCAGCCCTGCCTACAACTCCCTCCCCCCCCCCCCCCCACCTTGACCCGCCGCCACTCCTCCCTCATCCATCCCACTACTCCCTCCTTGACCCCACCCACCCCTGTAATACTCCCTTCCCGTCATCCACTTCCCCGACCACATTTCCACCCCCTTTTCCCAACCATATCAATGCTGATCATCCGGGCAACAACGTTCTCTGAAGTTTTTCTGTTTGACTGAAGTCCCCCAGTTCCAATGCAACAGAACCATCAAAAAGATGATGGTGGTTGCTCTATGAAAGAAGAAGATGATATTACTAAGTGTATGACTGTTGCCATGGGGAAAGAGTGAAAAATAACAATGTGTATTTTGACCTTAATGGTCACATAATGGGCCTGTCCCCATGACTATCAAGATGAAAGAAAAAATTATCTTTGGGTAAAACAATGAATGCATCACAATTTAAGAAAAAGTATGCTTATTTAGTGAAATACTTAGCAGCTAAACAACTATAGGTCTATAATTTTCGCTTGGCTAAGAATAATACTCACAGCACACAAGCTTACATGCACATTATCTCCAGTATTATTGCATGGGTGCAACTACACAACATGAAATAAAACCCTGAAAGGCCAGGGTCCAGGGGTAATGTCCCCCTGCAGCTGAAGCAAAAATTTATTTATGAACTTATTTTAGTTTTTTTTACAATTTATACAAATGCTTATTTCAAAGTGTTTGAAAAATACAGTAGACAAACAAAGATCTTGTTTGACAAATAAAACCCCCCAGGAACTTCCTTTTCTGGTAAAATTAAAAAACAGGAAATCCTTGTAAACCAGGAAAAGTTGCACCCATGTTGTTGATAGTTGTTTGTTTGTTTTTTAACATAGAAACAGCTACTCAATACAGAATTGCACAGGCTGGTTTTAACTATAAACTTGGAACAGAACCAGCGCACGGTCCACTGAGAGTGTAACTCACTTGTTTTCCGTGCAGTCCTGTGTGTCAGGATCAGGGATGTCCTTCAGTGACTTCTCCCAGAGGGTCAGCTGCTCTGTCATGTAGTCCACCATCCTGCCCACACACAAGGCAATCCCCACGTCCTTCTAAAAACACTCCACGCGCTGCCGCCTGCATATTTCACACTTTATACAAAGCAGTTCAGTTGAGTATGTGAGCTTTGGGATTCCGTGGTGAAACCCAAATGCTACAAATAGAATTCATCCATGATCCATCCCAAAGTAAACATTCTCACTGGGTAACGCCCAAAGTGCCCCAATGTAACGTTTCAAACACACACACATGGGCTGGTGAAGGCCAGAAGGTGCTATCACAACAGGGTGAAGGCCAGAAGGTGCTGCTATCACAACAGGGTGAAGGTCAGAATGTGCTATCACAACAGGGTGAAGGTCAGAATGTGCTATCACAACAGGGTGAAGGCCAGAAGGTGCTTCTATCACAACAGGGTGAAGGCCAGAAGGTGCTTCTATCACAACAGGGTGAAGGCCAGAAGGTGCTTCTATCACAACAGGGTGAAGGCCAGAAGGTGCTGCTATCACAACAGGGTGAAGGTCAGAATGTGCTATCACAACAGGGTGAAGGCCAGAAGGTGCTTCTATCACAACAGGGTGAAGGCCAGAAGGTGCTTCTATCACAACAGGGTGAAGGCCAGAAGGTGCTTCTATCACAACAGGGTGAAGGTCAGAATGTGCTATCACAACAGGGTGAAGGGCAGAAGGTGCTGCTATCACAACAGGGTGAAGGTCAGAATGTGCTATCACAACAGGGTGAAGGCCAGAAGGTGCTTCTATCACAACAGGGTGAAGGCCAGAAGGTGCTTCTATCACAACAGGGTGAAGGCCAGAAGGTGCTTCTATCACAACAGGGTGAAGGCCAGAAGGTGCTTCTATCACAACAGGGTGAAGGCCAGAAGGTGCTGCTATCACAACAGGGTGAAGGTCAGAATGTGCTATCACAACAGGGTGAAGGCCAGAAGGTGCTTCTATCACAACAGGGTGAAGGTCAGAATGTGCTATCACAACAGGGTGAAGGCCAGAAGGTGCTTCTATCACAACAGGGTGAAGGCCAGAAGGTGCTGCTATCACAACAGGGTGAAGGCCAGAAGGTGCTTCTATCACAACAGGGTGAAGGCCAGAAGGTGCTGCTATCACAACAGGGTGAAGGCCAGAAGGTGCTGCTATCACAACAGGGTGAAGGCCAGAAGGTGCTGCTATCACAACAGGGTGAAGGCCAGAAGGTGCTATCACAACAGGGTGAAGGCCAGAAGGTGCTTCTATCACAACAGGGTGAAGGCCAGAAGGTGCTGCTATCACAACAGGGTGAAGGCCAGAAGGTGCTTCTATCACAACAGGGTGAAGGCCAGAAGGTGCTTCTATCACAACAGGGTGAAGGCCAGAAGGTGCTGCTATCACAACAGGGTGAAGGCCAGAAGGTGAAGAAGGTGCTTCTATCACAACAGGGTGAAGGCCAGAAGGTGCTTCTATCACAACAGGGTGAAGGCCAGAAGGTGCTTCTATCACAACAGGGTGAAGGCCAGAAGGTGCTTCTATCACAACAGGGTGAAGGCCAGAAGGTGCTGCTATCACAACAGGGTGAAGGCCAGAAGGTGCTATCACAACAGGGTGAAGGCCAGAAGGTGCTGCTATCACAACAGGGTGAAGGCCAGAAGGTGCTGCTATCACAACAGGGTGAAGGCCAGAAGGTGCTGCTATCACAACAGGAATAAAGATGAATGATAGTACCTTCTGGCTTTACCCATTTCACATGCATTACATGCACGGACATAAACACACACACACACACACACATGCACACGCGCACGCACGCACACACACACACACACACACACGCACACACACATTCACTCCCTCTCTCTGAACGTCTTTCTTACATCAGACCTGTTTACCCCAAATCTTCACAGTCAGTAATCCCAAGCTCTGAAAACAGTAATTTCAGGCATCTGTCCATAATTTTGCTGTCCGAGAAATCCTTTCACCAGAATTTTTCGCTGCCATCAAACCTTTTGTTGAGCGGGGGGGTGGGGGGTGCACGCATGCTGCAACTACGATGGCCCGTGTTGTGTTGCACTCGTACACATAACAGTACAGACCTAATCTTCGCCTTAACGGACCTACTAAATACTGGATTCGACACAACGACAGAACACAACACAAAACATGACAAAGTAACACACTGGCAGTTCATTTTCAGTCACAGTTTGCACACACGAATATTTTCCCGCGCATACAACTCGGCTGACAAAATGGCGCAGCGCACACCGCAGATACGAAATCACGGCAAACGCTAATGCGCCAGCTGCTTTCATTTATCGGATTTTGTGAGTTGTTTGCATTCAGCGAGTGTTTCAGTGCACACACTAACGCCGATTTATCAGTTTGATAACGGAAAGGAGCTGCTTTTCAACTTCTTTTTTTGTGAAGTGAGATCATTCACTGAGTTCCAACTCATGGAGTGAGACCGATCACCTAGTTTCAACTTGGAAGTTGACTTCGCATTTACGTGTGCACAGAGTTCGTAAAGATCGACACGATCGCGACTGTTTCAGTTCAAACTTTGATCATAAACTGCTCAGTGAAATGTAGTGGTCAGATCGTGATATCGCTGATTAAATTCTTCAATTTCGGCATGAGAATGGTTCGTTTTTACCGATAGGGGGGGGGGGGCCTATTGACGATGTCTATGCGCACAGGCTGGAGTAGACGACCAGCCTAAAATACGGAAGGGGAAATATTCACAAATTAGCCGCAATCGTTGTTTTAGCTGCAGGGGTCAAAGCGAGTACGGCTCAAACGCCATGCCTTCTTTCGATTTCTTCTTCTTCTTTTTTTTTTCCGCACTCGTTCAGCGGAAATGCAGATTCTTTTGTTGCTGACCATAATAGCGTAATCGAGGTCTCAAAACGTACTAATTATGGACAAATCCGTAGGGAAAACAGGTCTGTTACATTGAAATTGTGACACACACACATTTACATGTACATACACTCACAGGCTCTCTATCTCTCGCTATCTCACACACACACAATCAAATACACAGGCATACTCTCTCACAAACACACACTGGCATTGTGACACACATAAACACAATGCTAAGTAAACACAGACAGACAGTGGTGCACTCACTCTGCCAGTGCTTTAGAGCAGGCCACCTGACAGAAGAGCAAGATGTCTGCCGTGTTGGCAAAGCGGTCGAAGGGACTGTTGTTAGCCTGGGCTGCCCCAGTTGTCTCCTTGTCCGTTGATGGCTGCAGATAGGACTCGTTGTCTTCCAGCAATGCCTTCAGTTTGCTGTCCATACTCTGACACAAGCTGCAGGCAAACACCAACATTCAATCAAAAAGCCCTTCAGTTTGCTGTCCATACTTTCACATCAGTTGGAAATCAACATTCAACACATCAATTACAAAAAGTGATCAGTTTGCCGTCCATACCAAGAAAAGGCGGTCTTTCCTACCTGTGTACAGTCGAAACGAATGCTTAAGCTCTTAACACCACCAAAGATTCGGATGAACAGTCAACAAAGAAACAAGAAAAGGTGGCCTTTCCTATTTGTGTACAGTCGAAATGAATGCTTAAGCTCTTAACACCACCAAAGACTCGGATGAACAGTCAACAAAGAAACAAGAAAAGGTGGCCTTTCCTATTTGAGTGCAGTCGAAACGAATGCTCAAACTTTGAACACCACCAAAGATAAAGATAATAGTAAACAAACCAAGGCGGCCTTTCCTACCTGAGAACGGCCGGTGTGAACGCCCTGGCTTTGAAGAGCAGCCCCCCACTCTGGGCGATGGGGCGGGTGGTGGGGGGCTGCCACACGGAGCTCATCTGCACATCCCCTGCCGCCTCCGACCACAGAAACTGACCCAGGTCCACCTCATATGCCATTGAGCTGACCAACACACACACACACCAATGCGTCAAACACATTTAGGGTAATCAAATCACTGAAATATGCATAGTATTCCCTCTCAACATATACTCGGGCTTTCTTTCACTGTCTAATCCACACTTGACAACCTTCCCATTCAGATAGCCACGGACACAGACACATACCTACACACAATTTAGGGCCATCACATGATTGAAATAATTATGCATAACTTGTGTTTCTCAATATAAACTGGGGCTTTTCTTTCAGTCTAATCCACACCGACAACCTTCTCATTCAGATTAGCTTAGACACCACATACATGTACTTTCAGATCAACCAACAGTGTATGAAAACGAGCTCTTCTGGTGGCTCTCTGAGAGATAACTCTCCTGACTTAATATACCTTCAATTGATCAAATAGAACTGCAAGTCATAATCTATTTTTGTTGTGTGCAATGAGAGAGAGAGAGAGAGAGAGAGAGAGAGAGAGAGAGAGAGAGAGAGAGAGAGAGAGAGAGAGAGAGAGAGAGAGAGAGAGAGAGAGAGAGAGAGAGAGTGAGCTTGCACTCTCTAACCAAATGCCTTCTATTAAACAAAAAGGGGGTAACTCAACCTAAAGCACTCATTGACATGGTAAAGCTGAAATTGACAAAAGCACAGAGAGAAGAGGGGAAGCAGAAGAGATGAGGACTAATCAGTTACCTGTCCTTGAGGTCAGAGGCCAGTTCCATCATGGCCTTGGAGATGCTGCGTTTGGTCATCTCTGCCGTGCTGTCCAGCTGGTACTGGATCAAACACTGCACAACACACACACACACACTGTACAACGTAAGTAAAAGCTTGGCCATCTTTAACTATAATACACGATTATAAGCCTTTTCCCCATTGCTTCAATAAAACAGTTGACAGCTATACTAAACCATTCACTCCCCCCGTGGGGATACCGGGGGGGGGGGGGGGGGGGGGGGGGGGTCATTTGCATAAATAGTTCATCCACCTTCTGGAAGTTCTGTGCTTGTAACTTCCTCTAATCTGTCACTCTCTTTGACTCTGCCTTTTCCCTTTGCTTACTGTCATCTACTATCTTTCTGCCTTACCGGTCCATTCTCCTGCCTTTTTTCAAGAAACACTTTCAAACAGATTTCCTCCAGCCGAAGTCGGACATACTGGGCCTAATTATTTCTTACTTAGGTGCATAACAGCAGCATGATGCATCTGCGCTCATAATTGACAGGAAACTGTCTGAGCGATCAAAGAAGAAGAAACCCTTCACTGACAGAAAACAATTGAGAGATTATCTTTTTTTCTTAATATATAATGATGATACACCTGTTATATATTCAATCTGACAAAATGGTCTAAAGATTTCCTGACTCTTCTAAAGCAAAAACCAGCATTCCATAGTTGTGACAACAAAAGTTATGACATCATCAATGACATTATATTATTAGATATGGGACTGGCAGGAAAGGAGTTAAACGAATTGACAACTGCCAGCTGATGACATGAACTAAAGCTATTGCTGTGCTTTCCATACCCACTTCCCACTGGGGACAATATGTTGCTGTGCACAAAAGAAAGAGACGCAAGTGGAAAGACGTCACTTCACATGAGGAAAGAAAAACTCAATATTTCAATCATTTCAGGTCAAATTACGCCGGGTTTTTTAAATTATTATTTTGCATCACAATTGGTGATTTATCTTTGCAAATTGTTGTTTTACAGCTTTGCTTGTCTTGATCAACTGGTAAGTCCAACACATCGAAGTTGACCAATTTCCAGTTACATCTCTACGTCTTGCACATGGTGATTTAAAATAAAATACAAAATCCCATAACTTCGGAAAATCCGGAGCAAACAAGATTGCTGTAATGTCTTAATTGACGAGATAATAAAATTCACTTGACTGAAACTATCCAAGCATCTTGAAGGGCAACAGAGAACTGGCAGTGCCTTTACCGGACTGAAGGTATGAACATGCTCACACAAAATCTCAAAATCAAAAGACGAGCCTGCCCCAATGGTGGCAGCGGGGTAAAGGAGCTGAATGTTACCTTGACTCTGTCCAGGAAGAGAGACTGCAGGAACTCCTGCCACACCTGCACAGGCTTGCTGATCACCTGCACGCACACTTCTTCCCACCTGGCCGCGTCTCCGCTCTGTAAAAACACCAGCACCCACTGATTTAGGACAGTTGTCTGTGGCCTCATCTTTCGGTACTTCTTTCCCTAGTCGACAGTTGCCTCAGTCTTGTACAACAGAAAAAGATTATAGGGATAAAAAGAGGTATATGTACCTCGGGTGTTGGTGAGTCCAATATATCTTTCCTGACTTGTCTAAACCAAAAAAAATCATTCCAGTACTATGACATCATCAATGACATCACACAGCCCGTTATGTGTGCTATGCTTGTTATGCACACAACACAGAAGCTTCTTACTTGCAACGATGATATGGTAACTGTATGGTGCTCTGTATGCTTCAAAAGACAGATTTTCTCGAAAATGTGTGAAAGTGAACAACTGACGAGGTTTTTTCTGTAAAATACGTGAATGCAAGAGGGTTAATCATTGAATGAAAGACAAGCTTGCCTACAAAGACATGCGAGCACTGAGAAGACCAAGAGGGTAGGAAGGAAGTGGGGAAGTGGGTGAACGTGGGGATGGGGAGGAGTCCCTTATCTCTTCTAGCACCATGGCATGACATCACCAAATGGAAGTGATGCAAAGACATTCACTGCCAAGCACCCTGCCATGTGTTTAGGTTTTTAAAGCTTTTGTCACCGTTGCTGCCGTTAAAGCAATGCATGCTCACTCTAATAAAGAAATAGTTGCTTCCCTCTTGCCAGTTGAGGTACAATGGACAACCAAGAACATCAAACAAGACATGGCGCTAGAAGAGTTAAAGTACGAGAACAAACGTACCATCATTTTCTGACCATACGGCACACCCTAGTATAAGGCGCACACCCACATTTTACACAAAATTCAGATTTTGTTACATTTTCTTACTATATAAGGTGCAGGGGTCTCAGTCTGGGGGAAAAGTACTGCTTTATATTCCATAAAATACGCTAAATACAAAGAAGTGACTGACCTGAGCCAGGATGGACCACACAGCGTCTCTGATGTCGGCCACGCGTTTCGCAGAGTTGATGTAGTTCAGCAGCTTGCCAACCCCTGACCGAACGTCTTGCAAACACCTGGTTTACCAAAAAAACCCAATCAGTTACACTATCTGTTTTTCCTCCAAACCACCGGTTATACTATCTGTTTTCCCCCAAACAATCAGTTACACTATCTGTTTCCCCAATCAGTTACACTATCTGTTTCCCCCAAAACAATCAGTTACAATCAGTTACACTATCTGTTTCCCCCCCAGTTAACTAAACACTATCTGTTTTCCCCCCAAACAATCAGTTACACTATCTGTTTCCCCCCAAAACAGTCCACCAAAACAGTCAGTTACACTATCTGTTTTCCCCCAAAACAATCAGTTACACTATCTGTTTCCCCCAAAACAAAGTTACAATCAGTTACACTATCTGTTTCCCCCCCCCAAACAATCAGTTACACTATCTGTTTCCCCCCAAAACAATCAAAACAATCAGTTACACTATCTGTTTCCCCCAAAGTTACACTATCAGTCAGTTACACTATCTGTTTTCCCCAAACAATCAGTTACACTATCTGTTTCCCCCCAAAACAGTCAGTTACACTATCTGTTTTCCCCAAAACAATCAGTTACACTATCTGTTTTCCCCAAAAACAATCAGTTACACTATCTGTTTCCCCCCAAAACAAATCAGTTACACTATCTGTTTTCCCCCAAAACAATCAGTTACACTATCTGTTTCCTCCCAAAACAGTCAGTTACACTAGTGTGCGCATTATACTAGGGTGTGTCTTATGGTCAGAAAATGATGGTACGTTTGTTCTTGTACTTTAACTCTTCTAGCGCCATGTATTGTTTGATGTTCTTGGTTGTCCATTGTACCTCAACTGGCAAGAGGGAAGCAACTATTTCTTTATTAGAGTGAGCATGCATTGCTTTAACGGCAGCAACGGTGACAAAAGCTCTAAAAACCTAAACACATGGCAGGGTGCTTGGCAGTGAATGTCTTTGCATTTCCATTTGGTGGGAGTGTAAAGCGATGTCTTGGGCGAATGTATTTGCCATGGTGCTAGAAGAGTTAAGGGACTCCTCCCCATCCCCACGTTCACCCACTTCCCCACTTCCTTCCTTCCCTCTTGGTCTTCTCAGTGCTCGCATGTCTTTGTAGGCAAGCTTGTCTTTCATTCAATGATTAACCCTCTTGCATTCACGTATGTTACAGAAAAAACCTCTTCGGTTGTTCAGGTACTTTCACACATTTTCGAGAAAATCGGTCTTTTGAAGCACACAGAGCACCATACAGTTACCATATCATCGTTGCAAGTAAGAAGCTTCTGTGTTGTGTGCATAACAAGCATAACACACATAACGGGTTGTGTGATGTCATTGATGATGTCATAGTCACTGGAATGATTTTTTTTGGTTTAGACAAGTCAGGAAAGATATATTGGACTCACCAACACCCGAGGTACATATACCTCTTTTTATCCCTATAATCTTTTTCTGTTGTACAAGACTGAGGCAACTGTCGACTAGGGAAAGAAGTACCGAAAGATGAGGCCACAGACAACTGTCCTAAATCAGTGGGTGCTGATGTTTTTGCAGAGCGGAGACGCGGCCAGGTGGGAAGAAGTGTGCGTGCAGGTGATCAGCAAGCCTGTGCAGGTGTGGCAGGAGTTCCTGCAGTCTCTCTTCCTGGACAGAGTCAAGGTAACATTCAGCTCCTTTACCCCGCCACCACCTTTGGGGCAGGCTCGTCTTTTGATTTTGAGATTTTGTGCGAGCATGTTCATACCTTCAGTCCGGTAAAGGCACTGCCAGTTCTCTGTTGCCCTTCAAGATGCTTGGATATTTTCAGTCAAGTGAATTTTATTATCTCGTCAATTAAGACATTACAGCAATCTTGTTTGCCCGGGATTTTCCGAAAGTTATGGGATTTGGTAGGTTATTTGAAATCACCATGTGCAAGACGTAGAGATGTAACTGGAAATTGGTCAACTTCGATGTGTTGGACTTAACAGTTGATGAAGGCAGGATGCATCATCTAACAAAGCTGTAAAATAACAATTTTGCAAAGATAAAACACCGATGGTGATGCCAAATAATAATTTTAAAAACCCGGCGTAATTTGACCTGAAATGATTGAAATATTGAGTTTTTCTTTCCTCATGTGAAGTGACGTCTTTCCACTTGCGTCTCTTTCTTTTGTGCACAGCGACATATTGTCCCCAGTGGGAAGTGGGTATGGAAAGCACAGCAATAGCTTTAGTTCATGTCATCAGCTGGCAGTTGTCAATTCGTTTAACTCCTTTCCTGCCACTCCCATATCTCATAAGATAATGTTATTGATGATGTCATAACTTTTAAAGAAGGAAGATGTGTCACAACTATGGATAGGCTGGTTTTTTGCTTTAGAAGAGTCAGGAAATCTTTAGACCATTTTGTTCAGATTGAATATATAACAGGTGTATCATCATTATATATTAAGAAAAAAAGATAATCTCTCAATTGTTTTCTGTCAGTGAAGGGTTGGTCTTTTTTTTCGTTCGCTCAGACAGATTCCTGGTCAAATATGAGCGCAGATGCGTCATGCTGCTGTTATGTAATGCGCCTAAGTAAGAAATAGTTAGGACCAGTAAGTCCGACTTTCTGGGGGCTGAGGAAATCTTTGTTTTTGGAAGATTTTTTTAGAAAAAGTCAGGAGAATGGGCCATTAAGTCAGAAAGAGAGTAGATGACAGAAAGAAGAGGGAAAAGGCAGAGTCAAAGAGGAGTGACAGACTTAGAGGAAGTATCAAGCACAGAACTTCCAGAAGGTGGATGAACTATTTATGCAAATGACCCCCCCCCCCTCCCCCCCCCCCCGGTTATCCCCACGGGGAGAGTGAATGGTCGAGTATCGGCTGTCAACTGTTTTATTGAAGCAATGGGGAAAAGGCTTATAATCGTGTATTATAGTTAAAGATGGCCAAGCTTTTACTTACGTTGTACAGTGTGTGTGTGTGTTTTGTGCAGTGTTTGATCCAGTACCAGCTGGACAGCACAGCAGAGATGACCAAACGCAGCATCTCCAAGGCCATGATGGAACTGGCCTCTGACCTCAAGGACAGGTAACTGATTAGTCCTCATCTCTTCTGCTTCCCCTCTTTCTGTGCTTTTGTCAATTTCAGCTTTACCATGTCAATGAGTGCTTTAGGTTGAGTTACCCCCTTTTTGTTTAATAGAAGGCATTTGGTTAGAGAGTGCAAAGCTCACTCTTTCTCTCTCTCTCTCTCTCTCCTATCTCTCTCTCTCTCTCTCTCTCTCTCTCTCTCTCTCTCTCTCTCATTCACTGTCACACACAAAAAAGAGATTATGACTTGCAGTTCTCTTTGATCCAATTGAAGGTATATTAAGTCAGGAGAGTTATCTCTCATAGAGCCACCAGAAGAGCTCGTTTTGATACACTGTTGGTTGATCTGAAAGTACATGTATGTGGTGTCTAAGCTAATCTGAATGAGAAGGTTGTCGGTGTGGATTAGACTGAAAGAAAAGCCCCAGTTTATATTGAGAAACACAAGTTATGCATAATTATTTCAATCATGTGATGGCCCTAAATTGTGTGTAGGTATGTGTCTGTGTCCGTGGCTATCTGAATGGGAAGGTTGTCAAGTGTGGATTAGACAGTGAAAGAAAGCCCGAGTTTATGTTGAGAGGGAATACTATGCATATTTCAGTGATTTGATTACCCTAAATGTGTTTGACGCATTGGTGTGTGTGTGTGTTGGTCAGCTCAATGGCATATGAGGTGGACCTGGGTCAGTTTCTGTGGTCGGAGGCGGCAGGGGATGTGCAGATGAGCTCCGTGTGGCAGCCCCCCACCACCCGCCCCATCGCCCAGAGTGGGGGGCTGCTCTTCAAAGCCAGGGCGTTCACACCGGCCGTTCTCAGGTAGGAAAGGCCGCCTTGGTTTGTTTACTATTATCTTTATCTTTGGTGGTGTTCAAAGTTTAAGCATTCGTTTCGACTGCACTCAAATAGGAAAGGCCACCTTTTCTTGTTTCTTTGTTGACTGTTCATCCGAATCTTTGGTGGTGTTAAGAGCTTAAGCATTCGTTTCGACTGTACACAAATAGGAAAGGCCACCTTTTCTTGTTTCTTTGTTGACTGTTCATCTGAATCTTTGGTGGTGTTAAGAGCTTAAGCATTCATTTCGACTGTACACAGGTAGGAAAGACCGCCTTTTCTTGGTATGGACGGCAAACTGATCACTTTTTGTAATTGATGTGTTGAATGTTGATTTCCAACTGATGTGAAAGTATGGACAGCAGACTGAAGGGCTTTTTGATTGAATGTTGGTGTTTGCCTGCAGCTTGTGTCAGAGTATGGACAGCAAACTGAAGGCGTTGCTGGAAGACAACGAGTCCTATCTGCAGCCATCAACGGACAAGGAGACAACTGGGGCAGCCCAGGCTAACAACAGTCCCTTCGACCGCTTTGCCAACACGGCAGACATCTTGCTCTTCTGTCAGGTGGCCTGCTCTAAAGCACTGGCAGAGTGAGTGCACCACTGTCTGTCTGTGTTTACTTAGCATTGTGTTTATGTGTGTCACAATGCCAGTGTGTGTTTGTGAGAGAGTATGCCTGTGTATTTGATTGTGTGTGTGTGAGATAGCGAGAGATAGAGAGCCTGTGAGTGTATGTAAATGTGTGTGTGTCACAATTTCAATGTAACAGACCTGTTTTCCCTACGGATTTGTCGGCATAATTAGGAAAAAATTAACAAAAAACCTTTTGAGACCTTAAATACGATTACGCTATTATTCCTTTTTTTTTGTCAGCAACAAAACCTTAATCGTTATCGGCTATTATGTGTCAGCAAGTGCAAAAGAATGTGGGCATTTCCGCTGAACGAGTGCGGAAAAAAAAAAGAAAGAAGAAGAAATCGAAAGATTTTTAAAGAAGGCATGGGTGGCGTTGAGCCGTACTCGCTTTGAAGCCGTTTCGTAATTATCTGTCAGACCCCTTTGCAGGCTAAAACAACGATTGGCGCGCTAATTTGTGAATATTTCCTCCTTTCCGTATTTTAGGTGACTGGTCGTCTACTCCAGCCTGTGGTCACATACGATCAGACATCGTGCAATGGGCCCTCCCCCCCTATCGGTAAAAACGAACCTCATTCTCAATCTTCTTTTGAATTTCCGCCCGAAATTCGAAGAATTTAATCAGGCGATATCACGATCTGACCACCTACATTTAGCACTGAGGTCGGTTGAGCAGTTTTATGATCAAAGTTTGAACTGAAACAAGTTCAGGGCTTGATCGTGTCGATCTTTACGAACTCTGTGGAACACGTAAATGCGAAGTCAACTTCCAAGTTTGAAACTAGGTGATCGGTCTCACTCCATGAGTTGGAACTCAGTGAATGATCTCACTTCACAAAAAAAGAAGTTGAAAAGCAGCTCCTTTCCGTTATCAAACTGATAAATCGGCGTTAGTGTCACTATGTGCACTGAAACACTCGCTGAATGCAAACAACTCACAAAATCCGATAAATGAAAGCAGCTGGCGCATTAGCGTTTGCCGTGATTTCGTATCTGCGGTGTGCGCTGCGCCATTTTGTCAGCAGAATTGTATGCGCGGTAAAAGATTCGTGTGTGCAAACTGTGACTGAAAATAAACTGCCAGTGCGTTACTTTGTCATGTTTTGTG
This sequence comes from Phymorhynchus buccinoides, assembly GCA_017654935.2. Classification (NCBI taxonomy): domain Eukaryota; kingdom Metazoa; phylum Mollusca; class Gastropoda; order Neogastropoda; family Raphitomidae; genus Phymorhynchus; species Phymorhynchus buccinoides. The sequence continues at coordinate 22,938,768 of CM065681.1, read as the reverse complement.
TTGTGTTCTGTGCTGGTCGTGTGTTCGAATCCAGTATTTAGTAGGTCCGCTAAGGCGAAGATTAGGTCTGTACTGTTATGTGTACGAGTGGGCAACACACACTTACTGGTCCATCGTATGTTGCGGCAGCGTGCAATGCGTCCTGCACCCTATTCACCCCCCCCGCTCAACAAAAGGTTTGATGGCAGCGAAAAATTCTGGTGAAAGGATTTCTCGGACAGCAAAATTACGGACAGATGCCTGAAATTACTGTTTTCAGAGCTTGGGATTACTGACTGTGAAGATTTGGGGTAAACAGGTCTGATGTAAGAAAGACGTTCAGAGAGAGGGAGTGAATGTGTGTGTGCGTGTTTGTGTGTGGGCGTGTTTGTGTGTTTGTGTGTGTGTTGATTGCATGTGTGTGTGTGTGTGTTTATGTCCGTGCATGTAATGCATGTGAAATGGGTAAAGCCAGAAGGTACTATCATTCATCTTTATTCCTGTTATGATAAAGCACATTCTGACCTTCACCCTGTTTGTGATAGCAGTCCGCACACCATTCTGGCCTTGCACCCTGTTGTGATAGCAGCACATTCTGACCTTCACCCTGTTGTGATAGCAGCACCTTCTGGGCTCTTCACCGCTGTTGTGATATCAGCAGCATTGCTGACGGCTTCACCCTGTTGTGATAGCTAGCAGCTTCTGGGCCTTTCACCCTGTTGTGATATAAGCACCTTCTGGCCTTCACCCTGTTGTGATAGCAGCACCTTCTGGCCTTCACGCCTGTTGTGATAGCACCTTCTGGCCTTCACCCTGTTGTGATAGCACGTTCTGGCATTCACCGCTGTTGTGAGAGAAGCACCTTCTGGCCTTCACCCTGTTGTGAAAAAAGCACCTTCTGGCCTTCACCCTGTTGTGATAGAAGCACCTTCTGGCCTTCACCCTGTTGTGATAGCAGCACCTTCTGGCCTTCACCCTGTTGTGATAGCAGCACCTTCTGCCCTTCACCCTGTTGTGATAGCACATTCTGACCTTCACCCTGTTGTGATAGCAGCACCTTCTGGCCTTCACCCTGTTGTGATAGCACATTCTGACCTTCACCCTGTTGTGATAGAAGCATCTTCTGGCCTTCACCCTGTTGTGATAGCAGCCCTCACCCTGTTGTGATAGCAGCACCTTCTGGCCTCACCCTGTTGTGATAGCAGCACCTTCTGTTCACCCTGTTGTGATAGCACATTCTGACCTTCACCCTGTTGTGATAGAAGCACCTTCTGGCCTTCACCCTGTTGTGATAGAAGCACCTTCTGGCCTTCACCCTGTTGTGATAGAAGCACCTTCTGGCCTTCACCCTTCTGACCTTCACCCTGTTGTGATAGAAGCACCTTCTGGCCTTCACCCTGTTGTGATAGCACATTCTGACCTTCACCCTGTTGTGATAGCAGCACCTTCTTCTGGCCTTCACCCTGTTGTGATAGCAGCACCTTCTGGCCTTCACCCTGTTGTGATAGAAGCACCTTCTGGCCTTCACCCTGTTGTGATAGCACCTTCTGGCCTTCACCCTGTTGTGATAGCAGCACCTTCTGGCCTTCACCCTGTTGTGATAGCAGCACCTTCTGGCCTTCACCTTCACCCTGTTGTGATAGAAGCACCTTCTGGCCCTCACCCTGTTGTGATAGCAGCACATTCTGACCTTCACCCTGTTGTGATAGAAGCACCTTCTGGCCCTCACCCTGTTGTGATAGCACATTCTGACCTTCACCCTGTCTGATAGCAGCACATTCTGACCTTCACCCTGTTGTGATAGAAGCACCTTCTGGCCCTCACCCTGTTGTGATAGCAGCACCTTCTGGCCTTCACCCTTCACCTTCTGGCCCTCACCCTGTTGTGATAGAAGCACCTTCTGGCCCTCACCCTGTTGTGATAGCAGCACCTTCTGGCACCCTTCTGGCCCTCACCCTGTTGTGATAGAAGCACCTTCTGCACCCTTCTGGCCCTCACCCTGTTGTGATAGAAGCACCTTCTGGCCTTCACCCTCACCCTGTTGTGATAGAAGCACCTTCTGGCCCTCACCCTCACCCTGTTGTGATAGAAGCACCTTCTGGCCTTCACCCTGTTGTGATAGCACCTTCTGGCCCTCACCCTGTTGTGATAGAAGCACCTTCTGGCCTTCACCCTGTTGTGATAGCACCTTCTGGCCTTCACCCTGTTGTGATAGCACATTCTGACCTTCACCCTGTTGTGATAGCATCTTCTGGCCTTCACCCTCACCCTGTTGTGATAGCACATTCTGACCTTCACCCTGTTGTGATAGCAGCACATTCTGATCTTCACCCTGGCCCTTCACCCTGTTGTGATAGAAGCACCTTCTGGCCCTCACCCTGTTGTGATAGAAGCACCTTCTGGCCTTCACCCTCACCCTGTTGTGATAGCACCTTCTGGCCTTCACCCTGTTGTGATAGAAGCACCTTCTGGCCCTCACCCTGTTGTGATAGAAGCACCTTCTGGCCTTCACCCTGTTGTGATAGCACATTCTGACCTTCACCCTGTTGTGATAGAAGCACCTTCTGGCCCTCACCCTGTTGTGATAGAAGCTTCTGGCCTTCACCCTGTTGTGATAGCACATTCTGACCTTCACCCTGTTGTGATAGAATCACCTTCTGGCCTTCACCCTGTTGTGATAGCACATTCTGACCTTCACCCTGTTGTGATAGCATCTTCTGGCCTTCACCCTGTTGTGATAGCACATTCTGACCTTCACCCTGTTGTGATAGCATCTTCTGGCCTTCACCCTGTTGTGATAGAAGCACCTTCTGACCCTCACCCTGTTGTGATAGAATCACCTTCTGGCCTTCACCCTGTTGTGATAGCACATTCTGACCTTCACCCTGTTGTGATAGCAGCACCTTCTTCTGGCCTTCACCCTGTTGTGATAGCACCTTCTGGCCTTCACCAGCCCATGTGTGTGTGTTTGAAACGTTACATTGGGGCACTTTGGGCGTTACCAGTGAGAATGTTTACTTTGGGTTGGATCATGGATGAATTCTATTTGTAGCATTTGGGTTTCACCACGGAATCCCAAAGCTCACATAGACTCAACTGAACTGCTTTGTATAAAGTGTGAAATATGCAGGCGGCAGCGCGTGGAGTGTTTTTAGAAGGACGTGGGGATTGCCTTGTGTGTGGGCAGGATGGTGGACTACATGACAGAGCAGCTGACCCTCTGGGAGAAGTCACTGAAGGACATCCCTGATCCTGACACACAGGACTGCACGGAAAACAAGTGAGTTACACTCTCAGTGGACCGTGCGCTGGTTCTGTTCCAAGTTTATAGTTAAAACCAGCCTGTGCAATTCTGTATTGAGTAGCTGTTTCTATGTTAAAAAACAAACAAACAACTATCAACAACATGGGTGCAACTTTTCCTGGTAAACAAGGATTTCCTGTTTTTTTTATTTTACCAGAAAAGGAATTTCCTTTTTTTTAACTTGTCAAACAAGATCTTTGTTTGTCTACTGTATTTTTAAAACACTTTTGAAAACAAGCATTTATATAAATTGTAGGAAAAACTAAACTAAAATACCTTAAAAAATCTTTTTTTTTCTTCAGCTCCAGGGGGACATTGCCCCTAGACCCAGACCTTTCAGGTTTTTCCATGTTGTGTAGTTGCACTCATGCAATACTACTGGGAGATAATGTGCATGTAAGCTTGTGTGCTGTGAGTATTATTCTTAGCCAAGCGAAAATTATAGACCTATAGTTGTTTAGCTGCTAAGTATTTCAATAAATAAGCATACTTTTTCTTAAATTGTGATGCATTCATTGTTTTACCCAAAGATAATTTTTTCTTTCATCTTGATAGTCATGGGGACAGGCCCATTATGTGACCATTAAGGTCAAAATACACATTGTTATTTTTCACTCTTTCCACATGGCAACAGTCATACACATAGTAATATCTTCTTCTTCTTGCAGTAGAGCAACCGCCGTCATCTTTTTGTTGGTTCTGTTGTGTTGGAACTGGGGGACTTAAGTCAAGCAGAAACACTTCAGAGAACGTTACCGCCCGGATGATCGGCATTGATATGGCTGGGAAAAGGGGGTGGAAATGTGGTCGGGGAAGTGGATGACGGGAAGGGAGTATTACAGGGGTGGGTGGGGTCAAGGAGGGAGGAGTGGGATGGATGAGGGATGAGCGGCGGCGAGATCAACGGTGGGGGGGGGGGGGGGAGAAGGTTGTAGGCAGGGCTGCCTACCGTCCCCCCTAAGGAGTATTTGTCCATGGAAACAGTTAAAAATGGCACCCTGTCACTGGAATCCACTTTTCTGTCTGGTGTCCCTGGAAATTGAGTAGAATCTAAATTTTGTAAAGCAGTCACTTGTCTTGTTAGGTAACCTTACTATTAAACACAGAAATGCCCAAAACAACAGGCACTGTTGAAATTTTCTTTCTGTTAGGTTACTGAACACCAAAAGATATGGAATATAGAGGTACGTTGGCACCGAAAAGCAACAAAAAGACTACCCAAATTATTCAGAGTTGTAGAAATGTTGCTAGATCACGAAATAATGATACATGATATCTCGATGTTTGTCCCTGGAAATAAGTCTCTGTCCCTGGTTTTTAAAGCAGTTTGTCCCTGGAAACTGCAGCAGGGGGTAGGCAGCCCTGTGTAGGGAGGGGGAGCGTTGTTCAGATCTGGGACTTGAAGTCTTCCACCGAGGCTGATGTTATTGCCTCAGGTGGGAGGGAGTTCCATTCTCCGATGGTCCTATGAAAGAAGGAGAATTTCCTGTAGCTTGTTTTGCAGGACGGCAGCAGATACGTCGTCTGATGTGATTGTCTTGTCTGTGGAGTTGGCGAATTGGGGGAAAGGGCTGTAAGGGGTATTGATGGAGATGTCCCCGTGGTAAAATTTGTAGAAGGTGGATAACCTAGAAGCACATCTTCTGTCAGCGAGTGGAGTCCAGTGTAGCTGGGTGTACATTTCTTCCACGCAGTGTCGTCTGCAAAGAGGCGGCTTGTTGAGGCATGTTCCCTGGGAAGGGATCATTACATTACTGTCGTAACTACCATAACACTGTGTTGCCATGGGGAAAGAGTAAAAAATACAATGTGTATTTTGAACAATAGCATATCTTCACAGGAATTGGGAGGAGGTTAGGATTCCTTGTTTATTTGTTGTTTGTATCATAGATTGATGGTTTGTAATTACACATTGTATGAGATGAAACATGAAAGGCAAGACTGACTGATTTGATAAACAGTATGGTAGTAGAAGTGATGATGAAATATTGTAAGGGCAATGATATCACATGATGTGCACACACACTTTTCTTTGTCACCTTAGAACTAATTATTAGCCTAAGTGGGCTTTGACGGCAGGTAACGATCTTACCACTAGTAGTGAGTTAGTTTCCGTAGGGAAGTTTTTGTAAATGTGCACCTGCCCTCAAAGTTTGACTGTAGTTTTGTTCGTTTGTACTGTATTATGTGACATCTGATTTAAAACTTTTATATATTTTTTTAAACAGGATTTTGATGGTGGCTCGAACTTGTTCCGCATTAAGCGAATTGACTCCTCACATGCAGAAATGTATTCTGGGAATCGCAAACTATCAGCTCCAGGAATCCTCAATGTAAGTTTGCTTCTGTTCTCAATGCACTATAGGGTGATGTAATTGCATGATAATTTATTAACTTTCATTGCATGTTTGATGGAATTTTGACTCCACTTCATTTGTGAATGAGTGATTGAACCTTCCCGTTTTGTAGGGAAAGAGTTTCAGCTACCACGCTAATTAAAGTAATATTGTATTTTAATTGAGTGATTGTAGACCAGTGTCTGTCATTAAAAAAACACCTTACTTATCAATGAGTTGTAGAAAAAAGGGTGATGTTGGGAAGGTGGTCAGAAAGTTACAGAGTTGTTGTAAATGAAAAGGATCCAAGTACAGAAATCAGCCTTTAAACAATTTCATAAAATAATCATTCTAATATGTGATTTTCCCTTGTTTCTTCACATGCCAGATCACGCGTT
>CM065681.1:22797251-22932251 GCA_017654935.2 Phymorhynchus buccinoides | reverse complement strand
AGGCCTTGGTTTGGTAGGGTTGGTAATGGCACATGGGTTGGTTAAATCAAGGAAATTCTCCTGGTTAGTCCCCTTGCTTCTTAGGCCTTGGTTTGGTAGGGTTGGTAATGGCACATGGGTTGGTTAAATCAAGGAAATTCTCCTGGTTAGTCCCCCTTCTTAGGCCTTGGTTTGGTAGGGTTGGTAATGGCACATGGGTTGGTTAAATCAAGGAAATTCTCCTGGTTAGTCCCCCTTCTTAGGCCTTGGTTTGGTAGGGTTGGTAATGGCACATGGGTTGGTTAAATCAAGGAAATTCTCCTGGTTAGTCGCCCTTGTTAGGCCTTGGTTTGGTAGGGTTGGTAATGGCACATGGGTTGGTTAAATCAAGGAAATTCTCCTGGTTAGTCGCCCTTGTTAGGCCTTGGTTTGGTAGGGTTGGTAATGGCACATGGGTTGGTTAAATCAAGGAAATTCTCCTGGTTAGTCGCCCTTGTTAGGCCTTGGTTTGGTAGGGTTGGTAATGGCACATGGGTTGGTTAAATCAAGGAAATTCTCCTGGTTAGTCCCCCTTCTTAGGCCTTGGTTTGGTAGGGTTGGTAATGGCACATGGGTTGGTTAAATCAAGGAAATTCTCCTGGTTAGTCGCCCTTGTTAGGCCTTGGTTTGGTAAGGTTGGTAATATGACATTCTCCTGGGCCTGTTTTCCCATTGAGACAGAATGAGACTTATCATCATGATATCTTAGAAGTCCTTCTAAAATAGTAGGATTTAAATCACTTTAGAATGACTTCTATGATATCATGATGATAAGTGTCATGCTATCTCAATGGGAATACAGGCCCTGGTTAGTTGCCCTTGTTAGGCCTTGGTTTGTAAGGATCTTAGTGGCAAAGGGTTTGTTAAATTGGAGGGATGTCTGTTATAAGGTTCTTCCTCACAAGGGTGTTCTAATGTTCTTCACAGGGGTGTTATGATATAATGTTCTTCTTTACAAGGGTGCTATAATGTTCTTCTTTACAAGGGTGCTATAATGTTCTTTACAATGGTGCTATAATGTTCTTTACAATGGTGCTGTAATGTTCTTTACAATGGTGCTGTAATGTTCTTTACAATGGTACTATAATGTTCTTTACAATGGTGCTTTTTATGGTCTTCTTTACAAGGGTACTATAATGTTCTTTACAATGGTGCTGTAATGTTCTTCTTTACAAGGGTGCTATAATGTTCTTTACAATGGTGCTATAATGTTCTTTACAATGGTGCTGTAATGTTCTTCTTTACAAAGGTGCTATAATGTTCTTCTTTACAATGGTGCTGTAATGTTCTTCTTTACAAGGGTGCTGTAATGTTCTTCTTTACAATGGTGCTGTAATGTTCTTCTTTACAAGGGTGCTATAATGTTCTTTACAATGGTGCTGTAATGTTCTTCTTTACAAGGGTGCTATAATGTTCTTTACAATGGTGCTATAATGTTCTTTACAATGGTGCTGTAATGTTCTTCTTTACAAGGGTGCTATAATGTTCTTTGCAATGGTGTTATAATGTTATTCTTCACAAGGACACATAATTTTATGTTGTTTTTGGTAGGGAAGCCTTAGGATTCTCTTTTGTTGGAAGAACTGAACTTTATTATAAAATGAGCATTTCAACACAAACATGATTGAAAAGCTTATAGTGCGTTTACAAATTAAAAAAAGTACACCAGGCATTTCCATCCCAGTCCCCTATTTCACTCAAGTTATTTCCTTTCACATAGCAAAGTATTTTTAATCAATAATTGTGATTAGGGTTAGAGAAAGACCCTACAAATGGTGTACTATAGCAAAAGAAGGGATGAAAACTTTGGATTGGTTTATGCTGGTAATGAATGCTAAAACATAGGCATGCACTAAAAGCAGTTGAAACTGGGTGCTGTGAATGATGGCAGGACAAATATTTGTATTAACAAAGGAGCATTTGTTGAAGACTTAAATAGCTGATTTGATCATAAAGATGCCATGCATAGATTGTTTGTTATACGGGGTAAAGGCATACTCTTTCAATTCAGTAGAATATGTGGTAAACGAGCTATGACATATGTGTGTGTGTGCGTACGTGTGTGTGTCATGTACACAGGTATCGGTGCTATTAATTGTGCTCATGTTCACCTTTGCGATCTGCGGTGTTCACCTGCTGGGAGGGAACCTGGCCAGGTGCAATGATCCAGCCATCCTTGAAAAGGTGTGTGCCTATCATGCAATTGTATTGTCAATGTTGATGTTTTGTTGTTGTTTTTTAGCCTTACAAGTGTGTATGAACATATTTCTTACACATCACAGTGTAACTACAGCTGCCGATAACTTGTCTTGTGTACTTTCATACCAGGGTTGCTAGGCATGGGCATTTGCATCTACCGTATTTTTTGGACTATAAGGCGATACTTTTTTCCAAGACTCAGACCCCTGCGCCTTATAATGTGACCAATGAAATAGTAAGAAAATATAGTAACAAAATCTGAAATTTTGGAAACATTTTGGGGGCCTTATACAAAAAGGCCTTATAGTCCGAAAAATACGGTACATACATATTATGTTGTTTTCAATTGTTTATAAATCAGTCTGAAGTCATACGTCAAAATTCCAAGGAGGTTCATGAAAACATTACCTAGTAGTTGCTCATGTTTAACTCAAAGACACATTACTAAATGATGCCTGAATTCTGTTGCATTTATTTTCTCTTTGCAAGAGAGTGCTTACATTCTGTCTGAGAAGTCAATTTGGTGTATTTTGATTGTTTATCATTGCGAAAGGTTTGCAGAGTTTTTGTTTGTTTTTGTTTCTGTATCCTCTATGTTTCCTTGTTCTGTTTTTCAGGCTAAGTGTCATGGGTTGTACTACAGCAGGGTTCGTATTTCCAAGATGATGCTAACCAAGAACGACTCAGAAACTCCTGGATTTTGGGTACCCAGAGTATGGTAAGAGAAATGTCTGTGTGTGTGTGTGTGTGTCAGTGTGTGTGTGTGTGTGTGTGTGTGTGTGTGTCTCTCTCTCTCTCTCTCTCTCTCTCTCTCTCTCTCTCTCTCTCTCTCTCTCTCTCTCTGTGCCCGTTTTAATTCAACAGCATTTAAATTTAATGATTGTTTCTTAATATATAAAAATTGTAACTTTTATCAAGTGTTTTCAAATATTAACATTCAAATTTGAAAGATTGTAGTGCCCATGCCTTCAAACTTCAATCACTATTTATCACATTTCAACACTCAAGCTTCTGGCAGCTTTTCTTTCTTACATCAGCATTCATACTTCAAAGTGCCCCCCGTGGGAATATGGGGGGTTGTCTTTGGTACAAATAATTCCCAGAATTTCTGTGCTTGTAGCTTCCTCCAATCTGCCACTCTCTTTGACTCTGCCTTTTCCCTTTACTTATTGTCATCTACTATATTTCTACCTTTCTGGCCCATTCTCCTGCCTTTGTTCTAGAAACATGCAAAGATTTTCTCCTGCCGAAGACGGACATGCTGGGCCTATTTCTTAGTTAGGCGCTTAACGGCAGCATGGCGCATCTGCGCTCATATGACAGGAAACTGTCTGAGCGAACGATGTAGAAGAAGAAGACTTCAGACTGTTATTTACTGATTATATGTGATCAGGGTCAACCCTCGCAACTTCAACTTTGACAACATCCAGAATGCCATGCTGGCTCTCTTTGAGGTGCTCTCCCTTGAAGGATGGCTGGAGGTCCGTAACGTCATCATCAACAGAGTGGGTGCGGTAAGTATATTGCTTTGTGATCAAGAACGCACAACGGTTTGTGCAATCAGTGTGTTGCAGTTATGGTAATGTGACTCGTAGGTAAGTATATTACTTTGTGATCAAGAACACACAACGGTTTGTGCAATCAGTGTGTTGCAGTTATGGTATGTGACTCATAGGTAAGTACATGTATATTACTTTGTGATCAAGAACACACAACGGTTTGTGCAATCAGTGTGTTGCAGTTATGGTATGTGACTCATAGTAGCATAATGTTTGGACTGTAAGGGAATTATTTGTCATCCAATTTTGACCTCAGCACCCAATAAATAACAAGAGCACTCTTAAAAACAAGGGGATTGCAGAGACTGTCATGCACCTTCGGTTAGAAATAGAATGTAGAAATAGAAAGTATTCAGGAATTGGATACTTGTCTGAAATCTTTCAAAGCCAATATTATCATTTAAGATATGATTGTAACAAATGCCTTTATTATTCATTTGACCTATATAAAAAAAATCAACATTGTTGACCGTAAAAGAAATCAGAACTTAAGGAAAGAAAATTCTATCAATTTTCATGCGGTGAAAGCTTTCCTGCAGGGATAGCGAGTGGTGTTTTAGTACAAATAGTTCCCCCACCATCTGGAAGTTCTGTGCTCAAGACGTCTTTATGTGTTACAGTTGGAGGCAATCTACATTCACCTGTTTGTCTTCATCGGCTACATGATTGGTCTGACCCTGTTTGTGGGCGTGGTCATTGCCAACTACAGCGAGAACAAGGTGAGTCATGATTGGTCTGACCCTGTTTGTGGGCGTGGTCATTGCCAACTACAGCGAGAACAAGGTGAGTCGTGATTGGTCTGACCCTGTTTGTGGGCGTGGTCATTGCCAACTACAGCGAGAACAAGGTGAGTCGTGATTTATTTAGTTTATTCACTTATTCATTTATTTGTTTGTTCATTCATTTTGGGGGGTAAGTTGTTGGGTACAGGTTTATGTGTATGTGTGTGTGTGTGAGCAAGTGTGTTTAATGAATGTGTGTGTGAGTAAGTGTGTTTAATTAAATGTGTGTGTGTGTGCGTGCGCACGTGCATGCACGTGTTCAGTTGTGTGTATGTGTGTGTGTGTGTGCATGCGCATGCATACGCTCACTTGCACATTCACTTGTACGCGCATGTGTGTGTGTGTGTTTAAATGCTGATTATAAAGCGCTTTGTGCTCGTTAAAAAGAGCTATATAAATAACCATTTATTATTAGTAGTATAGCTTACACAACAGTATTCATAACAGACCAACATTACGGTAACATGCATACGTGTGTGGGCTATACAACGGTGGTGACAATGTACTGTGATGTGCACAGGGAACTGCTCTGCTGACTAGACCAGAGAAGATGTGGGCTATTCAGCGGTGATGACAATGTACTGTAATGTGTGTGATGTGCACAGGGAACTGCTCTGCTGACTAGACCAGAGAAGATGTGGGCTATACAGCGGTGATGACAATGTACTGTAATGTGTGTGATGTGCACAGGGAACTGCTCTGCTGACTGTAGACCAGAGAAGATGTGGGCTATACAGCGGTGATGACAATGTACTGTAATGTGTGTGATGTGCACAGGGAACTGCTCTGCTGACTGTAGACCAGAGAAGATGTGGGCTATACAGCGGTGATGACAATGTACTGTAATGTGTGTGATGTGCACAGGGAACTGCTCTGCTGACTGTAGACCAGAGAAGATGTGGGCTATACAGCGGTGATGACAATGTACTGTAATGTGTGTGATGTGCACAGGGAACTGCTCTGCTGACTGTAGACCAGAGAAGATGTGGGCTATACAGCGGTGATGACAATGTACTGTAATGTGTGTGATGTGCACAGGGAACTGCTCTGCTGACTGTAGACCAGAGAAGATGTGGGCTATACAGCGGTGATGACAATGTACTGTAATGTGTGTGATGTGCACAGGGAACTGCTCTGCTGACTGTAGACCAGAGAAGATGTGGGCTATACAGCGGTGATGACAATGTACTGTAATGTGTGTGATGTGCACAGGGAACTGCTCTGCTGACCGTAGACCAGAGAAGATGGCTGGATCTGAAGGGAAGAATTAAACTGGCCCAGCCACTGCATATCCCTCCAAGACCGGGTGTGTGTGTATGTGTCTGCGCATGTGTGTGTGTGCATGTGTTTTGTTTGTGCAAGTGTGTGTGTGCGTGCTGTGTTTTTTATTTCAATTTTTGTAGGGATTCTAAATGGGTATTTCTCAAAGGAAAATGGTACACTTGGTAATCCCCTAATAAAGAAAGAGGAAACAGATGGAAAGGAAGAAGGAAAAAAAACAGTCAATGAAAAACTAGTTTTACTTGAATAGCGTCCATCCCTTTCTAATTGGAAGGTTGCATTTTATGCACATACCCTGTTCTTGATTTTCTCTCTTGACAACATAATTATGGTTATCTTTGCAGAGAGGAGCGCATTCCGTGCCCTGATGTATGACATAACTCAACACATCTATTTCAAGCGGTTCATCGTTCTGCTTGTGATTGCCAACTGCCTGATGCTGTCTGTACCTGTGAGTAACTGATTTTATTTTGTAATTTTGGGGTTGTCTGTCTTTTTTATTGGGTTGTCTGTCTTTGAGACCATGAACAAGTTTATTTATAGTGTTATGATCAGATTTTGATAAAAAATTTGTTTGACGGATTGGGTGGTGTCGCTAGAGGAATTATCCATTCTGTTTATTTTGTGTGGATGGTTGTTGCAAATGCAGAAATATTTTATTTATATAAAATAATCTTACGGTAGTTATTTGAGCATTGTTAACCTGGATCCTTAATAGGGCATTTGCCGCATGTCGGCGACCTGTAATTTTACTGAGTTGAATTAGAGAGGTCATGGGAACTTGGGCAAAACAAGCGCGGGCAATTTAGTAATCTTGTATAGAGTACGAAGACTCGTGGCAAATACCCTATTGGGTAGAAAATTATGTGAAAACTTATTTCTGAGTTTATCTTCTATTCTTTTCTATTTGTGATATTCTCTCTGCACTCCAGTGGTTTTATTTTTGTTATGTAAGTAACGAGAAAAGTCAAGAGATGTTTCATATTGCTCTGTGTGTACTGTGTGGGCAGTGGAAAGATTCAGGGGACAAAACCACCATCCTGGCGGGGTTCTCCACCTCCTTCACCCTCCTGTTCTTGGTGGAGGTCAGTCAGTACGCATAGCCTTCCCCTTCCCTTATTTTCCCTGCCCCTCTATTCTTATTTGTTCTCCCCCCTTTCTTGGCCTCTCTACTATTAGGGCATGTGCACATTTACAAAAACTTCTGTACGGAAAGTCATCCACCATCTGCAAAAAACAACTGTAAGTAAGAAATATGAAGGAGTGTGCACATTACATGGGGACACTCATGCACAATCCCTTCTCTTATTTCTTATGTAAGTGAATGGGGCTTCCAGTAAAGGTCAAGATGTGCCACCCCCCCTGCATTTCTCGGTTAATTGTATTTTTCCGTTTTTGCCTTTCTTACCAAACATAAAGCTGTATTTTAGGAACATTTTCAGATAATTCTCTTTTTGAAATACTAACCCTAACCCTAACCCTAGCCCTAAACCTAACCCTACCCCCCACTATGTACTGCAGTACACCACGATTTGTCATAGTTGTGGTTCGTTGCATTTTTCTGTCTTATAGGGTGGGGGGTAGGGTTAGGTTTAGGGTTAGGGTTAGGGCTAGTATTCCAAAAAGGTTAGCTAAAAAGGTTCCTAAAATACAGCTTTATGTATGGTAAGAAAGGCAAAAACGGAAAAATACAATTAACCGAGAAATGTAGGGGGGGTGGCACATCTTGACCTTTACCGGGTTTCCGTACGGAACTTGTGGATTGCGGATGTAATGTGCACAGGGCCTAAGTCTCTATTAGTATAACAGAACTATTATAGTGTGCCTGCTGATTTCTTTATTCCACTTTTGTTCTGAAAAACTATTAGTATTAGTAATGCAACTTTGGTCTGTTTTATGAACATCTGAAGGTTTTGCATGGCTCCCAACTTGATCGGGCTTTGTGAATTATCAGAACAGGCTTTACTAAACTCTGCTGAAGTAAATCATCATCTTTGGAAGGTCTCCTCTATGGTAGTGGTTTGCTCCTTAACAATTTGACACAATTTGCTTCTTATGGACTGCTGGTTTCGTCGTTGTGAGCAAAAACTAAAAGCAATATAGACCAGAAAACCATGAGAGCTTAAGTTGAGGCTCAACTAATGGTGACGGCACGACTCCAAAACATAGGACAGCCAAAAAAATAAAAAGTAGAAGACAAAAATAAAATAGAAATCTACCAGAAAAAGTAGAGAACTACGGAAAAGTATTAATTATGCATGGCTGTCATGTCATGTTTTAAAAAAAATCACGCATGAAAGCTCAGAACATTAAACTTGAGCTTACATTAAACTTAAGCCATCACTGGGCTGCCTTGATGCACTGAATCTCAACAGTATTGATAGCTTGAGCAAAGATACTTTCCGTCTCCAGACTGTTCATATTGTTCTTGGTTCCTACTCAGAGTCCTAAGGAAACAAAAAGAACAAGAAAATGACCTGGGAAATTTTCGACAAGCTCACTGCTTGTCTTTATCATCCCATGCTGGCAGTTGTGGGGGCTGTTGGTGTTGTCCACTGAGTTGTTTTCGCAGTCTGATCAATGTTCAGTAAAGAATTGTAAATGGGGGGTCTCCTTAACTCAATCGAGTTATGGCTCTTTGACACTGTTCCACTGCGTTAGAGTCGCATTGGGTCCGCATATCCGACAATTGTTTGCTTTTTTTTTAGCAATGACGGTTATGGCCAAAGTGAAGTAAATCATGGTTTTGGGATAGTTCAGACTCTTTTCTTGCAAGTGCTTCCCTTCGACCATTACTCAAGCGTTAGTAGTGCTATTACAGTGGAATCCGCTTTATCGGCCTTCGGATAATCGGCCAAAGCCGCTTAATCAGCCAATTTCCTAATGTACGGATTTTTTTCTTCTTAAGCATGTGTTATTTGGTTCGTTTTTACGGCCAAAGCTGAAATCTTCAATTTCGCTTTATTGGCCACTTTTTCTCTCTAATTTTTTCTCTTTACCCCCCCTTTTTTTGAGAGGGATAACAACACACAAACTGACAACACGCTTTTGACGTTTACATGGTTGAGTGTGAAGTTGGGAGGTGAGCTGTTGTCAATTGAAAGACCCTGCATGGCGTTAAAATCACTCAAGAAAACAAAATTATTGTCTTTTACTTGTGCTTCTGTCAAGTTGTAGGATTAATAAAGTGTTCACATACAGTACACATACACTGTACTGTATGAACTCTTGTGTTTTAACAGATTTTATTCATTTCAATTTGTCTCTCACAGTGGAAGTCACTTCACACTAAGAACTGACAGCTGACAGGATGGTTCGTTTAAGACTCAAAACACACACACACACAACACACACACACACACACCACAAAAAGGGAAAGAATTGGAATTTGAACTGCAACATTTAATTTTGACGTCATTGCTTTTGACTTGCATAATTGCGTCATACAGTATCTCGATGTTCGTTTTATCGGCCAATTCGCTTTATCGGCCACATTTTGCCTTGTCCCAAAAGTGGCCGATAAAGCGGATTCCACTGTAGTAGGGTTTTTGAGAATCAAGTCTAACTTCTAAGAATTGGACGAGTTTCATCATGGCGGCGCTCAGGCAAAGCCATTCGTCCGCATCATTTGAGTGAATGAAGTGATGGAATTGCTGCATAAATAAGGTTCTGATGATGAGGAGGGTGTTGTTAATGCATTCAACGATGAAGGGGACGGAGTTTCTGATTCTGATGAGTTTGATCTAGAAAATGTGGACGACAACTTGGTTGACAGTGACAGTGATCTAAAAAGTGAACTGTGGAGCTGTGAAAACGTTTTTGATTTTCGTGCGAAGTGCACTGTGTTGGATTACCTGTATTATCTGAACAGTGTGGATTTCACATCTAAAGTGAGCATGTTCAATAAATATAATGCTTTACCTATCCATTGATGGATTGTTATGTCTGTGCATATGTATTGTCCCATTATTACTTTATACAAATTGGTGGTCTAAGCTGTGTGTGTGAGAGAGAGAGAGAGAGAGAGAGAGAGAGAGAGAGAGAGAGAGAAGAGAGAGAGCTAGGGTGAATGTGTGTTGACTTTAGCATACATTATTTTACATTGTTCTTGTATTCAGCACTGGTTTTTATAATCTAAGCTTTGTTTTTATGTACCCCTATTATAAATTTGGTTTGTTGTCCTATTATTACCTTTATACAAATTGTTTGTTTAGCTCTGTGTGTGTGTGTGTGATGGCGGAGAGGCGTGGTTGAGGGTGGAGATTTTGAATAATATGTGTGGGGAAGGGGACGGGGTGGTGTGTGTGTGCGCGTGCGTGTGTGTGTGAGGGTGGTGTGTGTGTGCGTGTGTGTGTGTCTTACATTGCATTGTAATTTAATTCTTATGATGTATTTACTGTATATTATGCATGTCTTATTATTTCTATGTTTGTATATGTGTTTTATGTGCATGCCAGACAAACAAAGAATTACTTTATGTTTTAAAGACAATAAATTATTGATTGATTGTGTGGTTGATTTTTTTTGAATTTTTAAAAAGTGCCAAAAATAGTGTGAGCTGATGGGGGAAACTACGTCACTTTGGTTGTGACTCCATTGAGTTAAGACTCTGAGTTGGAACCAAGAACAATATGGTGAAAATGATGTTTTACGTCCTCTCGATCATAGACACATATGGGACATTTGTAAATACAAAGATGGTGGAAACAATACTGGCTGCAATGCCCGGAGGCAGTGCAACACCAGTAAAGTCCCGAGTTATTAGCAATATAGATAGGTGTAGCGGTAACCACTCCAGGATTATATAACCAAGAACAATATAAAAAGTATGCATAGCATTATAGTGTATTGGTAGCATTCTAGGTTGGTGGTGTCTGATCAGGTGGTGGTGAAGAACATAGCCCTGGGTCCTATGGGCTACTGGTCCAGTCGCAGGAATCGCTTCGACATGCTGGTCACCTTCTTCGGCATCATCTGGATCATGCTCAACTACAGCCTGGACACCAAGAACGATTCCACGGTAACAACCATTCCACAGTATAGCAATTGTTCGGAAATAGCTAAGGGGAGTAATGTCATTGTGTGTGGGAGTGATCTTGCTTGGCAGGAAGTTACATTGGCTTAATTAGCCCTCGCCTCGTGTGTTTGAGTAGACACACATGATGAAGAATACAGTGCGTCGTTTTAAAGTTGACATTTATAATTTTGCAAGTTCGATCATTTTTTTGGCCCCTTTCTACTTCTCACTTCTCTATAAAATAAAATAAAATGTAAGTTGCTCACTCACATCCTGGTTTTACTCTTCGACGCCGTGGTTGCTATGGTTTGTCCGACTCAGTTGAGGCAAACAACTCTAATTTTCATGTAGTGCTCTCCCCTCATTTTTTCCCCAAAAATTGTCCATTAGAATGATTCCACAGCAAGAAATCTTCATGGTTAGCATTTACATTCACTTAACCCTCGTATGTTATTATGCTATTCTGCTCCCTCTTTCCTCTTGACGACGTCAATGTGTTTTAAGCCTGCTCAAAGCTTGTGCTTAATTTCAAACATGTTTTGTGTGTGTGTGCGTGTGCGCACACGCACGTATGAAGTATCAGATTTGTATTTAATATATATATTTCTGAATGTTTTTTGTGTTTGTTACTATTGTTATTGTTGTTGTCTAAAGTTAACTTTGTAAGCGCTCTGAGCTCTTTGGAAAAAGAGCGCAACAAATATCCATTATTATTATGATTATTTACCTCTTGGGTTTCCAGTTGTACAACTTGAAAATAATCGTTTAATCATTTGCACATGTAAAATGTGATGTTCGAGGTTATGTATGTTATGTATGTTTTATTGGTTTTGTGTTTCAGATGCACGACACCATCAATTTCTGTGGGTACCTGGTCATTGTTCTGCGCTTTTTCACAATTCCTGGCAAACATGTGAGTTGTTTAACTCTCCAGTGGTTTTGTTAGTGTGTCGTGTACAGATTATGCTAATAGTGTTGTAGGCATGAACCAATAAGGCCATTACCTTGATCAGTTGTTTGTTGTTCTCGTACCCTGGCTAAGACTCCAGGGATCATCCGAACAGCAGAAGCACTTGAACACTATGGTACAAATGCACCAGCTAGGGATGAGAACATTGTGTGTGTGACCGTTTTTGATTTCCCGGTCACAAGGGCAGCCACACACCGACTTCGGAGTCCTTGATCAGTTCATTTAATAGTTTTTCTTTATTTTATTGTTTTCCCTTGTGTAAAAGTGTGAGGGTTACTGCTACTCTGGGTGTGATTTGTGGGCATATGACATTAAGTATCCTGACAATTTTCCACGCACATCTTCCCGCTGCCAACAATTCCTTGCACACTATTCCTCGTCATAGTCGTGGGGAAAATGCGTGCGTGGGGAAATGTTAACTGAGCAGAGAAACAGACTGAGTGGATGGAGCAAACAAATGAGAGATAGAGAGAGAGAGACAGACAGAGAGAGACAGACAGAGAGAGAGAGGCTGTGGTGTAGGCAACATTGAAGATGTTGTGGATTGGACATAAGACTTAGGCCGTGCACACACATAAGTGGATTTTCCATGCGGAAACCCATGCGCAATCCATAAATAAGTGAAACAGAGAAGGGACAAAATGTGTGCACGTGTCCGAATTTCCCCTATATGCGTAAACTTTTATCCTTCTTTCTTCCACTTATTTAGGGTTTTCCGTACGGAACTTGCGCATCTAATGTGAACCCAGCGTTATTCTAATGCCTTATGCTGGGCTATTGGTTGTGGTGCAGGCAACACTGAAGATGCTGATGCTGACGGTGGTGATGTCGGTGACCAAGAGTTTCTTCATCATCATGGGCATGTTCCTCCTCATGCTCTTCTACGCCTACATGGGGGTCATCCTCTTTGGATCCGTCAAGTACGGATATAACTTGGGCAGGTCAGATTCTGTTTTTTCCTCGTCTCATCCTTTGTTGTGAAAATCCACCCATGTATGCAAACATAAATTACTAACATGCATAAGCACCCGAGCGTGCATCTCATTTGTAAATCAGCTTCATTTTGTTGTTGTTGGATTTTTTGTTGACATTTTGGGGGGAAGTTTATGGTAGCCTCATTCAGACAGTAGGGATGATCTCTTAATGTGATACCAGTGTCTATGATTTGAGGGGGTTGTATCATTTTTTCCCCAGCATCACACAGTGGCAGCGAAGCACAATGGTTTACTCTTCCCAAAATAGTGTGGGATTTAATGTATGCTTACGATTTCATACATTGTGCTACTCAAGTCCTTGGTTTGTACCAAAGAGCTTTAGAGGAATGGAGTCAATGGAGGAATGGAGAGGATTGGGATATCACCTTATAGAAAAATAAACCTCAAATATTTGAACCAACAAACGGAAAATTGCGAAGTTGAGCTCTTTAGAAATTGAAAGTATTCTGTCCAGCTTTTTTTGTGAGGTTTTGGATAAAGGAAAAAGATACCAACCAGTGCAGTAATGTAGATATTGTATGTCCACAGGCACGCCAACTTTGAAACTGCTCCCAAGGCCATCATGCTGTTGTTCCGCATCGTCACTGGAGAAGACTGGAATAAAATCATGCACGACTGCATGGTAAGACCGACTGCAGGTCTTCTTTTTTAAACTAGATCTTCCCAGTTCTGTAAGAATTGGAGAAGTTTAGAATAGGAGGAAAGCCCTGTGAGTTTCTGTGCATGTGTGTGAACAAGAAATCAGCCTGTTGGTTGTGGGCACTACATGTAAGAGCAACAATAAAATGATTCAGCCTTAATCACCTTGAAATGAAAATCAACAGAACTGACAAACTTTCGTATTTTTTGTTTGTTTGTATTTTAGTACTTTATAGTCACATACGACTGTAAAATTTGGGTTGCTCCCACCTGGAGAGCACGTCGCAGCCAGAGGAGCGCCAAACTTTCATACAGCAATACATGTTAGATGTCTTTACTCAGAGAATCCATTCACTTAGAGTTCATTAGACTAACAGTGTTTGTTGCTGCTGTTATTTTTTAAAGGGCATCTGTTAGTTTCTGGTAAGCAATCATTGTCCGTGGCTTGTTTATAGGTGCAGCCCCCATTCTGCACCCCTGGTGGAAACTTCTGGGAGACGGACTGTGGCAACTACCACGCCTCCATTGTGTATTTCTGCACCTTCTACGTCATCATCACCTACATCGTCCTCAACTTGCTGGTCGGTCAGTATCAAGCAGTAATGTCCTGAGGCCCGGGTCATAGGACATAGCCCTATTAAAACTGAAAATGTCCTATTGTGTTCCCTCTGTCAGGACAAATGTCCTATTGAAATTAAACACAAGCACACCTTGTCATACTGATCTCTCCCCCCGTGGGGATACCGGGGGTTCTTTTGTATAAATAGTTCCCCCACCTTCTGAAAGTTCCTTGCAACTTCCTCTGATCTGTCACTCTCTTTGACTCTACCTTTTCCCTTTACTTACTGTCATCTACTATATTTCTTAATGTGATACCAGTGTCTATGGTTGGGTGTATGAGATAAAGAATGAATAAAATTTGAAATATATGGTTTCAAAGCGGGCGTTCTGGTGTTTACCTTGTGTGATCTACTATCTTTCTGCCTCACTTTTCCATTCTCCTGCCTTTGTTCTATAAATCCTTACAAAAGCTTTCTCCAGCCAAAGTCGGCCTAACTATTTCTTAGTTAGGCGCATAACAGCAGCATGACACATCTGCGCTCATGTGACAGGAAACTCCCTGAGTGATCGATGAAGAAGAAGAATACTAATCTCTGCAAAAGTCAAGACATCTTGTCTTATTCATTTTCTTGTTTTAGGACAGTTTATCCGATTACTTTTCGATGCTTGGTGCATCACTGATTCAAGCCTACGGATGTGGGTGTGAGTGGGTGCATGTATGTGTACGTGCACCTGTGCACGTATGTATGGTATATAGCAACTACCATGCCTCCGTTGAGCATTTTCTGCACTGTCTGCATTATCATCACTTACATTGTCCTCAATTTGCTGGTCAGTCAATATCAAGCCTAAGGCTGTGTACACATACACGTGGATGTTCCGTGCGGAAACCCATGCGCAATCCGTAAATACCATATTTTTCAGACTATAAGGCGCACCTGATTATAAGGCGCACCCCCAACATTCAGATTCTGTTATTATATTTTCTTACTATTTTAGTAGTCATTATAAAGGCGCAGGGGTCTCTGTCTGGGGAAAAAGTATCGCCTTATAGTCAGAAAAATACGGTAAGTAAAAGATTGAAGAGAACAAAATATACGCACATGTCCGAATTTCCCCTAATCCGTATGTTTGTTTGTTTCTTTCTTTTACTTATTGATTATTTCTGCACTGAAAATCCAGATGTACTGTGTACCAGGCCTAAGGATTTCTCTGTCCTGATAGAACTAGGAGTACAAAAAGAATGAAAATTGCGGACTTAGATGGGGTTGTTGTGTGTTGTCAGCCATCATCATGGAGAACTTCTCCCTGTTCTACTCCAACGAGGAGGACGCCCTGCTGAGCTACAACGACATCCGCCAGTTCCAGAACACCTGGAACCTCGTCGACATCAACAGAAAGGTACAGCTCAGTAAGGAGCTCCTCGTCTTGACAAATGGATTCAGGAGGCGGTTACCAGCATGACTCATATAATTATTTTATGAATAACCATTACGCAAAATTGTACCCCCAAAATAAAAATGAACCAGCCACAAGAACAGACTTTTTCTTTTTAACTCATTCAAGTCATATATGTCCAGAATTAATAGATAACTGTCAATCTGATGCATTTGCTTCAAGGGAAGTAAATCTGTGTACACCATACCTTGGTCACTTCTAAACTCACTTCGCTGCCTTAGACCACAAATTTGCCTCTGACTTTGCTTTTGTAGTGGTTTGTTGTGGGGAAACCAATCGGTGTAGAGAGTTTTTCTATTTAAAGTCTATATATTAAAAAAAATCTGATCTACCACTTCCCTATGTCTAAACCTGAGGTAAAAACCCGTAATCTTCTTTCATTTCTCCTTTTGTTTATGTCTGTTTTGTTTGTGTGTATGGCTGGAGTGATTTGTGAGGGTTTTTAATAATTCAAAATCGTTGCGATGTGAATGAGTTAAACATGTCTCATTTTCTCTTTGCCATACACGCGTCTTTATCTGTTATTGTATTGGTTTGTTTTATTGCTGCAAAAAGAAATTTCCTTAAATGGGAATGGTCAAGTCTTTGATTGTTTTGTTTCAGAATTCTGTAGAATGAATGATTTTTTTTTTATGGAGTAGAAGTTGATTGCCAGATATCTTGAAAACAAAATTGATTTATTTTGTATAATTGCATATTTGGTTTGATTTTTGGTTAGTGGGCTGGTCTAGTTTATTAGTTTGCTAGTTAGCTGGCTAGGTTGTTTTAATATTATTGTATGAAATGTATTGTGTTGTCAGGGTTTGATCCCAGCCCATCGGGTGAGGTTCTTGTTACGACTGCTGAAAGGACGTCTTGAGGTGGACCTGGAGAAGGATCGCCTGCTCTTCAAGCACATGGGCTACGAGATAGAGAAACTGCACCCCAGTGGGGAGGTCACCTTCCATGATGTGCTCAGGTAGGAACACAGACATGTGTTCAAGATATGTGCATGCCTGCTCTTCAAGCACATGGGCTATGAGATAGAGGAACTGCACCCCAGTGGGGAGGTCACCTTCCTTGATGTGCTCAGGTAGGGAGCAGAAAAATGTGTTTACATCCAGCGATATGTGCATGCCTGCTCTTCAAACACATGCGCTATGGGGTGGAGAAAAAGCAAAAGCAAAGTCAGAGGCAAAATTGTGGTCTAAGGGAGCAAAGCGAGTTTAGAAGTAACCAAGGTATGGTGTGCACACAGATTTACTTCCCTTGAAGCAAATGCATCAAATTGACAGCTATCTATTAATTCTGGACATAAATGAGTTAAACACATGTGCTGTGAAATAAAGAAACTGCATCCAAGTAGGGAAATCATCTTCCACAATGTTCTCAGGCTAGATATTTTAAAAAAAGACTTTTAATTGTAAAGAAACTTAAAGGAATGAAAAAGAGGTAAACAGGTAATGAATGTTTGACATTGAAACACGTGTGTTGCGAGATAGAGAGACTGCGCCCCAGAGAGACTGGTCACTTTCCACAATGTGCTCAGTTAAGAATTGTAAAGGTTTTTATTGTCACAGATTAATAGAATACATAGATGAGAAGAAGGGAAATACAGTTGAAGTACATAAACACTGCTTGGTATTCAAAAACATGCATTACAACATTGAGAAATAATTGTGGAAGTCACCTTCTACAATGTGCTGAGGTCAGGAAGAAAGTGTGAAATGACTTTTTGCTATTGACAGAGAGAGAGAGAGAGAGAGAGAGTGTGTGGGCTTTTTTTTTTATAGACATGGGCATTTCGTTTTATGTTATTTTTCATTCTTAGCAATTTCCCAAGCATTGTTCGTGACTTTCTTGTGTTTCTGTGACCTTTACGATCCCATAGTATTTATGTGGATTCTCCTTGTTCTTTTTCTGGGCAATAATGTGGTCCTTTTTTATTTTTGCCTTCTTGTTTGTGGATTTTCTGTGATTATGCTGGAATTTTGTTGTTGTGTTTTTAGTTATCTCCCGAAATTGAATGTCAGGAGCCATTCTGGTATTTTTCATTATAGTAATCAGTTCAGTATGCTAACATTTGACAAAAGCAATAAATTTAAGTTCAGACATTCAGGAATATATGCACACACACCACACACATACTCACACACACTGCATGCACATGTCAGCATACCCACACACACACAGATGAATTGATTTGATCCGCCTTGGTGGCAGTAGGTGGATGCCTCGTGCCTCCATACGGGGAGCTGAATGACCCTGCCTCCACCACGAGTCTCTCCCCGTGAGAATACCGGGGGCTCTTTCAATACCAGTAGTTGCCCCTCCTTTTGGAAGTTCTGTGCTAGCAACTTCCTCTAATCTATCACTCTCTTTGACTCTGCCTTTTCTTCTTCTTACTACCATCTACTATTTTTTCGACTTATTGGCCAATTCTCCTGCCTTTAAAATTTGTTTCTTAATTTTCTGCTTAGATATCTCCAGAAATCGGAATGAGGTAGCTGAATGCAGTGAGGATGCCAGTGAAAACTAAAAACTGGACACATATGGCCTGGGAATGCAGAAAAAGAATAGTCTTGAATCAATTCAAACTCATATTCTAAAGCTTCAGTATTTTATGTGGAATTAAGAGTTCAAAGAATGCCATCACTGACTGAACATTGTCTTTTTTTTTTCCAGCATGCTGTCGTATCGGTAGGTGAATATTTAAGTCTGTACCCTGTACCCTGGAAGAACGTTTGTATGCATGCTCGCACATGCACACACACACACACACACACACACACACACACACACACACACACACACACACCATGATCCACACCATGGTTTTAGAGTATCTGCCTAACCCATCTCTTAGTTGTATGCAAACTGTTACTGGTGGCGACACCTGTGGAAGGAATCATCCCTTTTCCCTTCCCTTTTTCCCTTTGAAAGTCTTTGTCACTAAATAGAAAACAACATTTGTGTCTCTTGCATCCACATAAAACCTTTTCTGTCATAGGTCAAAGAACACGCAGGATTGAGAGTGAGAATGGGCAACTTTATTTAAGTGCCAAATAAAATGTTATTTTATGAGACATAACATTGTTTTCCATTGCATACTAATAAATAATTAGCATACAACTAATTCATAATCACATTCACAAGAAAATGATTTTACTTGTGATGACGTAAGGTTGAAGTTGTGTAACAATAATTAGATTATGACATTGACGGAGTGTTTAATTCAATGCATAAAAATATACATATTTGGTAAAGAATTAATTAGCTTAATAACATAATTGCAACAACTTAATAGGATTGTACAGAAACACATTGGTACATTTAACATAATGAAAAAACAAAGAAAATTTGAAATGTTCCTATGCTTGACAGTATTTTACTTTAAGAGTGTGGGGCTGACCGCCACAGCTGGCAGAAGACAAATACACAAGAGCAACACCATGGTTTTAGAGTATCTGCCCAGCCCATCTCTTATATTTTTTAATTAGTTGTATGCAAACTGTCACTGGTGGTGACGCCTGCTGTAGGGCTGCAATTTCTCAGTTATGAGATAATAAAGATGATTTGATTTGATTTGATTTGATTTTCCCTTCCCTTTTTGCCTTTTCAAAATCTTTGTCCTTAAATAGAAAACACCATTTTTTATTGTGGCTTTTCTTGTTTGTATCCATCGTTGTTACACTGAGCAACATTAGACACACATTTTCAGAGTCAATTTCAATGGGTAAAAGCATCATGCGATTGTTCACATTCTATAGGGTTCTTATCTTATTATTGTGACTGTACAATGCATGATCTGTATGTGGTTGACGCAGCTGCTGTTATTGCTTTTGGAAGGCACTATTAAGGGAGCCAATGCTTTTGCTGTTTATAATTAGAAATTTGCTCCAGCCTGCAAATGGAGAAAAGCAATTGGGCGATGGTTTTGAAAATTTTATCATTTCCCTGGCTTGTTCACATGTATGTGTGTATCCCCTTTTGAGGCTTTACGGCTGTTCATGCTATTACAAAGCTTCTTTTTGTTCTAATGCTGCTGGTTTATGTTGATTTTTGTGCACTTGTTTCACCAAAATCAAAAAAAGAATGAATTGTGTACTTTAGAATTCACAGTCATAGATAGAAGTCTGATAATTTGATTGTTTTCTGTAAAAAAACCCACCAACAACAGCAAGAAGTGATTAAGGAATCTTTGGGTTTATCTTTCTCATTGTCTCTTTCTTGACACCCCCTCCCCCTTCTTTTTTTCTCAGTTTCTTTTTACCTTTTTTCTTCCTCTTCTTTCGTTCCTGTGAAGTTGAAATATTGTTGTCAATATTATAGATTTTTTTTCTAATTAACATTACAGTCATAAAATCAACTTAATTTTGTTGGGTAAATCACTTTCATCAGTCCTTTTTTTCCCATTTATGCACTGTAGCTAACTATAATTCAAAGTCGCAAAGTATGTCCATTATAACATGCATGTAAAGCACCCATGATATTAAATTGAAAGGTTTGTGGTAAATTTAGCTACAGTACAGCATGTGTAATGTTTGTTATGCTGGAAAGAATAGTCAGCATTACATGGCCGCCTGGGAATTAAGCTAATATAACTCAAGATTGGTCAGTTTTGATGTGTTGGGCTTGTAAGTGATCAATGCAAGGCAAAGCTGTCTGACAAAGCTGTAAATGACAATTTGCAAAGTTAAAACACTGACAATAATGCTATATGAACAAAAAATGACGGAATTTGACATGAAATGACTGAAATCTTAATTTTTGTTTCTTCTCCTTCCATGTGTGGATACTGGGGGTCTTTTGTATAAATAGTTCCCCCACCTCCTGGAAGTTCTGTGCTTATAACTTGCTCTAATCTGTCACTCTCTTTGACTCTGCATTTTCCCTTTGCTTACTGTTATCTACTATCTTTCTGCCTTACTGGTCCATTCTCCTGCCTTTTTTCAACAACAAAATCTTACAAAGAAGACGGTCATGCTGGGCCTATTTCTTAATTAGGCGCATAACAGCAGCATGACACATCTGCGCTCATTATGACAGGAAACTCTCTGAGCAATCGATGAAGAAAAAGGAGAAAAAGTTTCTTCTCGTGTGAAGTGACGTGTCACAACTTAACGACAGTATTTTTTCCGCACGACAAAATAATAGTGACAAAATAGACTTTACTGTGCAATGAGATAAATGTATGCAGACCTGTTTACTCTACTCTTTTCGAGCAGTATTCTACCCAGTTTGCACCTCTACTACTCTTCAAAATTGAAAATAATGCTCTAATTACTCATTTTCAGTGAACATTGTTTGATGGTTTAATAAATAAAACTACACATTTTGAGCCCAAACTACTCATTTCAGATATCCAGACTACTCAAGACTTGTGTAGGGGGTAAACAGGTCTGTGTATGTAAGAATTATTGAGATAAATGTATGTAAGAATTATTGGTTAAATCGTAGATTAGGTACCTTTGTCGTAGCACTGATTTTCCACAAAGTTTGCCTTGGATCAGGTAAGGGATTTGATGAGAATCAGGTTAGGGTCATTTCCATCACATGGAAAGATTAATTTTATAACTTGAGTTTAGTACACAACAAAGCAGCCGCTCTAAGAACATTGTGAACATTATATTTGGCATCTTTGTCTTGGTTTCAGCAACGATTTTGAGGAATGTGTGCCATAGGTCTAAGACCTTAAAGATGGATGAATGGTTGAACTTAGTAATCTGAGCTCATTTTTCCTTGTTATCATAACATTTTCATTTTGTTCATGACATGAACTAAACTGATTCCAACCCTATTTCTTACTCAATTCCAGACCAAATTTGGAAATCAGTGCTATGAATATTAAAAGTACTTGATCTAGGATTTAACTGAATTATTCAGGTTAAACTAATACTAGAAATATTCATGATTACTTTATTGTGTAAATGGGTTTTTTCTGTATATCCGTGTTTTTATTGTTGTTTGTTATTAATAATATAATAATAATGTTTACTCAAAAGTTATTACCATAATTTGATTAAATGTAATGAAGGGTTTGAAAAGAAAAAAAAAGAAAAGAAAAACATTGCACTGATTTTTAAATGTTTATTCTAATTAAGACACCTTAATCAGATTTCCCCCCTTTAAGTGTTATTTATTTATTGTTTATTTATGTGTTCACTTCCTCATGCTTTCATAGTCCTCATGCTTTCATAGTCCTACTTAGATAGTGTATGGTTGGACAAATGACTTAGAATGAATGATGGGTACTATATATTATTATTTATCATTAGTACAAGAATTTTGACTTTTCTCCTGTACTTGACTTTCCTAAGGTTTCAAAACTACTGTAGAGGTGAAACCAGGTGCAGTTGTCTCTCTTTCTTTTTGTCAGGTGTGTACAGTTCCCCAATTACATTATGGTTTGGATTACAGATGCTGTACTAGAACTTGAGTGGAGACATTAGATTGGTTATGGTGGTGATGAAAGATGGTGATGAATTGGGTAAAATGAGTTGGGTAAAAAGACTAAGAATGGAAAGCTGTGCACATGCGAAACTTCTTTATTATTCTTTTTCAACATGCTGTTGTTAAGGTCAAAAGGTTTTGTTTGTTTGTTTTTTCCAATGAAATATTGCCTACATAGGACATTTACGAGTCTTGATCTGTTTATGACCAGGCCCCATTAGAGTGTAAGGAGATCAGGGCAGAAACCTTTGATTGAGTTTTTTTTCTCTCTGTTGCCCAGCTTTCAAGAGTTTCTTTACTTTTTTGACTGAAATGTGTTTTCAGCATAGTGTCATATAATTGATGACCATTCTCCCCCATGGGGATACCGGGGGGTCTTCCGTAAAAATAGTTTCCCCACCTTCTGGAAGTTCTGTGCTTGTACTTTTGTGTCTCTCTTTTACTCTGCCTTTTTTCTTGCTTTGTGTCATCCACTATCTTTCTGATTTTTGGCCTATTCTACTGCCTTTTTCCCCCAAAAAAGTCTTCCATATAGGTTTCTCCTTTGAGCTCATCCGAAATCGGTATGTGTCGGCTGAATGCAGTGAGGACACCAGTAAAAACTGGAAAACGGACACATACTTACCCATTGTGGGTTTAAGGCCTGGGAACCCAGAAGAAGAAGATGACCATTCTATGTTTGTTTTCCCGCAGCATGCTGTCGTATCGGTCAGTGGACATCCGCAAGTCCCTGCAGCTGGAAGAGCTGCTGGCCCGAGAGGAGCTGGAGTACACCGTGGAGGAGGAGGTGGCCAAGCTGACCATCCGCAACTGGCTGGACAAGTGCCTCAAACGCATCCGTGCTGTGAGTCCATTCACACCATCATTTCTCAGTTTGCTTTTTAGCTTTTTCACATCAGCGCTGTGAGTCCATTCACACCATCATTTCTCAGTTTGCTTTTTAGCTTTTTTACATCAGCGCTGTGAGTCCGTTTACAACATCGTTTTTCAGTTGTTGTTTTTTAGCTTTTTCACATCAGCGCTGTGAGTCCATTTACAACAACATCGTTTCTCAGTTATCTTTTTTGCCTTTGTTTCTCAGTTAGGATAGCTTAGGGTAGAGTGATTCTGAATGCTCATCATCATTTCTCATCTGTGCTGTGAGTCAATTCACACCATTGTTTCTCAGTTTGACTCAGTTGCTCTTAGTCCTGTCAATTATAGCTTATCTGTGCTGTGAGTCAATTCACACCATTGTTTCTCAGTTTGACTCAGTTGCTCTTAGTCCTGTCAATTATAGCTTATCTGTGCTGTGAGTCAATTCACACCATTGTTTCTCAGTTTGACTCAGTTGCTCTTAGTCCTGTCAATTATAGCTTATCTGTGCTGTGAGTCAATTCACACCATTGTTTCTCAGTTTGACTCAGTTGCTCTTAGTCCTGTCAATTATAGCTTATCTGTGCTGTGAGTCAATGAGGCTTTATACTACTTGCTCCCCCCGTGGGGATACCGGGGGGGTCTTTCATACAAATAGTTCCCCCACCTTCTGGAAGTTTTGTGCTTGTAACTTCTTCAAATCCATCACTCTCTTTGACTCTGCCTTTTCCCTTTGCTTACTGTCATCTGCTATCTTTCTGTCTTACTGGTCCATTCTCCTGCCCTTTTTCTATAAATTCTTACGAAGATTTCTTCAGCCAAAGTTGGACATGCTGGGCCTAACTATTTCTTAGTTAGGCGCATAACGGCAGCATGACGCATCTATGCTCATATGACAGGAAACTGTCTGAGCGAACGAAGAAGAAGAAGAAGACTACTCCTTGCTGACACGAAAGGGCGATGATTTTAGGCCCGAACTGTCGATGCCCCCTGGTGACGAGTCATGAGCAAATAATTTTCTGTGGCTATATACTACTAGTTCCTGACAGGCAAGGGCGATAATCTTAAGTAGGGGGCGTTCGCATTTCAGGTCAAGAGGCAGGGGCAGAGAATTGTCTGTATAAAGCCTCATTCACACCATTGTTTCTCAGTTTGACTCAGTTGCTCTTAGTCCTGTCAACTATAGCTTATCTGTGCCGAGTCAATTCACACCATCGTTTTTCAGTTTGACTCAGTTGTTTTAGTCCTGTCAACTATAGCTTATCTGTGCTGAGTCAATTCACACCATCGTTTTTCAGTTTGACTCAGTTGTTTTAGTCCTGTCAACTATAGCTTATCTGTGCTGAGTCAATTCACACCATCGTTTTTCAGTTTGACTCAGTTGCTCTTAGTCCTGTCAACTATAGCTTATCTGTGCTGAGTCAATTCACACCATCGTTTTTCAGTTTGACTCAGTTGTTTTAGTCCTGTCAATTATACTATAGCTTATCTGTGCTGAGTCAATTCACACCATCGTTTTTCAGTTTGACTCAGTTGTTTTAGTCCTGTCGACTATAGCTTATTTGTGCTGAGTCAATTCACATCATCGTTTCTCAGTTTGACTCAGTTGTTTTAGTCCTGTCGACTATAGCTTATCTGTGCTGAGTCAATTCACACCATCATTTCTCAGTTTGACTCAGTTGTTTTAGTCCTGTCAATTATACTATAGCTTATCTGTGCTGAGTCAATTTACATCATCGTTTCTCAGTTTGTCTCAGTTGCTCTTACTTAGTGCTGTCGATTATAACTAAAAGCTTTATCCATCCACTAAAAGCTATTAGTTTTAAGTTATTTCCTGTAACTGGGGCAGTGGGTGGATGCCTCATGCCTCCATACGGGGAGCTGGATGACCCCGACCCCTCCACAAGTCTTACCTCATGGGGATACCAGGGGGTCTTTCATAAAAATAGTTCCCCCTCCTTCTGGAAGTTCTGTGCTTGTAACTTCCTCTAATCTGCCACTCTCTTTGACTCTGCCTTTTACCTTTGCTTTCTGTCATCTACTGTCTTTCTGACTTATTGGCCCATTTTCCTGCCTTTTTTCCAAAAAATCTTCCAAATAATTTTTCTCCTTTGAGCTCCTCCAAAATCAGAATGTGTCGGCTGTATGCAGCGGGGAGACCAGTGAAAACTGGACTCATACGTACCTTACCCATTATGGCCATATGGCCTGGGAACGCAAAAGAAGAAGAAGAATTTCCTTTAACAGAGGCAAATATTCTTTTCATTGATTGTGGTTAGGGTTATAAAAAAAAAGACGTGTGTGTGTGTGTGAGAGAGAGAGAGAGAGAGAGAGAGAGAGAGAGAGAGAGAGAGTTGCTTTGTATATGCGTTGTTGCTGGTTTGTGTCATTCTTAAACACTATTTTTGTTGTCTACTTGTTGATAAATATTCGATTGTAAAGCGCTTTGGGTTCAGTTGAGGTAAAGCGCTATATAAATGTACTACTATTATTATTATTATTATTATTATTATTATTACAAGTTTGTGAACATTCATTCAATATTTTAACAACAAAGGAATCATTTAGTTACAGTTAGTGTATGGTGGTTTTGTTTGTTTGGTGTGGTGTTTTTTTGTTATTGTAGCTTTGATGTTTTTTGTTTATTTTATTTGTTGTTTTATTTTTATTTGTTCTATTGTTTTTATTGTAAATGATTGTTGGAAGTGACATCAATATGTTCAATTTAGTTTTTACTCTTTTTTTTTTCTCTCTGAAGATTCTACTTTTTCTCTCTCCATTTTTCAATGAATATTAATGCATTACTGGATCATTCTTTTTAGTTGTAAATATTGATGTTGAACATAGATAATAATGTGTGTAGGTTTTAATATATTTTCAAAAGATTTGTTTGTGAATTACATTGGACTGTGATTTTGTGTGCGTACACGTGTGTGCGTGTGGTTGTGTGTTTTCAACTAGCTGTGCTGCTGTTATTTTCTCATAAGTGTTTATTTTGGATCATGTGTGATGTTTTTTTTAGTTCCATTTTAGTTTTCCATTTTTCTTGACTATTTGTTGCTGTTGTGATTTGCTTAATATTGTGTTATCAAGTTCATGTTGATTGCAATGTTACATCAATTTTGTTTCTCTGATGAGTGTTGTTTATTTTCCATTGGTTTGTCCTTTTCTTATGTTCAGGCACAAGCCCAGGTAAATGAATGTTATATAAATGTCCAACATACTAACACACATAGAATTATTAGAAGTATATAACACTAGCATGTAATCTTCATGCTGTAACTTAGTCTATCTGCATATCATGTTATAGAATGCTGAATTTATAGCAGTTTTAATGCAATGCCTGAATAGTTGAAGTCTAGCTAACGGTAGATTTCCAGATTTTTTGTTTCAGTTCATTTTTTTTTTCTCCAAAAGGAAGTTTGATGTAAATTCAGACAGAAAAGATTCAACCTTCCTCGCTCTCTCTTTATGTCTCTTTTTCTTTAAAAGAAGGCATGAACACACTTACTCTTACACATGCAGACACTCATGCAAGTATTCATCAATATGCATGAAAGTTTGTATACCTGCACTCTCTCTCTCTCTCTCTCTCTCTCTCTCTCTCTCTCTCTCTCTCTCTCTCTCTCTCTCTCTCTCTCTCTCTCTCTAGCACACAAGCATGCAAACATGCACACATTTTTTTCTTACATTTGCAATGTCTAACATTATGTCGTGTTATAGTGATAAAAAAAAGAAGTACTCACCTTCTTCTTCTTCTGCGTTCCTAGACCATACGGCCATAATGGGTAAGGTATGTATGTGTCCGGTTTTAAGTTTTCACTGGTCTCCCCGCTGTGTACAGCCGACACATTCCGATTTCGGAGGAGCTCAAAGGAGAAAAAGAAGTACTCGCCAATATTATCTCAACATCTCTCTTCAAAGAGAAATTATGTGGATTCAATATCTATTATATTGCCGCCTGGAAATTAAGCTATCACATGTCAAAATGGGTCAACTTCGATGTGTTGGACCTAATAGTTGATCAAGGCAAGGCGAGGCACATCATCTAGCAAAGCTTTAAAAAACAATTTGCAAAGTTACATAAACAAAAAATGAATGACGTAATTTGACCTGAAATGACCGAAATGATTTTATCCCTCCTCAAGTGAAGTGAACTTACGTCTATATATGTTTCGCACACTGATATGCATTTTCTTTTTTAAGTCAAAATGTTATAACATGGAGGCATTTCGGGATCTGTTTGTGTTTTGATGTAATGTTTGTCCTCTTTAATCGAAAATATTGAAATTTGAATGAAAAAAGGTAAAATAAGGTGATTCAGGCCTTCTGTGTGTGTACATTTTTTGGTGGTATGTTTGTTTTTAGGCTCAAGCCCAGGTAATACAAAAAATACAGTTAAATATTCTCACTTTTAGTTGCTTGGAGCGACATCTGATGTAGCCCATCAATTATTACCTGGAACATGCTTTGTGCCTTTTATTTTGATTTTTAGTCTGAAATGTAAATGTTCTTGTTTCACTTAGCTATGTACGCTCTATTTGAGTTGCTGAGCATACTTTCTATGTGTCTGTTGTATTTTTGTTGAGTTTTGCGTTGCCTTTCTCATGTTATGTTGCTTTTGAGTCGGGTTTTTTAAACGTTTTTTTTGGTGCTTTGGTGTAGGTGTTTTTAATTTTATTTGTTTGCTTTTTTGTTTGCTTTTTGAGGCTGAGGTTTTTTGGTTTTTGTTGTTGTTTTGTAATCGGGGTATTCTTTGTAGGTGTTTGCGCTGCTGTAAGATTAGCATTACAGTCTTTGTTTTTTACTTACAGTCTTACTTTAGTCTTCTTAAATGTCATAACCTTTTTTGTGGAAACTATATTACAATGTTGATGCTTCTTTGGCTCAATACAGTTGCTTTAGAAAATGAATAAACACTATAATGCATGTTCCAATAGACCTTCTGTTGACGGTAAACAAATACACAAATGCATGAACATGTGTTCTGAAGCTACCCCTCTGCTATAGACTAGCTTGTATGACACAGTATAGAACAAGCCAAATGAAAATGTGGACATAAATGTGATCTAGTTTGATGTTGTGAAAAGCTGTGACTGATAAATTAACAGGTCTGAAATATCTAGTATCCTTGCATGACAAAGCCGGTAAATAATCTTAGCCTAACACTATTTATTGTGGAATAGCACTCAACAATAGAACGTTCCCATTTTTCTTACTTGCAGTTGTTTTATTTAACCCTTTTACCGCCAATGTCGCATTTATGCACCACAATGGTTTAACACCCAAGTCACTAAAAGGCATCAAACCAGGGTCTGTTATCCGAAGACCCTATTTTCTTAATTTTGGGAGGTAAGGATAGGCCTAATGTTTTACATATCACAGAGGAATTCTCAATATTGCAGTTTTTGTTTTTTCTCTACCCAGTTAAGTTTAACCCCTTGACTGCCATATAACGTATCACGTACTGTCTTCATGACATCACTGATGACGTCTTCAGATGAAAAGGAATAACTCTGATAAGCTGGCTTTTGCTCTATCACAGTCAAGAGAGTTATATCCCCAGACCATTTTGCCAGATTGGCTCTATCAGTTGTCTTTTTCATGGCATGATTTGTACAAGGATTTTGTCTTTAATTTTCTCTGGCAGTCAAGGGGTTAAGAGTATATTTTGGCTGAAAAATGGCTGGCGGCGACAGGGTTAAGCCAACCTGAAGGTATTTGGGGGGGCAACATTTGGGAATGATAATGCATTTTCTTACAATTGTGTTGTTGTTTTCTGTGGCTATTGGAACAAATATTAATTGAATGATTCAGAGAATGTAGCTGATATTTATAGAAAGCATGGAAAAATGATTTTTTTTTTTAATAGGTTTTATTTTTCTGGTTAAAAAAATATGTGATTATGGAAATGTGTATATAGGTGGTGGTGGGCTGCAGAATAGTGCAGATGTCAAGGCATAAGACTGATTGAAAAGGCAGACTGAAGTAATAAATATACTAATTTTGGTGTAAAAAAGTTGAAATGACCCTTACTTTTTATGTGTTGACACTGATCATAAAATTGAAGGAAAATCGTTTGAAGATTAATGGATACAGTGGAACCTCCCTTTTAAGGCCTCAAAAATCATCCAAAATAAGATCTTAAGCGGGAGGGAGTTGCATAAGGGAGGTAATTTTAATACTTACAAAGAAGGGCAATGTCTCAGAGAAAAGGTCTTAAGTGGGAGGAAGTCTTGTAAGAATGAAAATCTGTTTAACGTCCTCCGATCTGGAACAGACACATATGGGACATTAGTAAATATAAAGATGGTGAGAACAATCCTGGAGGCAATGCCCGGAGGCAGTGCAACACCAGTAAAGTCCCAATTTTTTAACAATACAGATAAGTATAATTATAAACTTGTCTTATAGGGGGGGGGGGGGTCTTATAAGGAAGGTTCCACTGTAGTAAAGTTCTCTATTCTATTTTTCAAGTCATATGAGTTAACCATTAAAGGAAATGAAGTGGCTGAAATACCAGACAGATGTATGTGCTTGAAATTTGTTAGTGCTTCTCTATTCTTTATTTCTGTAAAATAAAACATGGTAGACTTTGCAACTGAATATTCACATGCATGCCCTCTCTTTCTTTCTCTTTTTGTTTTGACCTAAATGTAATGCAATAGGGTACACTTTTACTGTTCCTCTCTCTCTCTCTCTCTCTCTCTCTCTCTCTCTCTCTCTCTCACTCTCTCACTCTCTCTCACACACACACATGTATCAATGTAAGCATTGGAAAATCTCATAAAGGAAAAAATGAACAAAAAGTAATGAAGTTTAAAGAGATGTGAAAATTCACAATGTTCATTTTAAGACTTCATCTTTTCATCACAGAATAAACATCGAAGGAAATTAGATATTTTCACTTGGGACAGAAGGAACATCTAACATTTTCTTTTCACATAACTTTATTTCAAACAGTAAGCAATTTAAAAAAATTAAAGTCGTGCAAAACATTTTTATCATCTTTTAACAAAATGATATGACAAACACGAAGCACAACTTTGCTGTCTTTTCATACAATAAAAACAGAAAGAACATTCCAACATAATCTCCAACCTGCGTGCCACCAACGAGCCCCTTTTCACGGTAACGGAGCTCAGCGCAGGACTCGACCAGAAAGAAGAGACCAAAGAAGAGGGGGCCACTCCAGTTCCCACACGCACACGAAAGAAAGGGCACGTGGAGTTACGCAACCCTGTTATCCAACCACCCAGTGGCTTGCAGGTATCGGTGAGTTGTTTGTGTGTGGCTGAAAATGAAGAAAAATGTTTGTATTCTTTCAGTAGAAAAAGAAGAAACAATTTGGTATTCTTTGACATACACACAAATATTAAAATGCATAGAACTGTATACATTTAACGAGAATAATATAGTATGGTATCTAAAAGCTTTATCAAATGCAATACATTTAAATTATTTTTAATCATGATTTTGCATCTAGATTTGTGGAACAATGTGCATTTTTAACATCAGATGTTCAGCTGAATAGGAGAAAAATTGAGGAAATTTCAATTAAAAAATGTCACAATAAAGTCTTATTATATTTGCAACATGAAAGGCAGCAATAAAAATAAGTTTATTGTTTGAGCCACAAACAAAAATAAGTTTATTGTTGTTCTCGTGTGATAGTTTGATATCGTGTGATAGTTTTAAAACATCAATTACAATGTTGTAAAAGTGCTAAGAACAGGTAGATCGCTGAGAAAACTTGTCCTTAATTTTTTTCTTTCAATTTTGTTTTGTGTATAGGGAGGATCCGCTCGCAAATTCCTCACCCCCACTCTGAGCGATGGAGCAAATCGAGGCGACAAGGAGAGAGCCAGTATCCGTAAACGCAGCAAAATTAATACAGGTAAGTGCACAGCATCTGTGCCAAGGGAAGAAATTTGTAGTCTTTTTAGACTATGGTATTTTGGTAATTTGGCAATTGCCCCAAGTTGGAAGAGTAAACTCAGTTCGTAGTGAAACGGTAACATGATAGAATAGATTCACATTTTGAGCTTTGTAAAGAAATAAGGACAGAAAGAGGGAGTGTGCATGTCTGTGTGTATGCTGGTTTGTATAAGCCCAAATCAAAAACATTGCCCACACACCTACCTTCTCTACAAGCAGGTCTGTTGTTTTAGTGGTTATTCTGGCAACCCAAAATGGGGGTGTCAGAGGTGGTGTTGGCAGCAGCATGGTATCCATTTAACTCTTCTAGCATCATGGGTGAATGTATTCGCCCAAGACATCACACTACACTCCCACCAAATGCAAAGACATTCATTGCCAAGCACCTTGCCACATGTTTCTCTATTTTTAGAGCTTATGTCACTTTTTCTTCCGTTAAAATAATAATAATAATAAAGAATAATGCTTATATAGCGCATAATCTTGCAAAGCAACTCAATGCGCTTTTCACTCACCATTCGTACAAACATTTGTAACAGACTGGTTCACGTATCCTCACCATACATCTCTATGAAAATGAATACATTAGAGAATGCATTGCATATAATCATAACACAACACACTTAACACCCACCTCCCTTCAACAGCCCCAACCATCCCCCCCCCCCCCCCAACCCACCCATCCCCATCCCCGCCCCCCCCCCTACTCACCCCCCCCCCCCATACACACACGCGCACGCATTAACCTCATACTCAACGTCAATGAGCTGGAAGACAAGAGTGGGGAAAGGATCATAGACTTTACAGAGAGAAAGCTTTCCTGAAGAAGTGGGTTTTTAGTTGGGACTTGAATGAAGGAAGAGTGGACTGGTTACGGGTATGGTCAGGGAGAGAATTCCAAACGCTTGGTGCAACAAAACTAAACGCTCTCTCACCCGAAGATTTCAAGGACCGCTTAGGAACTTTAAGAAGTTTCTGGGAAGAAGAACGAAGAGTGCGAGAGCTTTGGTAGGTGCAGAGAGAAGAAGAGAGGTACTGAGGAAGAGTTTTGTCAAAGTGACAAAAAGCGAAAGTAGCCATCTTGAACTGCCAGCGGAATTTGACAGGAAGCCAGTGGAGCTCAGCCAAAAGAGGTGTGATGTGATCACGCTTTCTTTTGCCAAGAACAAGCATCGCATGAGCACTAAAAAAAAGTATCACATAAGCTCTCAAAAAAATAGTTACTCTCCTCTTGTCGGTTGAGATTCAACGGTCAATCAAGAACGTACAAAAATACATGGCGCTAGAAGAGTTAGTGTCCCCAGACCTAGGTTGTAATGAACTGATTGTTATTTTACCAGGCACAGAAGATTATTCTTCGTATCTCCACAAGGCACACTTAACTATTTTCCATGTCTTTAACATTCTCTTATTTCCCATGTGTTCACCAGGCAAACCTTTGCCGCTGGTGTCTGAGTTTTCTGACGACACCAGCCCTCCTCTGCCCACCTTCCCCACAGACTCCGTGCTGGTGGGTAAGAACGTCTCCACCGACATCGGCAGCTGGTGGAAAGAGCAGTGCACCCAGAGCCACAGCGACTAGGGATGCTCATGAAAGGGGCATGGAAAGACCACTCCTGTCAGCAGCTGAACCGATTTACTTCCCTTTGGGGTGGATGCTGGATTTATTTAGTTCTCTTTGAGACGGATGTATCAAAGACTGTGTGAAAGGAGTAATGTAAGCTGCCACATTGCTGATAATTCATTGCTACATAGCAGACTTGTTGCAGGGTTTATTCATAATTTTCAAACTATAAAGAATTTTGATTTTGTGTGTGTGTATTGTTATTTTATAACTTCCAAACTATAAAGATTTTTTATATTGACTGTGCATTTTGCAAATTGTATGGGTATGGTTAAATGCATTGAGGGGTGTACTACTTACGCTCAAGTTTCGCTGACAAGGTGATGTATTGCACCTGGATAGCTCATTCAAATAATTCTGTCAGTGTTTGATTGATGTTTTCAAAAGAGTGTAAAATTTGTGTCAATCTTAAATTGGAGGTTTTGCCTAGAACTCATCAACTAATCAATTACGTTTAGTTGTGTAATCGTTGAGGCGATCTCAACTTCTCAAGGGAACAAAACTGGAAAAATACCAACAGTCTTTTCACATGAAAAAAGAACAAATAAAGGTTGAACATGATGATGCACAACGTTTGGGGCTAAGTTGAAGTTGAATTTAAGACGTGATTGAGTTATCAATTGATGCCTGTTCACCATTCATGGTGGTAGGTAGACTTAGACGTTATGCGCGCGTGGTGGTGCGAACGACTAAGTCAGTGATAGCATTCTGGGTGAATGCTCAGTATCCGGTAATGGAAATCAAATGATGTTGACTCTTAAAAAAATTTTTTTATACTTTACTGTTATTGCTTCACAAATAATTATTCAGAATTCGGAAAGGGGGGTGGGTGGGGGAGGGAGGAAGCAGAGTAAGAAACTGATTTCTCCCATTCTTTTCATCTCACTTATGTTATAAACAATGGTTTGAAGAAGTGGAGACAGGCATAATTTTGTCTCCCTAAAACAATGAATACTGTAAGAGAAAATTCTGAAGGCTAATTTCAGCAAATTGAAGCTCTCTCCGCACTGACTGAGTGGGGAATAAGGGGCAGATGGGGAGAAGAGGAGGGGTGGTGTGAAAGCTTCAGCCCAAAGTGTTTCTAACATAAAAGGATGAATGTGTGAGTTTCTTCTAAAAAATATATTTAAGAATGGGGAGAGTGAAGCCTATGAAATCCTAAAATGTGTCTGTGTGTTTGTGTCCATGCAGTTATGTGTTCATGTATGTGTGTGTATGAACACACGTGCTTAGGTTTGAGACTATGATTATGTGAACATTTACTGGAAGTGGTATATTTATATGAATATGTATATATTTGTATTATTTTTTATTTATGGTGTAATGCTCCCTGTCCACAAGTCCTTTC
This sequence comes from Phymorhynchus buccinoides, assembly GCA_017654935.2. Taxonomy (NCBI): domain Eukaryota; kingdom Metazoa; phylum Mollusca; class Gastropoda; order Neogastropoda; family Raphitomidae; genus Phymorhynchus; species Phymorhynchus buccinoides. The sequence continues at coordinate 22,898,575 of CM065681.1, read as the reverse complement.
TTTAGTTAAAGCAGACAAAAGCCAGGCCAAGTATACTTGGCTATCATACTCTGTATATAATTATGCATGTAGGGTGTCAGTACCGCTCAGAAGTCCATCTCTTCAACTCTAAAAGACAAAAAGAAATGAGAAAGTTTTGTTTTAAACTAGGTGTTTTCATCAATGGTTTGTAATAATGACTGATTTCATTCAATTTTAAGTGTTTCTGTAGTTTGTCATTTTGGGATTTAATGTGTGTGTGTGTGTGTGGTAGAGAGGGAGAAAAAGAAAGAAATTCAAAGTAAATGTTAGTTCAAACAATATATGATAAATTATAATCTTTCTTCAATCTAAAAATAATAAAATTAACAGATACTTAATTTTCTTGATTAATCAACTTTGGATGCAACAGCCACATTTTCTTGATTATCAAAATTGAAAGAAGGCTTGAAATGGACCTTGTGACATACAGAAGATGCAGAAGACTTAACATACCCAAGCAGTGCTTGCTCTTAGGGTTGAAGAGATAAGATGTGTCTGAAGTTTTGTGCAATATAAATGAATTTTGTGGAATGTTTGTTATATTTATTATAGAGTTTGTGTACAGTTGAGCTTGAGGTATTTATTTTTGATGGAGGAAACTTCTGTATGTTAAAAATATATATATTATTACATGGAATTCATATTGAAATAAACATCTTGTAATTGTGATCCATCTTGTACTTATGTCCCCAAATCATCCCTTCTCTGTCATCATTATTATTAACTTATGGTGTGAACATGTTTTGAACTTATTTTTGTTTTTAATAGTGTTTGTGTTGTGTGTATGTATGGCTTGCAAGTACATGCATGCAGATGTGTGCGAGTTGTGGATTTTTTTTTTACCCAAACATGATTTGTTGTGGGAATAATTTTATGTTTACCATTACAATCTCTTTGTGATTTATTTTTCAATTCATTATGTTATAGATTGTGTGATAACTGATTGATATTATTAATTTAATGCTAATCTGGAATCTCTTTGATTATTTGTTTTTAGATATATAACATACTATGAAGGACTTATTGTTGTGTTTAACAACATTGATTAGAATGGTGATAAGGTTGATGATGATGCATTTAGCCATGTATTTGTGATGTTTATTGTAAAATGTACCGTCTGGTCTTCCTTTCAAACTGCCATTGTTTAGGAGGCATTTCAGTCAGATCTATTGAATGTGTTCAAAGCACTATAGTATAAGCATGAAGGAATAGTATCAATAATAAGTATATGTTACTCTTTTTGTGGTTCTTTGTTGTTTTCTAAAAGCAAAATTATGCCCACTTTTGTGAAGTACAATTATATAATTATATTAAAAACAAATCGGCACTATTCATTTTATTTTCTTCTTTTAGAACACAGATCAAAACATAAAGTTAATGATAACAGAGGTTGTTTCTGAGGTTCAAAAATACAGACACTGGACACAAAAAGTGTTATCAATGAAAGTTACATTAATATTATTATTGTAGCAATTTACTTGATAAGATAGTTAATATTTTGTAATGATTTCTAAGCTTGGCTAGTCAGTAAATCTCAGGTCGTTATTGCTACAGTGATTTTTATGCTTTTCTAGTCAATTTTATAAACATTTACATATAAATTTACATACAGACTAAAATGTCTTTAAAGTACAGTATTTTGTGTTGAATTTATGTCCCACATAAATATGAAGGAGTATGTTGAAACAAATTGGTAAAGAAGCTTGGTGAAAGCTTCGTGTAAGTAGCAATTATTTTCTGATTGAGAGAAACGGTTTAAATTTAAATCTTCATTACGGTAAAGAAGTTATTTTCAGTGTTAACGTTATTTGTTATATGCTGCAGACACACCGTGTATGGATGAAAGATATACAGAAAGACTGTTGCAGTGATTGCGATTGTGAAGGTGGTTTGCTGATGAGATGTGTTACAATTTGCACAAATTGTTGTGGATTATTTTAATAAACAATAATCTGCCAAGTTAAGTCTCTTGAGTTTGTGTACATATAATTAGCTGCTGAAAAATCTGAAACAGTTGGCTGTGAAAAGTGGATACCCTACTGGTGTGTGTGTGTGAGAGAGAGAGAGAGAGAGAGAGAGAGAGAGAGAATATTGTCTATATGACAAGTTTCAATAGTCTCATTTGCTTTTTTTTAAGCACATATAAATACAACTCATAGAAAGTCTATTCTGCTTATTGCCCTCTTTTACTGTTCAACTCTTTGAACTTTCTCTCACTCTGTGTGTGTGCACCATTACCCTTTACAATCAAAATTAATTTATTCGCTTCTTAGTCTTTATCTGTGTGTGTGTGAATGTGTGGTGTGCTTTTTGTTTTATGTGTGTGTGCATTATGTGTCTCTGTCTCAGACTGCCCCTAGCCCTGTTCCTCTCTCCGATATTCACTTTCTCACTTCCTCTATGTGACTCGCTGTCCACATCTCTATCATGCCTGCCCGTCTCTGTCCTGGTCATTCACAAGCATTATATCGCTGTGCGCAAAACAAAGAGATGTAAGTCGAAAGAAGTCACTTCACATGAGGAATGTAAAACTAATATTTCGGACATCAAATTACGTTATTTTCTTTTATTTAGCATCACACCATTAGTGATTTATCTTTGTAAAGTGTTCTAAAAGCTTTGTTAGATGACGCATCTTGCCTTGATCAACTGGTACATCCAACACATCAAAGTTTATCAATTTTGACTTACGATATTTTAATTTTCGGGCGGCAATATATCAAACATCTTCACAAACATGTACTCCCAAACGCTTACACACACACACACACACATACTCTCTCTCTCTCTCTCACCCCCCCCCCCCCCCCCCCCCACCAGTAGGGTATCCACTTTTCACAGCCTACTGTTGCTAATTATTCAGGACATTCACTACTTATGCAATCACACAATGTGACAGGGATGACAAAATGTGGGGCTTCTGAAGACTGCTCAACTGTTCATGCTCAACCGCTACCACAAAACAACACCTCGAGTGTAGGGGACATGCTGGAATGCTTGGGTTGGCCCACTCTAGAAGATCGCAGGAAGGCTGCATGCCTGACAGCTATACAAGCATCATCAACAGGATCCAACCAGCACCGAGCCGCCAGATTTGAGGGCACAGTCAACAACTATATGCCATTCGATGTTGAACTGAATACAGGCGGAGCTCAGTTTTCACTTTTGCCAAGGACCAACGGGGAATGGAACAATTAAGCTGTCTGAGGTGGCTGTCAATGCTCCATCTCTTGGCGTGTTCTTCTTCTCTTTGGGACCCACCATCATTTAAATTGATAATTCTGCCACCCTCATGGGGGAAAAAAAGAAAAAAGGGGGGTCAGTTCCAACATGGACATAGGGGCATTTAAGTTGTAGTGACCCAGCCAGCTTGCGCCCGCTGATCAGGTTTAAGCATGATGCTGCATCCTGGAAACAGGATGTGAAGGAATGTAAGGGGGTGGGGTTGAGGATGCTGGGGGTTTATTGCTGATTTACCTGCACTGCTGACACACTGGGGGTGACAGCAGTGAAGGAGCAGAGGACAGCAGTGAAGGAGCAGAGGTCCTTGGGAGGAATGTGTTGGATCTATATTTGATGCGGCACTGTAATCTTTTGAATTAGAGGCTGTGGCCACGTTGCTGCCAAGGAAGAAGACTCCAGCTTGATTTGGAGGCCAGGGCAGTGCACAGCGCCGGTGCTTATCTTTTGCAACATGGAGAGCCGGGTCCTCTGCCATCTGAGTCCCAGCCCAGAGTCAAAATACCCTAATAAACAAATTTTGTTGTTGATAGCTTAGGTTCCTGTCAGATTTAGCATCATGTTGGGGTCATACTGAACGTGCCCCAATTGGCTGGGTCAAAAGTAGCTTAGTTGTATGTCATTTATTAACCAGCCGCGAAGCAAAAGCTGGTTAATGTTTACCAGCCGCGAACGCAGAGTGCGAAGCTGGTAATGTTTTCAATGGATTCTGAGCCGACTGACTATCTATCTATGTTAACACGATAACGTTTAAACAGAGGGGGAGGGACCGAGGACGCTCACATTTTGCATGCGGATAGGTACTAAGAATATCTTGGCCAAGTTAAAAAATGGTCATAAGTCAAAGGTCAAGGTCACGCGCCAAAAATACTTCCGAGCACCTGGCACGATAACGACTGAACGGAAGGACCTAGGATGCTCAAATTTGGCATGCGGATAGGTACTGAATATCTCGGCCAAGTTAAAAAATAAAGGTCAAAGGTCCAGGTCACTGGAGTCAAAAATGCTGCCGAACACCTGGCACAATAACGGAGGGACCTATAGGATGCTCAAATTTTGCATGCGGATAGGTACTAAAGATATCTAGACCAAGTTCAAAAATGAAGGTCAAGGTCATTGGCACCAAAGATGTTGCTGAGCACCTGGCATGATTACGATTGAACGGAGGGACCTAGGACACTCACATTTTGCATGCGGATAGGTACTAAGAATATCTCAGCCAAATTCAAAAATGAAGGTCAAAGGTCAAGGTCACTGGAACAAAAAATGCTGCAGAGCACCTGGCACGATAACGTTTGAACGCAGGGACCTAGGACACTCAAATTTTGCTTGTGGATAGGTACTAAGGATATCTAGACCAAGTTCAAAAATCAAGGTCAAAAGGTCAAGATCACTGGACCCGAAAATACTGCCGCCCGGCTGGTGGTCTAGCGTCTTAACACTCTAGTTTCAGAGCATTCTGTTCCTATCTGGCTATGTTATCATGATAACGTTTGAACGGAAGGACCAATAGGACCCTCAAATTTTACATATAGGTAGTTAGGATATCTAGGCCAAGCTCGAAGATAAAGGTCAAGGTCACTGGAGTCATTTTTTGCAAGACAATGGTTCAAGGGAAGCAAATCTTGTTTAGCAACCAGCCACAACAGCACCTTGTTACTTCCCTTTACTTGTCTTGCTGCTCAGATCTCAATCTGTTAAATTTTAAGATAGGTAGCTAGAATATCTAGGCCAAGTTGGAAAATGAAGGTCATCGGTCAAAGGTCAAGGTTACTGGACCCGAAAATGCTTGATCTAGGAAAAGGTTAATTGGTCTAGCGTTTTCACGCTCTAGTTAGGATTCACCCCATTTTCTCCCCCTTACGAAGGGGGTCGGTGGGTGGGTGGGTAAATTTTGACCAAATGACAACTTTTTCGTTGCCACTGGGTTTAACGTGTAATATGTGCATGGGCACACGGGACCTCGGTTTATCGTCTCATCCGAAAGACTCCACGTTCAGACCGTAAGGCCTAGTGCAAAGTAAAAGGAAAAATCCCCTGTACCAAGGTTCGAACTCCATTTTCATCTGCTAATTAGTTACCAATTTTGAAATGTCAAATAAACAATGATAGACTCATAAATGTTAATGTTCCTACGCCAGGAAATGTTAAATAAGCTCTCCTGAGTCTGTTCATACTAATTTTGAATTTGTTGGATGAGTTTGAACAATTCAGCTGTTTTCATGCCATCCCGTCTTCCACTAAAGGAAGAATAAGAGTCAAAGACAGACATTGGTCTACAAAGAGAAAAACAGCGATACAGAGAGAGAAACTGACTGACAGACAAACAGCAAAGGCATACACACAGACAGAGACACATTCAAGACAAGAGAGAGCTCTTGACAAAGTCACACATACACAAACGCGCGCGCACGCACACACACAACTACATAGACCTTCATACAAAGAGACAGGCAGAGAGAAAGACAAAGACAGTGAGACAGACAGGGAGCCGCTACAAGTACAAGTGTTTGTGGTGTGTGTTTGTGTTGTTTGGCTGCCTCATCATATGGATTAATTGTAGGTAATGTTTTTGTTTGTTTGTTTGTTTGTTGTGTTTTATAAGCAAAACAGAAACGCTGATCGAAAGATTAATCTCCCTTTACCTTTGTTTTGCGTGTTTGGGGAGTTTCGGGGATTTCCGTGAATTTACGGGGAGTTTCGGGGAGTTAGGGGAGTTCCGGTTTTCAGGGATACCGAATTATTTCGAAGTGGTCTCCCTTTAGCTTTGTTTGGTGTTTTTTTGGAGTTCACGTGTGTTTTGAACCCAAGTAATTTTCCAACGTAAAATAAATCCAAGCAAAATGGCATCATCCTCTACTGACCCAAAAGATCGACTCCAAAAGTTTGAGAAAATCGAACGAAATATTGCCTCAACTGTGCAAAGTGCAGGTAAACAGATTGGACCCTGCGAGTGTGCCGAATTTTTTGTTTGGGCGACCCAAATGAAACATGATTTAAACGTTTTACCGATTTGCCTAGATGAAAAAGCATTGCCAAAGCAAGCTAATGCAGAATGCTTTTTGTGGCAGACACGTTCCAACAAAAATAAATAACAAAATGACACTGATAGTGATACACGATAGGCGCCCACTCGGACAAGGTCTAATTGCCCTGACCCAAGCAAAAAAATGGCTAGGCTAATTCAAACTGCCAGGCAGTCACATGATATGATATGATATGAAATAAGGCTCTGTAGGCTTTTTATAGCCTTTTGCCCTCTACATATTGACTTCATTCGTTTTTGATAATCGGCGTAAAAACCGATGGCTACTTAGCAGTCGTGTTATACTACTGATCCATTTTTGTAAAATTCATTGCATACACTGATACAGTATTTTGAAAGTGCTTATCTATTGAATTTTTAAAAGCATTTAATGATTTTGCATTTACTGCCTCATTGGTTAGATCATTCCATGCATTAACAATCCTGTTAGCAAAGAAAGTTTGTGCCAATTTAGTATTAGTAGTTTTTTTAAAAAGTTTATAATTATGTCCACGTGTTCTATCCTTCTCGCACAGAGTTAATAAATTTGTTGTGGTAGTATGATCATAAAGGCCATGTACAATTTTATACACTTCAATAATATCACCTCTTAATCTTCTAAAGTTCTATACTCCAAACTTCTATACTCCAAACATGTCACACGGACGGCAAGCCTTTTACTAGTTTTAGCAGCCCCATCGATTTCCAATTTGATATTTATTAATCTTAGCGGTCAAGGTTTTACGTTTGAATTTTCTTATAATACAATAATGAATAATCAATGCTTCTTAGTTCTAAATACATTTACAAATTTCTTCTTCTTCTCTTCAGGGCCCATGGTCAGTATGTTGACCATTCTGGCTCCTTTGGAGAGAAAAAAAGACTGAAAAATGGGGGGCCGGTCTGTTCCTTACTGAGGACATGCCTGCTTAACTAATATTGAAGAGACAGAGGGTGGAGGGGAAGCTGAAGGGAGGGGGGAGGAGGGGGGAAGGGGGAAGGGGCGCTTGATGGATTATTGTTGGTCCTGCACCACTAACACACATGGGTCATCAGCAGTGAAGGTGTCGAGGGTTGTCCTGTCGCAGGTCGTTCCACTCCCTGGTGGTCCTTGGGAGAAAAGAGTTTGACCGATATTTGATGCGGCACTGCTCCCAGCGTTTCCCAGCCTAGCTTGTCCAGCATGCTGCTCACACTAGACGTCGGCCTATACTGATTCAGTATTTTGGAGAATATACAAGACGATTTTTGAATGTATAAATAATTTTATTCTTTATTGGGTGCACATTTTAGATCAAAAGTTAAATAATTCCAAAAATTAGCAACTCTGTTAGTAAAACAATTTTTTCTAGTGTTAGTTTTACATTGCTTAATAAAAACTTTACTGTATGAATTTCTTGTTGTACTGTAATCTCTGTCTGTATTGAGGTGATTTTTTAAAAAACGTGACAAAGCCCCCACTCTCTTTGTGTCTCTCATTAACTGATTAAGCCCCGTAAGAATGGTAACTCAATGACAGAAGGAAGCAAACCAAAGCCTTTGTTGGCATTTTCTTGTCTTGAAATGAATTATCGTTCTTACGGAGAACTTCAATAGTTTGTAGATAAGATATTGCCCCCCTCTCTCTGTCTTTCTCTGTCTCTCTCTCCCCTCTCCTCAGATCAGTCATCAGATCATCCAGCTAACACATAGGTCAGGTCAGATCTTCAGGGCAGCCAGGCCTCGTGGCCTCTTGATGTGCCCTTTCTTTTGATTGTTCGTTTTAGTGATTTTGTTTAGCAATTAGATTGGCACAGCTGTGGCGCTTTTTGAGCAATCATTGTTGTCTTAATCATAATTGTATTTCAATACATCGATTTGGGGATCACTATCTAGGAGGTTTTTGAAATGGTTAATGTTAGAAGCAAGTTTAGTTTGTGCAGGGAGATTGTTCCAGTACTGAGTGACTGTTAGAAAATAAACAAAATTCTCATGTTAGTTCTACTATATTGGGTTAGTATTTTTAGACTTAAAATTTATCAACCAAAAAAAGGAATGGTTCCAGCAAAAAAATAGTATAAGTGCATGGCTTTGTACATTGATTTCTCGGCAAATATGTAGATTTACACCCTCCCCTTTCCGTGGTTAGGGATAGGGTTAGGGTTAGATGGTCTTTTCTTTTGCCACAAGCATGTTTTTTTGGAGCATTAAATCGCTGCCGTATTTTTAGTTTGCTGTTACGTTTTTGTGTTCAGGTCGGGTGCTGCAGGAGCTGTCCAAGGACAAGCCGGTGATGAAGCACAGCGAGGGCCACACCTCCTCCTTCCTCAAGACCCTGCAGGAGGTGGAGAACGAACTGATGTCGCAGATCAACTACCTCATGCAGGGCGTCACAGGTACGACATAATGACGATGATGATGATAATAGCATGGGTGCTACTCTTTCATTTTTACACTGATTTTAGTATTTTTTAATTTTTCCAGAAACTGAACTTCAGTTGGTTTTTTAATTCCTCCAACAACAAAAAATTGACCATAAGCGATTTGGGGCGTTTTGAACTTAGTCTAGTTGTTCTATCTTGGGAGTTTGCAAAGGCAATGTAATAATTTTACATGGCTTTTCAGACTCAAACTGAATCATCCGACGGGACTCTGCCCCTGTACCCTGCCTGTACCAAGCATGGGTTCCTGGATTCCTGCCTTCTGCCTTTCATTTTTTTTCATTTTGGGAGTTGCACCCATGTAATAGTGATCATGATGATCATGATGAATACTACTCGTGATTGTCATGAAGGCCCTACAACTAAAAAAAAAAAAGAGGTGGAAAACAGATCAACTAGTTGCCTCACGCAGAGCATGTCAGGTCAGCCATAATTATTTAAAATGACGATGATGAATACTATTTATGATAGTGATGAAGACAGGAGGTGGAAAACGAGTTAGATTTTCCAGATCAACAACCTCACACAGAGCATCACAAGTACGCCTTCATGGTAATTAGCAGTTATGATTTAGATTAGGATGATGACCAGTGGTTTTGATGATGATGACGATGATGATTGATAGTCGTAAAGACACTGAATGTTAACCACATTTGTATGTGTGTGTCATGCATATAAATTACGCTATGCGAGGAATCACAAACACAAATGAGAACAAGAATGGGATTTTCTTTTCTTAACACTCTGAGACCCCCAAGCTCCGGGAGCCTCCAAAACCTGGTCCTTGTCTAGTTCCGGTAATGCCCGATAGCGCCCGCTGAACAGCAGGTCTAGTAGTTTCACTTTCACTTTCTCCCTACCCACAATACAATATACTAAGTTAGTTCTTCCTGTCCCTGACTCTCAGTGGTCCGTTTTTGGTTCTTACAGCAAGGGAAAGCACCCACTAGTCTTTTTGAACGGATTTTTTGAAGTGACCCCAAATTATTTTCTTCTTTCCACGTGACGTGCGCAGTATTGACTCGGCGCGATGCTCGGAGCGCCATTACGGATTTTTTAATTCCAATTCATGGTTTGTTGTGTGACAGTGTGTTAGCTTTGGAATAATAATATCATTGCTATTCAATACGCATCTTTCCGAAATGAAATGTGAGTTAGACTTTATTCTGGGTGATTTTGTTAATGAAAAGATTTGGTGTGACGTTCGAAGTTAATGCCCTTCTCTCTGGGAACTGGGATCGATTCTCGGTTCGAATGTTTGGGTCTCAGAGGGTTAATTATCCCTCTTGCATATCAATTATCATGCGGATCAGCAATGTGATAGAGAGAATCATAAGTCAGCCAGAAAGAAAACTACAATGACTAATAACTGTAATAACCAATTGTCATGGTTTGTAGATTGTGCATTTAATTTTATTTATAATGCTTCCTTTTTTTCTTCTAAAACATTCTTTATTTGTTCTATGGCTTGTACCCACGTGTCGTCATATCCGGCCACAAGGAGCGCCATCTTAGTCAGTAACTTTGTTTGAAAAATGCCAGATCGATGCTGCGTATTTGGCTGTTCCAATTCGAAACTTATCTAAACTGTATTTATAACATCTGGATGTTTTCTTTACACATTTAGATAACATTTTCACTTTGTTTACACACAAATAAGGACTAAGATGGCGACACTTCCGTTGGAAGGGTCGAGATGCGCACGCAGGTGGGGGGGAGCCATTGGCATGTTTCTCCCTCCTTGTCATAAAAGATCAAACTCTCATTGCCATTTTGTTGAAATGTCAGAAATCTTTTTTACCGTTGGTATCTTCTTTTTTCCCCCAGCCCAGCCTCATGAGGGTTCCCTGTATTCTGCCAGGAAGCAGCTGATGATGGTGGAGCACTGCAAGAAACACGTGGAAAGCAGACTGTCCGACCTGGAAAAACTGAAACACCAACACCTCAACTCACAGTCACACCCTAACAGGAGTAGCCTCCCTTAACATTCTCCTGTCTCGAAGAAAAGATTTAGCAAGGGGGTGGAGGCCATCGTGGGGGATTGTGTAACATTCCTTGGCACGTACAGTGGAACCTCCCTTATAAGACCTTCAAAAACTACCCAAAACTAGGTCTTATACGGGAGGTTATTTTAATACTTACAAAGAAGGGCAATGTCTCAGAGAAGTAGGTCTTATGTGGGAGGGAGTCCTATAATTGGAGGTCTTATAAGGGAGGTTCCACTGCAATTGTTGCGAGTCGCCTTTTGTATTGGGATGTGCACAATCAAGCAGCAGTTTCCCAAACTTTTTTTGGCTGTAAAGTTTGTAATTGGATCCCTTTTTATTTTTATTATGACTTTAAATGAGGCTGTTATACTGCTTCATGACGTGCAAGGGCAATAATTTTATGTAGGTGGCGGCAGGCGCACGTCATTCAGGACACAAGTCAGGGGCAGATAATTTTCAGTTTTTTTTATACTGCTTCTTCGCGATGCGCAAGGGAAATTATAATGTTATGTAAGTGGCGCGCATTATTCAGTATGCGAGTCAGGGGCAGATAATTTTCAGTATAAGACCTCCTTGAAGGGATTGACTGCCATACTGAAGAATAAGGGAGAAAATACAAAGAAAAGGTCAATCTGGTCTTGTAGGAAACATGGAGGGAAGGATGGGTCTTTAGGTTAATGTTAAGCTGAAAACCCTATAGTTGAAAGCTTTATCCTTTCGTCAACGTTTTCTACTGGCCAGATTTATTTTTCTTACTGTGGTTTTTTTTTTCTCTTTTGGATGAATATATATTTTACGAATTTTGTTATGACTTTGGTCCTGATTAATTTGGTTCATACTTTGTAATGTGCACAAAATTGAACGAGAATGTGCTGCGCTAGTAACAATGTTATTATTACCTCTGCCGAGATATGGGCATGTAAATAATAAGATGGGCATGTAAATACTTAACTTATTCATGTATGTCATATATGTCCGGAATTAATAGATAGCTGTCAATTTGATGCATTTGCTTCAAGGGAAGTAAATCTGTGTGCACCTTGGCTTGGTCACTTCTAATCTCGCTTTGCTCCCTTAGACCACAATTTTGCACCTGACCTTGTTTTTGTAATGTTTTGTTGTCAGGGAATCAATCGGTGTAGATTTTGTTTTATATAAAGTCTATATATAAAAAAGTCTGATCTACCACTTCCCTGTGTCTAAACCTGAAGTAAAAACCTGTAATCTTCTTTCATTTATCCTTTTGTTTATGTATGTTTTGTTTGTGTGTATGGTTGGAGTGATTTGTGAGGTTTTTTAATAATTCAAAATCGTTGCAATGCGAATGAGTTCATGTATAGGCAGCTACAGGTGTGTGACAATAACAAACCATTGCGTTTTGTCAGGAATCACAGTTATGAAATACGCAAGTTCAAATCAATTTTCCGGGGAACCAATAGGTGGTACTTCAAAGAGTAGGATAGTGGTGGTTAATTGTAACTTGGTTTAGGGCTCTGATTTTTCTACAAATGTATTGATCTTTTGGGGAGTTATAAGAAAGAAAAACGGTCAGCCGAGAAAAAATTCTGAGAAAGAAAGCGAAGAATAGGTGGGCATAAAAAATGGTGAGAAATACTTATAACATATCATATTTTTCGGACTATAAGGCGATACTTTTTCCCCAGACGAGACCCCTGCCGCTGCGTCTTATTGGGGTCTGCAACGAACACCTTTTGCAAGAGTGGATGCCCTTGGAGGGTGGGGGAAGATGGTTCAGTACTGATCAGACAGGGGGATAACTCTCGCCAATAACCCCTATTTGATGCCACTAAATGGCTGCCTTTCGCAAGAGTGAATGCCCTTGTCAGTACTGACCAGCAAGAGCAATTACTCTCACTGTCAAGGGCGTTAATAACCCTAGTTGCAAAGGCCTATAGTATGACTACTAAAATAGTAAGAAAATATAATAAAAGAATTTGAATTTTGTGTAAAATTTGGGGGGTGCGTCTTATAACCAGGTGTTCCTTATAGTCAGAAAAATACGGTAGTTTAAGTATTATATTAACCCTTTCACCGCCAGACATTTTTCAGCCAGGAGATACCATTAAACTTAACTGGGTAGAGAGAAACAAATATCTGCAATATTAGGAATTTCTCTGTGACATGTTTAACATTAGGCCTATCGTTACTTCCCAAAATAAAGAAAACAGGGTCTTTGGATAACAGGCCCTGATTTGATGCCTTTTAGTGACATGGCTTTTAAACCATTGTGGTGCATAAATGCGACATTGGCGGCGAAAGGGTTAATTTACTCTTCCAATTTAATATTTGAAATCCGCTTTACCCAAGACATCTGTTGGAATGATCCCTTTATGTTGCAGAATTTGGCTAAATGTGTGTTTGTGTTCAGTGTCTAAAATGACCAAAGCATTGTTAGCGGGTTGAGTACATTTTAGAATGTGTGTCTGTGGGACTGGGAGAGTTATTGTTTTTGAAGTGTGGAATCAAATCCCCTCATGTTCTTGTTAGGAAATGGAAAGTAAAGGAATGGGTTGAGGGTATGAGACTGACGACAGTTGTGTCCTGTTTGGATTTGCTCAGATGTTGGTGTTGAAAGGGATTGTCTAAATATCATTAATATGCTATTTCCGTCACACGTTCATGGGTGCAATTTTTTCCTTTTCACATGGATTTCATTTTTAAAAAAAAAATATTTCATGAAACTGAACTTTTAAAAAAAAGAGTCCAAAAAAAGGGCAATGGCACATCGACTACAAGCGATTCAGGGCATTTCGAACATGGTCGCTCAAGAACATGGCAGGGCTCATACAGATTTTTCCTATTAACCCTTTCACCGCCAGCCATATTTCAGCCAAAAATGTCCATTAAATTTACCTGGTTAGAGATCAAAATCCATCTGCGGTATTGGGGATTCTTCTGTGACAGATATAAAATTAGGTATATCCTTACTTCCGAAAACTTGGACAATAGGGTCTTTGGATAATAGACCCCATTTTGATGCCTTTTAGTGACATAGGTATTAAATCACTGTGGTGCTAAAATGCGACTTTGGCGGTGAAAGGATTAAAATTCACAAACTTTCAAAAACCCTTTATCCTATTTTCAAAGACCTCTCACGACATGTAATGATGACGATTGCTTCTATCATGATCGTTCAAGCTGCACCGGTGTAGCCAAAAGATCTGGATATAATGAAGGGAAGTAACTCGACGACAAATCGATGATGTCTGCTGTATGGAAAATAAGTCTAATTAAATTGCTTCTTTATCAATTCTGGAAGCAAACAGCAACCAAATATATGGTGTCAATGACTGTTTAGGCATCAATGACTTTTTTACAAACCATTTAACGATTTTCACAGACCAAAGCCAATTTTCAAAGACTTGAAAAGGGCACTCCATTTCTCAAAGACTTTCAAAGACTGTTTGAACCCTGCATGGTCGCTCAAGCCCGGAAGTGCTCTCTCCCTCAAGTGATGCCATATTGTTTTCAAATACAAGTAGGCAAGACTTATTGGAGAAGAAAAGGGCAACAGTGTATTTTTTTATGGGCGTTGCTCCCCTGAACCACCCAACGGGACACTGCCAATGTACCCCGCCGGGGCTTGGGAGGCCCCTGCCGTTCACAGTTCAGTTGGGGGGGTTTCGTTTTGGGGATGTGACAACAAGTTCTGTAAAGTGAAATAAGTATAAATCAGCTTAATACTTGCTTTAAGTTCTGGGTTGACTGTATTATTAAATTTTATTGTACCCCTTTAATGATGAAATCCATTTCTTGCCCATCTTCTTTTTATTGTGCTATGATATATGTTATACATTATTAAACTGAAAAGAATTTATCATTTGAAGTAATTAAGTTTTATTTGCATTTCTTTTCTCTTGGCCTTAATCCAGCCCAAGGCAATTTTGCCAAAAAAGTTAAACAAATGTTTTTAAAGGCAAAAAGCTTAAACAAGTGTTTTTTCCAAAATCGTTTTTTTTATGTCATTTAAAAAAAAATGTTCAAGTCCTAATGTAGGTGACGCAATGGCGGTTTTCCTCATTTTTGTCAAAGCAGCAAAAAACTGAGATAGGCAAATATGCTTCAGCTGTATTCATTTTGATTATGTGCATCTGATGCACCAAGTTTTAGAACAGTGCATCACTAAAATCCAAAATTTCACCTGAGGCAGTTTTTAAAAAAATGTATAAAAATTATTCAGTCCCCCTAAAATATAAATGTGAAGATTTTTTTCTAAAGGTTCTGTGCTGGGTTTGATATGCATCACATAAACATAGTATTGCTTGTGATAAGAACAAATTTCACAGCACAGTATAAGCTTGGCATAATGAATTTTAATGCTATACTAATTCTATACAGTTCTAAACTTTTGAACATTGGATCAACACTTCACATGTATCAGTATGGCAGATTTGTGACTGATGGTAACATTCTTTTTGATATTTGATTTCATTTAAAGAAATTTTTATTTTATCAATTTGCTGCTTTACATTATTCTATTCGATTTTTAACTCTTGTAACGCCATGTATTTTTTGGTGTTCTTGGTTGTCAGTTGCATCTCAACCGACAAGAGGGGGGTAACTATTTTTCGAGTGTGCAGAAAAATCACTACATAACCTCTAAAAATAGACAAACACACGGCGGGCAGTGATTGTCTTTGCATTTGGTGGGAGTGTAGAGATGTACTGGGCGAATGTATATCGTCCATGGTGCTAGAAGGGTTAAATGTGACGTAACATTTCAAAAACTTTTAGTGGCAGCATAAATTTACATTGAGCATGGGGTGAATGTTCAAAATGTGTTGTTAAATGTGTCATTTTCATAGTAATAATGTTGGGGGAAATAAGAATGAAACTAAGCCATTATTATGCAACACGAAAATGTTTGTTACGCTACAGTTTTTGTTTCTTTTTGAATGTAGCAAGTTTTATAGACAAGACACCCATTCGTTTATTTGTTTTGTAGACTTATTATTATGATTAAATATTAGCCTTTGCCATGATCAAGCCTTTCTGGAAAACTATGGGCCTCAGCATCCACACCAAGATCAGAATCTTCAAAAGCAACGTCCTCAGTGTTCTGTATCAGTATGGATCCGAATGCTGGAAGACCACTGCCACCATAGAGCGGAAACTGGAAGTGTTCCAGACCAAGTGTCTGCGAGGAATCCTGAGGATCTGCTGGCCCAACACCATCTCTAACGAAGAGCTCCGGACCAGAACAGGAGGAACAACTCTGCGCGAGACCATCCAGGTGCGCAGTTGGAGATGGCTAGGACACGTCTGCCGCATGTCACCGGACTCACTGCCCAGAGTGGCTCTACACTGGACACCACAGGGGAGAAGAAACCGAGGACGACCAAAAGAAATGTGGAGAAGAATAGAAAAAGAGCTGAGGGGCAAAGGACTGTTATTGGGGACAGCCACCAAAGTAGCACTCGCAGCAGACAAGAGTCAGATGTTTACTGTCATCTGCTATCTTTCTATTTCACTGGTCCAATCTCCTGCCTTTTTTTCTATAAATTCTTACAAAGATTTCTTCAGCCAAAGTCGGACATGCTGGGCCTAACTATTTCTTAGTTGCATAATGGCAGCATGATGCATCTACGCTCATATGACAGGAAACTGTCTCAGCGAACGAAGAAGAAGATGGAGATCCCTTGCTGTCGCTTCACGCGCCAGACGGCACTGAGAGGATTGCCATTGATTGCATTGCATTGTTACTATTATGATTATTGTATGCATAAATTTGGAATAAGAATAGACAACATAGCATGGTCCGGTTAACTCGGGCCAGCTCGCTTCATGTCCTTTATCCATTGTGTGTGTGTGTGTCAATGTGCACGCATGTGTGAGTGTGTGTTGACAACTGTCATAATAGATACACCCGGGCATCCATTCACTCTTCCACTTTGCTATCCAAGAATGCTGTTGACGTGCACACAATTGTTTATTAGCCGACAAGAAACAAGATCACAATGAATGAACCAATTCACTCAGCATTATGTGAAAAAAACATTTATATTTAAACCAACATCTGGAATTCGAGACATGAAGCTAACCAACTCTGGAAATGTTTATATCCACCCAATTATCTTGACTCTGGTCTGAAGGTGGTAAACAGTTTATCAAACAACCTTGCGTTTAATTAAAGATAAATCTTACAACATTCCTTAGATTCTAAGTACACTCGATAAACAAAAGTTGTTCGTTAACTAAACATGAATGATTAGAATATGAGCATAAATTATTAGCAAGTTAGTAAAACAAAACAAATGCCCAAACTTTTCAGGAACATTTTCTTCAGGCATCTGACTGACACAAAACTGGGCCTCAGTAAAGCATAAAGCATTACAGTATGTGAGTTTGTGCCTTTCTTGGACAATTTTCTATAGTATATATATGTTACGCATAATGTGAACAATTGCCTAATGTGAACATTAGGCAAGCAAATTGTCTAATGTGAACATTAGGCAGGCGATTTGCCTAATGTAAACATTAGGCAAATCGCCTGCCTAATGTCCACATTAGGCAAAACTTTCACATTATACAAGTGCATTTTGCCTGATGTGAATAGAATGAAGTTTAACATATCTTGAGGACTGAGTCTTCCTTCACTTCTCTTCTCACATTTTCCCTTTATATAATGAAGTTTAACATATCTTGAGGACTGAGTCTTCCTTCACTTCTCTTCTCACATTTTCCCTTTATATAATGAAGTGTAACATATCTTGAGGACTGAGTCTTCCTTCACTTCTCTTCTCACATTTTCCCTTTATATAATGAAGTGTAACATATCTTGAGGACTGAGTCTTCCTTCACTTCTCTTCTCACATTTTCCCTTTATATAATGAAGTGTAACATATCTTGAGGACTGAGTCTTCCTTCACTTCTCTTCTCACATTTTCCCTTTATATAATGAAGTGTAACATATCTTGAGGACTGAGTCTTCCTTCACTTCTCTTCTCACATTTTCCCTTTATATAATGAAGTGTAACATATCGTGAGGACTGAGTCTTCCTTCACTTCTCTTCTCACATTTTCCCTTTATATAATGAAGTGTAACATATCTTGAGGACTGAGTCTTCCTTCACTTCTCTTCTCACATTTTCCCTTTATATAATGAAGTTTAACATATCTTGAGGACTGAGTCTTCCTTCACTTCTCTTCTCACATTTTCCCTTTATATAATGAAGTTTAACATATCTTGAGGACTGAGTCTTCCTTCACTTCTCTTCTCACATTTTCCCTTTATATAATGAAGTTTAACATATCTTGAGGACTGAGTCTTCCTTCACTTCTCTTCTCACATTTTCCCTTTATATAATGAAGTGTAACATATCTTGAGGACTGAGTCTTCCTTCACTTCTCTTCTCACATTTTCCCTTTATATAATGAAGTTTAACATATCTTGAGGACTGAGTCTTCCTTCACTTCTCTTCTCACATTTTCCCTTTATATTTTGAGTGCTGTTCACTGTTTTTATTTGTAACTTCTTTTTTGGAGGACCTTTGCACTTGAGCTTTCCGCATTCAGATTCAGAACATCAGGCTGGATTTCCTTTTGAAGGTAAAATACTCTCTCTCTCTCTCTTTTTTTTCTCTTCCTTCTCTCTCTCTCTCTCTCAGCCTCTCTCTCTCTTTCTTTCTTTCTTTCTGTTTATCTCTCTCTCTCTGTCTCTCCTCCCCCCTCTCTCTCTCCCTCTTTTTCTTCTCCCCCTTTATATCTTAAGTATTCTCCCAGGTTAAATTGAGGGGTGGGAGGGGGAATATGGGGGTGGGTGGGGGTTCATACTTTCTTCTTTTTTCATATTTTTCACTCAAAATAAAAAAGAACAAAGGAACTGACGTCAAGGATTTACGAAGTTTCAATGTCCGTTTGGTCTGTCGGTCTCTGTCTCTTTCTGTCTGTCTATCTCTTTCTTTATCCTTGTTAAATAAAGTTTTCAAGGGTCAAGTGTCTCTCAACACACACACACACACGCACACACACACACAATCGCACACACACACACACACACACGCACACACACACACACAATCGCACACACACACACTCTCTCTCTCCCTCTCTTTCTTTATTCTCTCTCTATAATATAGACACGACTGTTCACATTAGGCAGGCCTGTTCACAGCGGGCAAAATGGAGCTGCGTAATGTGAACACTAGGCAATTGTCTGCCTAATGTTGACAATTTTTAACATTAGGCACACCATCTGCACATCAAATGCCTAATGTTCACATTAGGCAATTGTTCATATTATGCGTAACATATATAAAAAGCTAATACTGATCATTTGAGTGGGAAAGTCAGTCTTATTTGACAGTTCTTGATAAATGATAAGGTACATAATTATCATGTTGGGTCCTAGCATAATCACAGGTTCTGTGGTTGAGAAAAAGCAAGATGTTTGAAAAATAAAACAATGCAGTAAGTTTGGAAATATAACAAGAACAAAAGAGGAATACAAAAATGTACAGAAAGAGGGGTTGTGGCACAGCAATATATATTCAACATTTAAAAAACAGTCTACAACATAGGTGAATTATTTATTCATGATGTGGAACGTTTTCTTAGGTGTTAAATCATAAAAGACCTACAACATTTCAAAGATGTAAATATAAAAAGAAAGAAATGCAAGAAGAAAAAAAAACTGAGCGAGTTTGATTCTGAGCAGGTTGTTATAACTTGAAACACATTGTCCATACATTGAAACACAAAATGAACTTGCATGAATACACATAAAGGAGATCTATGCATGCTTATGTGTGTGCACGCACACACACGCACTTTGAGAGCAAAGAAGAACACACAAAACATGGACATACTTGTGGCACAATTAGTCATTCCACAACAGTGAACAAACACACCACACAATGGCCAACTTAGGACGATAATTTGACCGCCAGGGGGCAGTCAAACCGTTAGGGGCATAGCGCGTCCCTCATCTCCCTAGCCCAACTAAGAATATCACGTGCTAAGCCCCTAACGGTTTGACTGCCCATTGAGTCAAATTATCGTCCTAAGTTGCTCATTACATGTAAACTCTCTCTCACACATACACACACACACTTCTGTTTGCACATTTCATGTTAAGACCACATATTTTCCCTTTACTTTTGCCATCTCCCTTCTCCAGCTACCTCTCCTATATGGTTGCTTTAGTTGATAGAGCGTTAAAAAAAGAAAGATAATCCCCACCAGACCTTTCTACCCCAATTAAAAATAAATCAATCTTCACAACAGACCTAAAACAGCAGATGGAAGAAAACAGGAAGGAAGGTGGCAGAGTGTTTAAGATGTTCGCCTGCCAATTTCAATGTGTGAGTGACCCGGGTTCGAATCCCGGCCTCGCCCTTTCCAGTTGAACGGGAAAATCGAACTGAATGTCGAGTCTTTTGGATGGGGACTTAAGTCTGACCTGTGCGCTTCACGCACATAAAAATCCCACAGCAGTTAAAAGCATGGATAAATCCCGCTGCCTGGTATGACTAAGTTGATAGCTAGGTTTCCCAAGTTCGCCCCTCACCCTAAAAAAGAAGAAAGAATGTGTGTGGTGCTGCGCTTGTGGTGACACGCTCTGGTGAAAGCAACCAGAATTTTACAGAGATAAGTCTGTTACTAGAATCAAAGACAACCAGAATTTTACAGAGATAAGTCTGTTACTAGAATCAAAGACAACCAGAATTTTACAGAGATAAGTCTGTTACTAGAATCAAAGACAACCAGAATTTTACAGAGATAAGTCTGTTACTAGAATCAAAGACAACCAGAATTTTACAGAGATAAGTCTGTTACTAGAATCAAAGACAACCAGAATTTTACAGAGATAAGTCTGTTACTAGAATCAAAGACAACCAGAATTTTACAGAGATAAGTCTGTTACTAGAATCAAAGACACTGAAAAGAAAGACTAACATCCGGTCCCTTTTCCCTATATGAGTAGTGAGGACAGAAACACTGGTTATGTCCCTTTTAAACGTGACACATTTAGGTTACATTAACTCTTTTTTTCAAACCTGAGAGTTATCTTTTCATGAGTCGGTTATACTTTGGATAACTACCCCACTAACGATAACTCTATCAGCCCGGCTCGCCATAACTCTTAAGTAGTCCATCTTACCCTTTTAGAGTCTTTGCTAGAATATACCAAATACAAAAGAATATAAATAATGGGAAATCTTCAACCAGCAGAACTTGCATAACTAAACATGGGGAATCTTCAACCAGCAGAACTTGCATAACTAAACAAAGGCAGAGAAGGATTCATAGAAGAGAGCTGAAGCTTGAAAACGGAATTAATCAAAAATAAAACTTGAGGTAAAGATAATAAAAACAAACAGATATAACGAACACAGAACAGAGAGCCTTAAGTTTTTGAAAATAATTTGCATCTTGAAAAAGTATGCAAACTAAATCTATCACGAATAATTTATATAGAAGATATCTTCTAATATGGAGTCTGAAAACTGACTGAAGTGATTAAAAAAAAAAAAAGAAGAGGAAATTACAGGACAAGTAATAAAAACTGGAAAACCTTTATAGCAAAAGTCCAAATTTAAAATAAAAAAAGCCACTTCTTAAAACTTCCATTCATTTTCATTTTGATACTTTACCAGAAAGTATTTTTACAACAAATAATAAGTTGTATCCAAGTCCACAAACAATCATCATAACATTTGTTGGTTTTTCATGTATTGTACCATGTAAATTAGTCAACCAACAAAAAACCATGCAAATGAACAACACAGGTAGGGGGGAAAGGGAGGGGCGGGCAGAAAGATAAAAGCCACAGAAAAAAAAGTAAAATATTCCAACACAATAGTTTACCAGTTAAGAATGAAACATTCTCCAGAAGCAAAGACACAATAAAATGTAACAAAAACAACAAGAGAGATGGAGAATCTAGTCTCAGACTCGCTGTTTGATCACATAAGGACAAGAGTATAGCCATTTATTTATTACCAATGAAAAATGCAGGTCAATCCATCATTTACGTGCAAGTTGAAACAAAGGACTCCACATGATTTTCTTTCGTGATCTTTCACATTAGGATTTGTTTTTCAACAAAAGAAGAAATCTCAAGCACACATACACGCGCGTGTGTGCATGCACGCACACACACAGAGAAACTGTACAATAAATCAAAAGTAGCATGAACAAAATTAATCATTTTCAGTTTAAATGGGTTCAGAAAATGCACACGCAAAAAAATATGCTTTTTCATCTACAACTGCTTTTGATTCAATCAGAAAAAAATGGGTGAGCTTTTGTTACAACCCATTGGACTATGGGAAGTGAATAAATGCGTGAAAAAGAAAATGGCAAACATAAGACCATTTACCTACAAGATCACATATTTCTGTTGCTTATGATAATTTTGGAATAAAGTGTGTTGGGGTGGGAGAGAGGGGGGGGGGGGCAAAAGGGAGGGGTGAGAGGATAATGTGGATGAACAGCCAAGGGCATAATTGGCATAGTTGGTCCAAAAAGGACACACTTTAACCCTCTTGCATTTATTCCGGACAAAACCGTGTACTCGAGTTGCCCAAAACCGCCCATAGCTTGCCCCCACTCTGAGACCCCCTCTGCTGGCATTTTCATCACGCACCAAGTTCTGGCTCGTTCTATACACACTATGAATAAGCTTCTCACTTGACAATACCCCCAAATATATTCATGGTGCTCTGTGTGCTTCAAAACACAAATTTTCCCGAAAGTGATTGAAAGAATCTGAACACTATAAGAAGGGTTTTTTCTCTAACAAATGCAAATGCAAGAGGGTTCAAGAAAAAGGGAGGTAACTGTTGGTATATTGTTGGTCCTTGTAGACTGACATGATTATTTCCCATTCACCTTACCTACCAGACACGAACACATTTTGAAAGATGATGTTCAAACAGTAATAAAGGTTAATTAACTAAAATAAACCAACAACAAAAATTAAAGACTGTTTCACTCTAAAAACAAATTCCATAATAACTATTGGAATCCATAATAACTTATAGCAAACTACACACATACAAAAACAAACAAATGTGTTAAAAACAAACAAACAAAACTCACACAAACTTAAATAAACCTACAGTTGACAGAAGTAAATAGCATAAAACGTTGAAAACATTAAAGCTCATCTTGGTCCCATTTTACAACCAAAGTGAGCCATAATAATAGATCTGGAAAACTGTTGGAATGCTTTATAGTTAAAAATGTGAACACTTGATATTACTGGAGAACAGCAGATATTTAGGAAATAACTACAACACCTTACATACATTGTAGCTATAAAACTTTCTTCCATGATCACCCCCTATCCCACTTGCTTGGGAAGAAGGAAATCAAACAAACTGCAAGTCATAATAATGTTATCCCTGTGAGTTTGATGAATACGAGGATGATAGAGAAAGAAAGTGGGGGTGGGGAGGGAGAAACAGAATATAAAAATGCTTGAGAGTTACAACTTTATCCAAACTTATGTAATGATTTTTACTTATTTTCTCCTCTTATCTCCCACCAGTACCCACCAATGTTTTTGATTATGAATGATGCTTAATGTTTATTGTGATTCATGTGCACAAATTGAAATTATAATTGGGATACTAGAACTGTTATCATCAGGATCACAGAAATCATCTGAAATTTCCTTTCCAATCAGTTTAGTAAATTAGGCTGTGTCGTAGTGTGATAATTATATTTTTGTTTACACACACACACACACCCAGAATTTGAAGAAAACAAAATGACAGGCTCTACCATTAAAAAACAACTAAATAGGACATATTGCTATATGGTATTACTAATTCTATTAGAATGGAGTATTTTACACAAAATGATAGGCAAGAAATGAATCGTAGAATTAACAAATTGAAATTTACAATAATTCCATTGAGACTAGAAAAAGAATGCTACAAGAACAAAATTTACAGACAAATTATATTTTGAAAAATTATGTACAGAAAACAAACTTTAAACAAATGTATACTCTGTTCAGTTGACAAACTTAACATTGTTTAAGCACCACTTGAACTGCTACGTAAACTTGGCATTAAAACCTCACACTGTCTGTCTGCACCAAGATTTGTGTGCCATTGCTGTGACCATTTTTGTGCAATGAAGGTAACAAGGACTTTGATGCCAATTTATTAATATTTTTGTGTATCTTTATTTCTGCTAAGCTCGGAAAACAAGAGTCAAGGACGCCTTAACCCTTTCACCACCAATGTCGCATTTTAGCACCACAATGGTTTAACACCCATGTCACTAAAAGGCATCAAATCGGGACCTGTTATGGCTGAAATATGGCTGGCGGCAAAAGGGTTAAAGTGAAAAACAAAAAGAGTGAAATCTATTTATTAGTGCATTTAGTAACTGACCATGAGAGAATGGGGTCCCCCAATCTTTTGGGAGGCAGTCACAAAAATATGCAAACCCAACATGCTCCAGAATAAACAACTGTCCTATTTTTTCCCCATGGACTTTGTCACAATTACCTTTTCTTTAAAACAAATCTGCTATCATAGCTTCATGACTGACCAAAAAACAATGCTCAGGAGAAAATCATTTACCAACAAAATATCAAATAACACAATGCACGAAAGAAAAAGGACAAAAACGAAGTGATCACTGTGGTTTGCAAAGTCAGAATTAACAAAATACCAGAAAGGAACAAAGATTACCTTCTACGAAATCGTGTATCAGAATTTTTAATCTCAACAACTTCAATTACCAGCATCATGAAAGATTAGCAACTACCACAGCAACAACAAAAAGCACATACAATTATGTAAGTATTAGTATATCAAGCAAAACACAGGAAATGTTACCATTTTCAGACTGTAAACACATAGCAAAATATTAACAAAAAGGTTTTAATATAACAAGAATGTCTATTATTAATCATTCAGCAATGAAGACCAATTAGCAACAAGTATAAACAGAATGTTATTCTTCCCGTCAAGAAATAAGTAAAGACCATTGTTATCACAAAGCAAAAACATTCAGTGATTTTGTTTATGTTCAATCCAATCTAATTATGCAAACTTATATGTTTCAAGTACATGTGCGAGCGCGCGCACACACACACACACACACACAGTCTTGGAGCTTTTTTTCTTT
Organism: Phymorhynchus buccinoides; assembly: GCA_017654935.2. Classification (NCBI taxonomy): domain Eukaryota; kingdom Metazoa; phylum Mollusca; class Gastropoda; order Neogastropoda; family Raphitomidae; genus Phymorhynchus; species Phymorhynchus buccinoides. Next base: position 22,873,766 of record CM065681.1, on the reverse strand, counting down.
CTTTTTCATCATTGAACATTTTTCATGTTCTAGATACAAGAGAGAGATAGTATTCTCAGAGCATTTTTACTTATTCTGAGCTTCTATCTTCTTTAGGTATGATCACTGCTTTTAGTAGCTGTTTTATTTTCAAATGCATACAAATTAGTTTTAACACTATATCATCTCAGTTCAACTCCCCCGAAGACGGAGTGTGGCTGCCCATGTGGCGAGGTAATCAAAAACGGTCACACACGTAATGTTCTCATCCTTAGCTGGTGCATTTGTACGACTGTTCAAATGCTTCAGCTATTGGGATGATCCCTGGAGTCTTTTAGCCAGGGTATGTCAACAACAACATCTCAGTTCAATTACTGTAATGCTTTGCAACAGTAACAAAGAGCAGGAAAGTGGCATAAACAGAATAGACCTATAAAAGATGTCTGTAATGTTAGACAGTGGAATTGTAAAGTTATGATAACAATGCTTGTTAGAAGCTGTACTAGGTTTCACTCATAGAGTCAGGGGTGAGGGTGGGGGGTGGGAGTAGTGAAAGTGGTGTGCTGTGTGAGCCTTGTGGTCTATATTTCTTGCACGTGCAATACAATGTCCATCGTTTTGCTTTTAATCTATTCTAGTTTTTTAATATCTGTGAATTTTAATCATTCTTCATGGATTTTAAATGTGACTCTTTCTGGCAGAAGGAGACAGGCATCGTCAAAGGGCAGTATAGCTCGAAATATTTGCCAAATAAATCTACATCACAGCCTTCCCACTTGTTGTTTTTTCTATTATTTTGAATGCTATATATCGTCGCTGTCCGACGCTAACCGTGTATTTACACAATCAGTGATTTTACAGGAGCATCAAAAAACATTGTCGCCTGCTACAAAGTCAATCCCCATTTGATATACGCTTGACCCTTCTTCTTTACCGATGAGTAAACATGTGACACAATAAAAGTTGCATTAACACCCAACATTTTCGTGATAATTCAGTTACATGGTTAGTCACAAAGTTAGTGCATTGTTCTCACAATGGGAGATACGACAGCTGCCAGCGTCAAAACCAGCAACAACCCGCCACATACACGATTATTTCCATGGTATCATGTGACAAATTTGAGCATTTTTTGGTCGCAGACACAAGATATTTATAGAAGACCTGCGTGAGGTCACTGGAAGGAACTTCAGTAAACAATCTATTTTTGTCAAATTTTGTAGATACACGGTTAGCGTCGGACAGTGACCTTTTTGATTATATATATATATTACTACAGTGGAACCTCCCTATTAACCCTTTCGCCGCCCGGACAGTGACGATATATATATATATATAATATTACTACAGTGGAACCTCCCTATTAACCCTTTCGCCGCCTGGACAGTGACGATATATATATATATATAATATTACTACAGTGGAACCTCCCTATTAACCCTTTCGCCGCCGATGTCGCAGTTCTGCACCACATTGATTTAAGACCCATGTCACAAAAAGCCATGAAATTAGGATCTGTTATCCAATGACCTTATGTTGTTAATTTGTGGCAATAAGGAAAGTCCTTATTTGATACATGTCATAGAGGGATTCACAGTATTGCAGACGCCAACTTTTCTGCACCCACGCAAGTTTGACAGAAAGTTTTGGCTGAAAAATGGCTGGCGGTGAAAGGGTTAAGATCTTCCCTATTAAGACTCCCTCTACAATGTGACCCAAACATTTTTCCCCCTCCATATCTGGACTACCGAGTGTCCACCTCCCTAATACAACACCCTTTTTGGGCTGATTTTCAAAGTCTTAACCCTTCCACCGCAAACGTCACATTTTTGCACCACAATGATTTAACCCTTTCAACGCTAGCTATTCCTCAGCCAAAACTTACCATTAAACTTACCCGGGTAGAGAAAAAGATTTTGTCTGCAATATTGGGGATTCCTCTCTGACATGCATAAAATAGGGCCTATCCTTACCTCCCAAAAATAAGAACATAAGGTCACTGGATACCAGACCCTCATATGAAGCCTTTTGGTGACATGGGTGTTAAATCATGGTGGTGCCAAGAGGCGACAGTGGCGATGAAAGGGTTAACACCCATGTCACTAAAAGGCATCAAATCAGGGTCTGTTATCCAAAGACCCTATTCTCTTAATTTGGGGAGGAAAGGAAAGGCTTTACTTTAAATCTCACTGAGGAATCCCCAATATTACAGGTATTTTCTCTACCCAGGTGAGTTTAATTGAATTTTTTTTACTGAAAAATGACTGGCGGCAAAAGGGTTAATATGGAGGTTCCAATGTAATTAATTCCTTCCTTCACCCATTCTCTTTTTGGTGACATTTCACTTTATTTCCCCCCTGTGTATTTGTTACATAAACTTGTTTTTGTTCATTTCTAGCGGAGAACAATTTATCTTCATTCGGGATCACATGAATAGCGAGGAAAGACTGACGAAGAAAGACTGACAAACACAACAGAAAACAACAACAAAATCAGCAAAATTCAGTATTGGGATGAACAAAAACACAGGCAGAGATATTTGCACTTTAACCAAAATGAACACTGTATTCATACTATGCTTCTCATATATTTCATCTACAATTTAGCATAACTCAATTTATTGTATTTTACGGACTACATATATCGGTAAGTACAAGGCGATACTTTTTTTCCTCAACTCAGACCCCTGCGCCTTAAAATGCGTTGCGCCTAGTGTATGACTGAAATCTGATCAAACAAAGTTGTGAATTCCATTCATATTGAGATCGATTATCAGGCCGAAATCGTGAATGAAGCATGAAAGCATTAAATAGGATTGATAATTCTCTTCTTTGTAAACGAATCTTTGACCAATAAAACGAACACACAAACAAAAGAAAAAAGTGTCTGGTGTGTAAATACATACATTTCAGGATTAAAAATAAAAGAAACAGTAGCTGTTTCATCTCCGTTATAATTTTTGCTTCTTTTTTTTTTTCTCTTCGTTAAATGGAAGATTTTACCTTAGTTTAAGCTTGAAACCTGTGAGCTAACTCTTAAGCAAAATTTTAAGTATTAGGTACTTTATAGTCACAGAGACGTCTCTGCGAAATTTGGGTTGCTCCCACCTGGAGAGTGCGTCGCAGCCTGAGGCGCGCCACCCTTTTTTCTTGGCATGCGATGTTTGTGTGACTGATGAGAAAGGAAAGGGGGGGCGGGGTGTGTGTAAATTTTGACCAAATGACAACTTTTTCGTTGCCACTGGGTTTAATGTGTGCTAAGTGCATAGGCACACGGGGCCTCGGTTTATCGTCTCATCCAAAAGACTCCACATTCAGACCGAAAGGCCTAGTGCAAAGTGAGAGGAAAAATCCCCTGTACCCAGGTTCGAAGTCGGGTTTACTTGACACGAGGCGAACACTCTACCACTGTGCCATTCTACACTAGCTCTACATTTAGCTAAATACGCTTAACAAAGATGTAAAAATGGATAAACATTTTATAAGCTAGAACACAATTTCCACAAATATTAACATGCAAAGGAAAAAAAGTTGTTAGCAAAACATACATACAAAGAGGAAACATATTATCATGCAAACAATAAAAAGAGAAACATTCACTACATAACTAGAGTGTAGTGATGTAAGCAATAATAATTCCTTACAAAATAATAATGATTCACAACTTAAAACGATGCACATGCATACATACGCACAATACTGTTAATGCTAGGCTATACAAAAGATACTGAAAATATCAACAAAAAAAGAAGAGAGAACATTGAAACTATGTCATTTTATCACAAAATTTAAAATTCAATGTACATGTATTCCAATAGACTGAGCAAATTTCATTGCTTACACTTATGTACAACTGGTATGTCTTTCGTGGGAATGATCACGACTGCGCAAGAACACCAAGCCTGCATACCAGGAACGTCAAATAATCTCACTTTTTGCTAGCACACTTTTAACATGATAATTCAAACACAACATAAAAATACCCTCAAACTAGATTTCCCACAACAATCCTGAACAGAATGAAAATATGTAAATCTGCGGGGGAGCCATTTATTATTTTTTAAAGAGAAAGAGTGAAAGAACACATAAAGCACAAACATCTTGATCAGAACACCGCTCTTTTGCTGGACATGGAAGAAGAAAGTTAATGGGGAAAATGTAAAAGAAAAGAAACAGGGTTAGAGAAATAAGGTAAACACTAAAGTGGTTTTCATTAAGCTGTTAATTATGAAATAAAGGGGGGGGGGGGGGGGGGGGGGGGGGGGGATACCTGAGGTCATGGAACAAAATTGTTATATACAAACAGAACAATTCAAAGCAAATTTTCATACTGTATTCTACATGAATAAACATTTGATGAACCAGTGACTTATGAAAGAAATGAGGTTTAGAATATTACATCTGGAACGTGCATCTTTCTCCAGGAACACTTTGTGGGTCTCAGCAAACCTCTAACTTTAAAACAAGCAGGAAAAAAAAAGCAAACAATAATAAATGCATGCAACTCACCACACACACACACACACGCAAGCACACACAAAGTACATGACTCTTGTTACCATGTGTTTAAAATGAAGGAATGTCTTGACAATATATACTCTTTTTTTCTAATATGATAAAAAAAAAAAAAAATTAGCTTACCCTCACACATCCAAGCTACTTAAAAGAAAGTGTTTAACACCCATGTTGTCAAATGAGTTAGAGTTTCCCCCCAGATGCTACCCAAGCAATGAAATATGGCTGGCGGTGAAAGGGTTAAAAGAAAGTGTTGTTGAGTTGAGTTTTTCCCTGCTAAAGCAATGACAAAAACAACTCAAGAGATGTCATTCAATCAGTCACAGCATGGTTTTGTTTTTATGATGAATTTTGTTCATCTTTAAAGACAAAAAAACTAAAAGCACACAACATTAAAAAGACAATGTTTATTAATGGGAGAAGTGTAGGAAAAAGAAAATGAAGAAACCAGTTGCACAAACATCCGAGCCTTCTATTTCCCCCTTGAGGCTTCGGGATTTCAAAACTAAGCACACTCACCATTGATTATGATATTTTTAGTTAGACCAGAAAGCGAAGTAATGAGTCGATTTCTTTTCAGTCTTTTGCTGCTGTCCATTGCAGTTTTCTTACAGCCTCAAAATACCACTTCAACTTCTTGAGAAAAAAAAAAGAATATCTCATATACATTAGAGTTTTCATGCCTCAACTCCACTCTCCACCTTTTCATTGTAGCTGTTTCTTTTGTTGGGAAAGATGGAGGGATGGGAGGAGGGGGGAGGGGGGAGAAAGAGACAGAGTGTGGAAGGGGTTTTCCCATATCCATTTTCAGGACGGTGTAACACTTTTGCCCCCTCTCCAATTGGGCAAATTGGAAACAGCTCCAGAAAGTCTATCCAATTTTTATCCTACTTCTATCTACACACCATTTTATCACGAGCAGACACCTCACAAACAGAAAATGTGCTGACATACAGTCACTTGGATGCTGCTGTTATTGTTGTGAGATGGGAGACATGCTCTTTTGATCCGAGATGAAGCACCATCAGCCAGGTGATTCGCAGACAACATCGATTCACATTGATTCACGGTATGGTTTGAAATCTGGAGAATAGCTGTACTCGATATTGTCGCATCTCTTCAATACCAGACAGGCAAAAATCCACAAATGCTTATTAAAAAAGAAAAAAGAAAAAAAAATGACAACAGTTTTCAAACAAATAATGTAAACAATACACTTCAATTAATGACAGAGAAAGGAAACAAATATTGAGACCTTCACGTGGTCTACTTGGAGTTCACGATTCCTCACACACTTTACAACACAGGTATGACCATTTTTACAATGTAAATAAATGTCACAATCCCTCGTACTCTCTGATTACAGGTCATGACCCCTGACACATTTTAGACAGAGGTCACGACCTTCAGACATTATGAACAGAAGTTGCAAACCTTCACACATCTTCCAAACCGAAGTCAGGAAGTCTCACATAATCCACTCTGAAGGTAACCTGATGGAAGTGTTGTTTAGTTGGTTTCGTTTTTTGTATGTTGTATGGAAATAAACGGAAATGTTCCCAAATTTCCAGCTGTTTTGTATGAATAGAACGACACATTACACTTGTGTATTTGTTTGTATGGTGTTTGATTCAGTGACTTTGCAGTCTGTTTCATTTTTAAAAAAAGATCCACCATAACTGTTTCAATGTGAAGTTATGACCAACAGAGGCCATGATCTATCTCTCACAGACATCATGGAAATTATGGCGCTGACAGGCATCTCCGTATCGGGGATCTACGAAGAAGAAGACGGCGCTGATACATTCTCAATAAAAGTCACAACCCCTACGAGAGGTCACGACTCGCATATTCTGAAAGAGGACGACCGTGTCAATTGTTCTGGTACTCTGACAGCTTGGCCAGTTCGTGCACGCTCTGCAGCAGACGTGTGCGGTGGTCGGGCTGACGGATACCCATCTTCATGACCTGGGCTGCCGTCAGCGTCAGCACCGACCCCATGGAGTCGCAGCCCTTGCGCAGAAACAGGGGGAGGTATTCTGAGAGACCCAGGGTTCGTAACCATTCCTCGACGGATTTGGGCCGGGACAAATCTTCGTACATTCTGGGCTGGGCTTCTGCCTTTGCCTGGAATCATAGGGTGAATCTTTTAACTACTGTAAGCAGCTATAAGGCGCTTCACATTATCATGGGTGAAGGTAGTTCAGGCATGCTCCTGAAATCAGAATTGGAAAAGCTGATAGAAATAGTCTTCAGGATTGGCCATCTTGTCATCCGGATCCATGGTCATACAAAATCAAACATTTCTGCCAACATTGATGGCAGATTAAAACGACATGCAATTCTAACACCACCCCCACCCATCCTGTACACACAGACTCACACACATTGGAAATCATTTTTAATGTGATCACCACTTCAGGAATAAGAAAGATTCAGAGAACATTGAAACATGTCATTTCAGGATTGAGAGAATGTTTTACTTTCACCTATGCATTAAAAGGTGCACTCCCTAAATTTAAAATAATGTGATTTTGTCATTAATAGTTACTAAATAACTAGTCATATTATAAAGCATATGGGTATTAATCAGGATTTTTAAAAGTATCATTATATAGTTGGTAGAATATGGTATACGCTCTGAATTATAAACTTTGAGGACACTGCTTGTTTGACACTATCAAAGGAACAAATCTGATATAAAAACTATATACACAAGGCAAAAAGTAAAAACAGGAGCCGTTATAGTCAGTCTGGCAAAAGAGTCTGAAGTCTGGTTAACCGATACATATGGCAGTTATCTGATGTATGCATGCACCAGCACTGTGATATAATAAAACAAGAAAACTCCCATAACATCCCCCCCACCTCCCGTCCCCCAAAAGACAGCCAAACATGTTTCTAATGTTTGTTTTTCCAATATAAAGAAAAACATAGCTTTCTCTGAAACACTTAGATCCAAAGAGTGTTCTCTAAACTAATAAGGCGGGCAAGTTCAAGGGTAATATTCATGATTACAATCACTTTGGATGGGGACTTAAAGCTAGTCTGACCCGTGCACTTTACGCACGTACAAATCTCACGGCAGTCGAAAGTCTGTAAGAGCAGGGAGAAATCCCGCTGTCTGATATGACCAAATTGATAGCTAGGTTTTCTAAATCCCCCCCCCCCCCCCACCCCCCCTCCTCTTCACCCCATCCCCCTAAAATAAATGGGTGGTGCTGTGCTTACGGCGACGCGCTCTCCAGGTGGGAGCAACCCGAATTTCACAGAGATAAGTATACTAAATACCAAAAAGTCAACTGACATAAAAACAAATGTAACAACCATGAAAGAACACGCTTACGGCTGCATGGCCAGAAGTGGTGGGTTTCAATTTGCGGGGGACTGGGGGTGGGGACTCCCGAGGTCCAGAGTCTCTAGGCAAGGGGGGCGCAGGGGAGGCGGATGCCGAGGAGGAGGAGGAGGGTGAAGCTGAAGCCACAGCACCCTGGGTTTCTGTGGGGGATGATGGTCCTCCCACCGACACCGTCACTGGGATCACCTGATGACGGCATATGATGACAGCATATGACGGCATATGATGACGGCATATAATACAGTACAACTGAGTTTATAGGAATTTGGGTATCTTTTGTTTTGTTTGTTTTACCCTGGCTTAAAGACTCCAGGGATCATCCCAACAGCTGAAGCACTAGAACACTATGGTACAAATGCACCAGCTAGGGATGAGAACATTACGTGTGTGACCGTTTTTGATTGGAGGATTTTAGACTGATGATGTTATGATAGGAGCTTGTCATGGCTTAAGACAATCCCCGCACAGCCATGCAGAACATAACAACATTTTGATGTAGCCTTGGTGGTCTAGCTTATGTCAACTGGTCTGACACAGCCTCATGCCAGGCGTATCTTCAATGTGCATAATTTTGGCAAAAAAGAATGTTCATTGAGACTCAGATTACGTTTTCTTAAAGTTGAAAAGGAAGTTGCTGTAATTTTCACCAACCAAAACACAAAAACAAGCACAAAAAGATGAAAATAACATGAGCCTCAAAACGCTTCTGAACAAAGAAGCATTTTCCTTGACTTCCCTAACACGGAAGGAAGTCTTCTTTTTTGTTAAAATGTTCCTCAAAGCAACGCAGTATCCATTTATTTTGTTGTCACTTTCTCAACAGACAAACCTATTGTACATTTCCTTTAATCTTTTCTCATTTTGATAACTATATCATAATTGAAATCTTTTTCTAATTATATCATATTTGCTTTGACTGAATATATAATAAAGCTGAAAAAGTTGCAATCGAGTAAAAAGACATGGCCTCTGTAGTATCTTCAGCTAATATACAACTGTACAAAATCTTCAATGATTATGGATAGTGGTTCACAAGATCATGGGCCGACAGACACACAAACACATGAACGATTGCAGCTGGCCTCTTCCTTTCATTAAAATAAACACCCCCCTTGTGGGTATACAGGGTGGGGGGGGGGGGGGGGTCTTTCATACAAACAGTTCCCCATCTTCTAGAAGTTCTGTGCTTATAACTTACTCTAATCTATCACTCTCTTTGATTCTGAATTTTCCCTTTGCTTACTGTCATCTACTATCTTTATGATACATTATCCAAACTTTTTCTCTTCTAGAAATTCTTACAACACATTTCTCTAGCTGAAGACGGACATGCTGTGCCTAACTATTTCTTAGTTAGGCACTCGTATCACAGGAGACTATCTGAGCGATCGAAGATAAAGAAGAATTTGTTGTTGTTGTTGTCATACCCTGGCTAAAATACTCCAGGGATCACCCCAATAGCCAAAGCGCTTAACACTATGGTACAAATGCACTTGCTAGGGATGAGAACATTACGTGTGTGACCGTTTTTGATTACCCTGCCACGTGGGCAGCCACACTCCGACTTCGAAGGATTTTGGAGACTGATGATGTTATACCAGGAGCTTGTCATGGCTAAAGACAATCCCTGCACAACTATGCAGAGCATAGTAACATTTTGATGTAGCCTTGGTGTTCTAGCCTATGTCAATTGATCTGACACAGCCTTAACCCTTTCACCACCAGCCATATTTCATTTAAAAAATCCATTAAATTTACCTGGGTAAAGAACAAAAACCATCTGCAGTATTGGGGATTCTCCTGTGACATATAAAATAAGGTCTATCCTTACTTCCCAAAACTAAGACAATGGGGTCTTTGGATAATAGACCCCAATTTGATGCCTTTTAGTGACATAGGTGTTAAATCACTGTGGTGCTAAAATTCGACTTTGGCGGTGAAAGGGTTAAGCCAAGGCGTGAAGAAGAAATAAACATTCACATGGGTGCTCCTGGGAAATTTCAAAAATCCTGCAAGGCAGGGGTCCAGGGGCTGCCCAGTTAACAACTTGACTTAAACAATCCTAAAAATATAAAGTTCCTGGTAAAGGCATGTAAATATTTATCTGTATTCATTTCTTTTATATTCTACACATGCAGGAAACCGACAAAACGTTTTTAAATAGGAAATTCGTTGCTTCTCAAATTCTCATAATCTGGTGATGCCAGCTCCAGACAATTAAAACATCCTGCATTTTAGGACATCCTGAAAGCAGGAGCATCCATGCATGCATCCTAGTGGGTCACCTGTCTCTGGGCCAGACTGGACTGGCCCATCATGGGCCTCTGGCGCTGCTGCTTGGTGGGGATGGGAGGGGGTGAGGAGTTGGAGGTTCTGCCGTTGGTCACCTTCCCCCCCTCCGCCCCCGCCACACCCTCTGACTGCAAACGCTGCACGCCAGGGTCAGGGACAGGAATCTGATAACACAGAATGTCGTGGGAGAAGAATTTAAGATCCCCCCATGGAGATACCGGTTTTTTTAAATAATAAATAATTCCCCCACCTTCTGGAAGTTCTGTGCTTGTAACTTCCTCTAATCCGTCACTCTCTTTGACTCTGCCTTTTCCCTTTGCTTACTGTCATCTACTATCTTTCTGCCTTACCGGTCCATTCACCTGCCTTTTTTCACGAAACTTTCAAAAAGATTTCCTCTAGCCGAAGTCGAACATGCTGGGCCTAACTATTTCTTAGTTAGGCGCATAACGGCAGCATGACGCATCTGCGCTCATAATTGACAGGAAACTGTCTGAGCGATCGAAGAAGAAGAATTTAAGAGATTATTATTTTTTTTAAGACCCCCCACATCACGTGTCATATTCCCTCTTATGCTAGGAAGATTTCTTAACATTTCTTACCAGCTATAAGAGGGAAAACACATGAAAACCGTGATTTTGACACGTGACATGGTGGGTCTTTAATCAGTAACTGACAGACATTTAACTCTTCTAGCGCCATGCATTTTTTTATGTTCTTGGTTGTCCGTTGCATCTCAGCCGACCAGAGGGCAGTAACTATTCTTCCGTTGCTTTAACGGAAAAATCACTGATGTAAGCTCTAAAAATAGACAAACACATGGCAAGGTACTTGGCAGTGAATGTCTTTGCATTTGGTGTGGAGTGTAGAGTGATGTACTGGCTGAATGTATTTGCCCATGGTGCAAGAAGAGTTGAAATGTTCAGTAATGAAAAAAGATTGAATTTTTTTTTTTTTTTTTTTTTTGCTGTCCCATCTTCAGTACAGTACAGTGGCGTTGCTCCCACGCTGCTCGTTCCGAATCCCAATTCGCAGCTACACCCCGGTTTGCTCAAGTCGCAGAATCCGAGACCAGCAGTCCAAGGGGAGCGAATCTACATTAGGCCGTCAGGAGGCAACCAACCGAGGAGACACTGCACTTCTGCTGAGTCACTTCGGTGGAGTTCAGTGGAGCCTGTTCAGGACACCACCTACTAAGCCCCCTACTGACGACACTATTCTCTTAGTTGCGTAGCCAGCGTGAGTGAGGTCCTCCTCCGAGGGCGCCACCACGACTGTCCACCGACAGCTCCCCAGAACACACTGATCCCCATGCCTTTGACCCGAACGCACCAAGGCATAGACTGGATTGGAAACCGAAACTGAGGTCACCATGAGAGCAGGGCATGCAAACCACAGAATTTGAGACATTTTTTGAATTTTATGATTGATGGAAAATGAGGCCGATGATAATGATGATGATGATGCTATGGAGTTCCGTATCGGTCTGAGACTGCATGGCAGGGCTGTATTCTACGCTTCCTTTCATAATGATATCCCGGCGTTAACCAGGCCCGAGAACTACAGACACCTGCAGTGTTGGTCTTGCAATTAGAGCAACACTCTCAGAATCGCATCCATTAAGCAGATGAAACTCGACTGTGTGGTTTCAGTCTTCCCATTGAGCCCATAGCCACTCACTCTGGGTAGGAGTCGGTCCAGGACCGAAAAAAACCCTTGCCTCTGATGGGACTCGAACCCAAGACCTCCCAGCCAGTAGTCCGCGACGCTAACCACTACACCACGGCGGCTGGTCTAAAAGATTGAAATTTAGTCATGAAGAAAGCTGTCAAATTCTATAATTAGGACCTATTTATCACCAATATCAAGAAACATGACCTTTTTTTTTTCAAAATTAAGAATATGTTAGCACAGACGTCAGCCTATAAAGTTTGACCATCTGGGAATTAGGGTAATCTTTGAACATACTGTGCTAACTGCAAAACCTGATTCATTTAGGATCTTTTTAATATGATAAAAAAAGTCCATGGTTGATAACATATTTCCCTGAAAGTGAAAGCTTCAGTTTCATTGTAGTTTGTGAAATAGTAACTCCCTTTTCTTTGATTTTTTCCTTTGGCTGAAATCTAAACAAAAATCCTAACACAAAGTTGGAGCTTTGTAAAATGAAAACAAAATCCGAACAGCTCAAGTGTGGAGATGTTTTGCCAGAGGATGTCACATTTGATGGGCAACTCACGGGAGGCCTAGAGGGAGAGGCAGCAGCAGCCATTTCATCCTCAGGCTGAATGATGAATGTGTTAGCTCGCTGAGGAGGATCTGGGGGAGGGGAGGGTAGAGGGGCTGTGGAGGTGGTGGATGGGGGTTTCGGGGGGATGACGATGGCGTGGATTTCTTCCGGGTCGTGGTATTCCGTGTCCAAAGCGATCACCTCTGTGACACACAATGTGCAGAGTTCAGGTATATTTCTTTTGGGAGAAAATGTTACTGCTATGAAGAAACTTCTTATTAAAAAGTACACCAAACCAGCTTGTCCAAATGTGGGAAAAAAAGAATGATAGACAAGTAAAAAAACAACAACGACAATGTCATAGAACAATCAAAGGTATCAGATATTTTGATCCTTTTCATCACTCTTTTACTCTCTTGTTTTTTGTTGTTGTTGTCTTCGTTAAGAGTTTATAATACTTTGGTGATTTTTTACACTTACGAAATTAGAAGAAGAAAAAATAATATTTTTTTCCCAAATTCCTTATAGAAAAAAACACCCTCAAAACAAAAGAGATGAGGAGATCTGAAGAGCTAAAAAGAAAGACAACGGCACAGAGAATGCATATGTACCGTAAGTTTTCCTTGATCTGGACATGCCACTCCTATTGCTGCAGCGAATGTACCAGGTGCCTCTGTAAACATGATTACAGTTGAGATAAACACTAAGGAAACACTTTTCTGATATAATAATATAAAAAAAACACCCACACCTTTAGAAACTCAGTGGTGGACTGCTAATTTTAATTTGCAATGGTGTTGAAACTGTAAAAACTTACATCATAACAATGGCGACCTTTAATCAGTTTAGCCTCATCATGTACCAAATCATCTCCAACTCATATCCAGAAGGAACAGCTTTTGATACACACTTGTGACGGAATAACAGACAAATACATAACTGTCTTTATGTCAAACTTTTACTTCACAGTTGACAGAACTTTAGTAGAACTTAAGTTGACACCAACAAAAAGAGCAACAAAAAACAGCTAATTTCTTACAAACAGTTCAAAGCACATTATGATATGCATGCTTTTCATACTGTTTCTCTACTGTCAGTCTCATCTATCCCTCTCATTTAATAGCAAACAAAAACATATACATGAAGGCACACACACACTTAGGGCACGTGCATATATATGCAGAACTTCCGTGCGGAAAACTCATCAAGAAGTAAAAGAAAGAAGTAAAAAATAAGCGCATGACTTTCTGCACGGAAAGTGCGCTTATTTCCACATATATCTGTACAGAGCCATAGATAGACACACAAAGAACACACACAATATCTCTCTCTTACAACCCTAATTAATTTATTTACTCACTTACCCAAACACACGCACACATAATAATAAATAATAATAATAATAACTCTTATATAGCGCCGTTCTCCTGGCGCAGCAGGACTCACAGCGCTTTACAAAAAACATACATACAATAATCATGAAGAAAAACAACATAATTATGCAAAAGTGGAAACACAACCATACAAAAATCCATGAAAAAAACAATTAGCCCATTATCGCACTGCACTCACACATAGTCCAACTCAGCAAAAACTCACAGAGGGTGAACTGAAGGGGAGAAGACACAGGAGATCATATACACACACACACACATACACACACGCACGCACGCACGCACACACACTTACCTGAGTTTCCCAGTCTCCTCCCCGTTGTGAGTCAGGGTACACTCAAAGCTCTGTGACTCCAAGGAATCAAACATTCCTCTTAGAGCCAACACGCACTCTCCTGTTAAACAAAAACAATATCATGTACCGGGCACTTTTAGAAAGCACTTCTGCAACAATGTGTACAGTGCAACATCATCTCGTCCCCTGCATAGCAGAGCTGGCTACCCCTTACTGGCATTACATTTTTGGGCAGCATCATACATGTGCTGTGTTTGTGGAAATAACACTGTTACTGAATGATGTCATGTCCCATAATTCATACACCTAGAGAGAACAAAGCCTCTAATTTCACAGCATGTAAGTGTCCGTGATGCAAACATCTGCAACCAAACAAGAAAAAACATAGTGAGTTATCGTGCGGATAACTGTAGAAACCTTGACACATGCAATCAAACATTACCTGTCCTACACATGCATGCATGCACGCGCACACACACTTTTTTTGCATTCACATATCTCCACTTTGCTACACATCCTTATTCCTCTCGTCCCCTGCATAGACCTGGCTACCCCTTACTCAAGCCATTTGTTGTCTGGATAGCTGAAATCTGTAAACTTGGTGTGAAATGAGTAGTCCAGTTCATTAAAACCATCAAGCACAGTTCACTGAAAATGTGCAGCAGTCAAGAATCGAAATGCACAATTGTCAATGTTAAAATGTAGCAGAGGTCCATAGAATGAATGATTTTAGTTAATATAACTATCTATTCTATCTATATACTTACCGTTTCACTACGAATGAGTTATTCCTTCCAATTTGGAGCAAATGCCAATTTACCAAAGACCAAAAAGTTATAGTCTTAACAAGACTAGATTACTTCCCTTGGTCTACACAGCCAATACCACTAAGCTGCCGTGGATCCCACTCGCTACGTCACTTCCGGGGAGGCAACTTTAAATCATGATAAATTTTTTAAAAACCAACCTTCCCAATGATGTTTTCGTCGGAGGGAGGAGGGTGGGAACCTTTGATCGTAGTGAAACGGTAAGTATATAGATAGAATAGATAGTTATATTAACTAAAATCATTCAATCTATTCTATCATGTTACCGTTTCACTATGAATGAGTTGATTCCCAGCGAGGAGGTGGGTAAGAAAACATTGTTGAAACTTCACTCCAACAAACAAAAAACAATACCCACAAGACAAACCTGACAGGGAACGCCAGGGATAACCTGTAAGGGAGAGGACATAATAACTAGATAACCAAAACATCCATACCCCCAAACAGCATAAACATATGCATACCAACACCAGAACAAAAAATAGCATAAGCTTATCGTTAGACCAGAGAAAAAAGGAGTCTGCGCAAGCACCACCTTCCCGATGCCAACGGCGTCGTCCTGCCTTCTGGCGGAGAAATGGCGAAGGTAGAAGCTAGCAAACGTGGACTGTCACTACCAGTACGCAGCTTCCATAACGCTGGAAAGCGCCACTCCCTTAATCATAGCCAGGGATGTGCTGAAAGCCCGGATTTCATGGGCTCACAGAGGATTAGTGAGCAATGACCAGTCGGCACTTATATACACTAAGTTAAAAGCGTTCACCAACCACTTAGAAATGGTTGACTAGAAATATCCCTCATGTATTTCTCATTCAAAGAAAAGAACAGACGGCGTTTGTGCCCCCGGAAGGGGGAGGTCCTCTTAAGGAAAAACTTAAGAGCTCTGACGGGGCACAGGAGTCTATCAGAAACAACAGGGCCGAGAATAGAGAGAAGACTTTAAATCGTAACCGAGGGAGAAGCAAACTGAGCAGGATGATTACTGGCCCTAAACTTGGTACCCGCGAGAGACAGAAGGGTACTGAAAGCATCATCCTGGGGCAGAACCTGAGTGGACTCCACCGAGACAATATCCTGGAAAAGAAGCCAGGAGATGACAAACTCTGCATGGAGACACCCAGGGCAGCCAAGGCCGAAACAAAACGGACTATGAGTGGCCGGACCGGGCCACCACACGCTGCTACGCCCTTTCGAACCGGAAAAAATATCAACCGAAGTGGCGAGTAAGAGTCAAAAACGAAAAGGCCCACATCTGGACAAGACTTGTTCAGAATGGGCAAGCAAAGGATCGATGACGGGATAGAGACAGCTAGTACTAAAAGGTGAAGATGAGAATCCGCAAAACAGCAGACTCCACCTCCGAACTAGCAAACTGAGAAGCCACGGTATGAATGTGTGACTGCACTTCATAACCAACTCTACATGCTAAGACCGTAGGAAGGCAAAAAATGAAAACTGCCCCTGACGTAGGGACAGACCGAAACAGCAACATAGTTGCCATCGCATGACGTCAAAACTAACCAGATGACGCGGAAATGTCCCCACCGAAGAGGAAAACATGTAGACAAAAAGCGAAACAGTGTGCAAACGTGACGTCGCCTTAACCCATTCCAACGCCACCCAGTCGAACAACTGAGCTGACGGCTGGGCATGGAAGATCATGTTAGCCGGACAGTAAGGTTCGATCGGGACGGAACCAGACCGAAAAGGATGACTGGAACGGGTGAACGAAATAACTGGTTGAACAACTCATGGTTGTAACCAGTGAAAACGAAGGTCTGAAACAGAGCAAGTAAAAACCATGCCTGCCAGAACAGACAACATTCGAAAGAACGGCGAAGCCGGGGCCGTTGCCACCCAAAAAATTCGTTCAGAAGGAAGGCAACAAGGGTACGGTTGAACAACTCTCGGTTGCCGTCCTAGAGAGAGCTGGAGACTGAGTCTCTCACTAAAGGCGAAGATAAGAGAGAAAGCTTTCGTATCGTCTCCGCAGATGGAGACCCAGTTTTGGGTGAGACGGGCCGTGAAAGACTTCAGAGCCCTGGCTACTGACTCCATCTCCAACAACCCGACTGAAAGCACGATCTGTCTTGATCGAGCCCAGAGGAGAAACTCTTCTGCTTTTCTTGAAAAAGCCGGAGACGGTGTTACTCCCTGGCGACGAAGATATGAGAGAGCTGTCGTATTGTGTCCGCAGACGGTGACGCATTTCCCGGAGAGAAGGACTACAAAAGGCTTCAGGGCCCTGGTCACTGCCTCCACCTCCAAGAGGTTGATGTGAAATTTCTACTCTGCCGAAGTCCACTGACCCGAAAATTCGACTCGATCCAAATGGGCGCCCCAGCCCGTCGTCGAGGCATCTGTGAGAAGAAAATTGCTGCTGATGCATAGGACGGAAAGGCACTGAGCTGTTGGGCCACTCGAGAATCATCCACTGTTACGTTGACTCGAGGAACCAACTGCCGTGAGACACTAGTTGCCCGAGAGGCAGCTGAGACAGTTTCCTTTGCGACAGCAGTCGTTGCAGTGGCCGTTAGCGCAACCGTGCGAGAGGAAGCAAATCCGCTACCGATTCCATAAGTCCCAGGAGACGGAGAAGCTGACAAGCAGAGAGCGAAGTCTAGGCCCGAACGTCGAAACAATCTCGACGATGGCTTTGACCCGAGTTACCGACAGCTGCACTGAAAACCGCTCCGTAACGAACTCATGCCGAGGTAGCTGAAGGAGGCTGACGGAGACAGCTCTGATTTCCCGTTGAGAATGCGAAAACCCAGAGTCTTGGACAGTCGAACAAGAATGTCCGTTTGTGAGAGGCACAGGGCTTGCGAAGCTGTTAGCAACAACCAATCGTCCAGGTAAACATGAAGACGAATAGCCCGGGACCTGGCCAGACGAACGAGCTCCTAACGGCGAAGCGAAGGAAACGCTGACGTGAAGGATGGATGCACGCGTGAAAATATGCGTCCCTCAGGATGAAGGTGTAGCCCAGACGTTCGGGAGAATGGAGAGATGGATTGAAGCCGTTGTTTCCATTTTGAACTTGTCGGTGCGAAAAAACCTGTTGAGGGGGGACAAGTCCAAGACCGGGCGAAATTCTCCGTTTTTCCTGGGGACCACGACAGGCGAGAGAAGAATCCCGTTTCCGTAGGCACATTCTGAACAAAGGCTCCCCTATTGACAGAGCGCAGAGACTCCTCTGCTACGATCGCTACGAATCAGACTGGTCTTGCGGGGGCGGCTGGTAGCTGAGGAAGCGAAAGGTACGCCCTCGAGACGAATCGGCTCTCGTGGAGACAAGAGGAGGAGGCCTGAAGTCCATGCGCACGCGCTTGGCTTGGGGGGGAAGCAACCCCCCGGCCGGCAGACCTGGTAGCCAACTCCACGATGCGATCCTGACCCCAGCCCAGTCTCTGTTCCTAGAACCGCCCCAGGTTGTCCTTGAGGGAAACCTGATGAAAAGTAGAACGAAGATCAGTGGGGCCAGAACGAACGGCCGAACGATCCAGCAGGGAGAGAGGAACTTACAGTCCTTGAGGACCGCGTCTCTGAACGTGGCCGCTAGTTGCACCTTAGAAGAGGAGGCCACGGACGAACTGGAGCTCACAGCTTGGTAGAACGAAGCCATGGCAACGCCCAAGGCACGCTCGTTGGCCCGGCGATGAGCGCCAGGGACTGAAGCAATGACGTGGTTAACGACGAGGCTCGAAGAATAGAGTACATGGATCTCTCCAAGATGATGAAGGCCGGCCGGCCCATGAAGACCGAAGTTTGCCTCATTCAGCGCCCATAACAAAGGGAGGAACGTACCTACGGGGCCACAACCGAGTGCGAAGGCACAGGCACAAAGGGATAGCCCGCTGAAACAGTGGGAAGAAGACCTTCTACACAAAAGGCGCCGGGTTGAGACGGGACAGGCTCCGGCAGGGGGGGAGGAGAGACGTCGCCGTTAGGCAACGGCGGCGGCTGAGACCACAGGGTAGAGTAGTCTTACGAAGTGCCTGCCGAACGAACAGAGAGATGAGAAGCGCTAGACGAGCCTCCTTCTGCGCTTGCAGACTGCCAAAAAACTGTAGCTGTCCCGCTGTCTGAGCTGATTCGAGCTGCACCATCGGCTTGACGTCGGTGTAGTAGGGCTGACTGCACGACGAAGGGATTGGGTCTGAATACACAGGGAGATCAGTCACACCATTGCCACACTGAGAGAATAGATCGTCGACGTGGACAGATCTCGACGGGTGCAGACGGGGACCGCTGAGACCCCTGATACACAGTTCTCATGATGCGAAATACTTCGTCCTGGACGGCTAAGTCAAAGTCAACCAAGCCTTCACGAGGCAACGACTCAAACTCTTCATCCACAGAAGACTCTCGTGGCAGCGCTACATGACGCTTCGAGGGGTGTCTGGTCAGACAGGCATCCGCAGGAAGCTGAAACTCATCCGCACGACGAGGGCCAGGATGACGTGAGACAGGCTCCAGAACAGGCAACGGCCGGTCCGCCGCTGATGGTGCCGTTCTGTGACGGGTGCCCGTGACGGTGGAGACGGGTGGCCGCGTGCCGCCGGCACGAGTAACGGACAGGGTTGGTCCGTGAACGGGCCGCACGGGCCGTGGCGGGTAGACGAAGGTGTCACCGATATTTCCGGGTTCAAGAGTCCGCCAAGGCAAGGCCCTACGCGGGCAACGGCTCTGCTGGGCAAAACGCAAGTCCGTACCTCTCGCCCTACACGGGCTACGGAACTGTTGATCATCGATGTTTCCGGGTTCAAGAGACCGCCGAGGCAAGGCCCTACGCGGGCAACGGCTCTGCTGGGTATAACGCAAGTCCGTACTTCTCGCCCTACTCGGGCTACGGAACTGTTGATCATCGATATTTCCGGGTTCAAGAGTCCGCCGAGGCAAGGCCCTACGCGGGCAACGGCTCTGCTGGGTATAATGCAAGTCAGTACTTCCCGCCCTACTCGGGCTACGTGACTGCCGATCATTGGGAGAGTCCGTACCTCCTGCCCTACGCGGGCTACCACTCGCCCTACGCGGGCTACGGAATTGCCATTCACTGAGAGAGGGGAGATATTCGCCATCACGAGCACGAGAGCCGTAGACAGGTACGGCGTCCGTCTGGGGCTTCCTGCAGCGGTCGTGGGAACGAACAGCTTCCACGTCACGCTGGGAGGAGGACCGTCCGTCCAGCCCGAGGTCTTCCTCTCGTGGGAAGATGGGGATGTCCGTAGTCAGCTCTCTTTGGGCCAGCTGCCCAACCGAGTAAAGAAAAGGAACATCATTATTGTTCATGCAAAGAGAGGCGAACGTACACACTGGTTAATACCTTGACTCTCGTGAGAGTACCCTGCGTAGTTTGTCCGTAGTCAAGTCAGTTGTCGTGTCCAGGGCCTACCAGGCCCAACTGACAAACCGGCCCAAGAGGCCAACGGAACCAAAACTAACCCCTCATTCTCAAACTCTGCAAGCATATCTGATACCAGAGAAGAAGAATCCACCCCGGAAATAATCTGCTCTGTAACAAACGCAGGAGACACAGAACAGGCTGAGAGAGGGGGGGGGGGGGGGGGGGGGGGGGGGGTTGCACCTTCCCCGACGATGAAGAAGAGGCAGACTAGGCCTCAAACTAGAAAGTTTGCGAAAACTAGAAGAAGAAGAAGCCTGAGGTGTATCCAAAAGCTTCCCCTTAACATCCCGAGATAGCTTACTAGAAAACCCCACTAGACTGAGTCCATACTACAGGATCGACGGCCGACATGGCGACCGGGGGAACAAAGCATGTAACTTGTAAGCACAACAAAATATTTCAAATAATTATTAGCAATGAAAAAAACGTGAAAATAATTCACACCAACTACATGCCGACAAACCTGTAGCCCCAAGGCAAAGGGGCAACCCAAACAGAGGAGGATGGCGGCTAGAATAAATAAGATAAACGAAATAATAGCAAGAGCAAAGAACAACATGGCTGCTCCAAGTTGGAAAAAATTTATTATGATTTAAAGTTGCCTCCCCGGAAGTGACGTAGCGAGTGGGATCCACGGCAGCTTAGTGGTATTGGCTGTGTAGACCAAGGGAAGTAATCTAGTCTTGTTAAGACTATAACTTTTTGGTCTTTGGTAAATTGGCATTTGCTCCAAATTGGAAGGAATAACTCATTCGTAGTGAAACGGTAACATGATAGAATAGATTGTGACATTAATGTGTAGAGCAACCAGGCCTGCCCCTATAAACACACTATTATGAACATTGTATTATCTTTACTTTACAACTATGACAGAATGAAGTCAAAAACACAATCATCAAATTTGGGCAAAGTTATACTATAGACACCCCCTCATGTTCACGACCATGAATCTCAAAATCTGATTCTTTCAGCTTTATGACAATAATCCTAGGCTCGCCTTGGCATAAGGCTGTGTCAGACAAATTGACAAAAGCTAGAACACCAAGCGAATATTAAAATGTTGTTATGTTCCGCATAGTTATGTGGGGATTGTCTTTAGACATGGCAAGATCCTAGCATAACATCATCATTCCAAAATCCTCCGAAGTCGGAGTGTGGCTGAAACGTGGCAGGGGTGATCAAAAACGGTCACACACGTAATGTTCTCATCCCTAGCTGGTGCATTAGTACCATAGTGTTCAATTGCTTCGGCTGTTAGGATTATCCCTGGAGTCTTTAAGACAGGGAACGACAACAACAACCATGGGTGCAAGCGGTGACCAAAGCTTATGCCTGAACTTTCTATCACAACCCTTGACATGTCATTTCAAGAGCTTGGGTCCTTATAGAACAGCCTCATCTTCAGGCAGACCACTGCCTGAACCTGCATCAAATTGGCTGAATTCAGGCTTCAGGCACACCCACATGCACCCCTGAACAACGTCCTAGGCTGATCCGAATCCCATAACTTTCCCGAGAATGGCAGAATCTTGCTTCCCGGTGAAAATGTTCAATGCGAAAATTTGAGGGGGTGGGTGGTGTGTGTGTGTGTGGATGGGGTCCTAAAGTACAAGATAGCCCAAATGTCTGTTGCGGGCACTGACCAAAGGACTCGTGGTCATCACAGGCCCCCTTCACAGCCACCAGGACATGCTGGTCCTCCAGGTAGTCCTCATCACCAAACAGCGGGCGCAGCTGAAACAGGTTTTTTTATATATTAATATTTGTTTTTATTAACTCCTCTTTCATCCATCCACTCAACACAGTTCCTTCATTCTCTCACACATTCATCCTTCAATGTGTCCTTTCCAAAAAAAAAGAAGAAAAAGTATGGGTTTTACAGACATAAATTTATACATGGATGCAACTGGAGAAAATCGAAAGACAGGCAAGGCAGGGGCCCAGGGCCTTGGCAGGGTACAGGGGCAGAGCCCCTGTTGGGGGGTTAGGGGGCAACACCCCCCTGAAGCTGGAAAAAAAGCAAAACCATGCTCAATTTGAAGCTTATTCCAGGCTTGTAAAGTGAGAATTCAACACTTTTTTCCCCTTGAATCAATTGTTTTTGGGGGGTGTAAAATTTTGAAAAACAGGCGTCGCCTCGTATCTGAGGCAAGGTTGCATCCATGTTTCTATGAATACAGATGCAACAGATACATCATGTTCAAATACGACACAAGAGAGCGGAAGGAGACCTATGATTCTGAAACAGGGAAAGTACACACCTGAGGCAGTTCGTCAAAGTCCCACAGGGGGTTGCTGCACATGCCGGGTTTCTGCCAGTCCCCGAACACCTTGTTGGACTCACAGTAGATGATGTCTGAAACACAGGGATAACATAGTTTACAGACTATAAAGCAACACTCTTTTTTCCCCTCACTCAGTTAGTCCATGTGCAACCTATTCATGGTTAACACTGGAAATGAATAACACTCTCAGCTCATATTTCAGAATCAAAACTACTCACAAATGACCCACATTGTTATAAAGAACAATGAACAATTCCATCATTTGTAGATTGAATGTGAACAGGGGGAGTTCGCTTTGGTGTTTTCTTCTTCTTCTTGGCTATGCGTGGCCACAATCAACACTTTGATTATTTTGCCACGGAACCGGGGAGGTTCTAGACCACTTTTGTCGGAAGGAAGGCTCAAGGCCTGAGAAGAAATAGTGTGACAGAAGAGGGGACAGATAAAAGAAACCATAAGCCTAGCCGGGTTGTTGGAAGAAGGGGAGGGGGGAGAGGGCAGAGGGGAGGAGAAGAAGAAAAAGGGGGGGGGAGATAGGGGGAGGGTATTTTGTATATTTGAAAAGACACTTCTGCAAAAAATTCCTAGGTGTTTTTTTCTTCTTGTTTGAATAAAATAATGTCACTTTACACTTGTGTATTTGTTTCTATGGTGCTTAACAATTAAATAGACAAGTACATCTAGCAAAACAGTGTAAATGCCTGTGTGTTTGAATCCAGCACAATTTCAGTCTATTAAAATGTTTCTGCAAGAATAATTTACATAGTTGTATTTCATAATGCATAACACAGAGGGCAGGGGTAAGGTGGGGTGGACCTTGCAAAATGAATTGCTTTACATATCAGTTGTAATTTAAATTCTCCACATCTTCAGTCAACAGCAATAAAAATGAATACCTCAAGAAATGTGTGTCGATATCTAAAATCAGAAAAACTGATAATGAATAAATTGATAAATAAACAAATTCCGACTTACCAGGGAGACAGGGTGAGCTGAACTCCAGAATGTAACACTGTTTGAATGAGGTCTGAATCTGTAAAATTACAGAAAGATAAAAGTCAACCATTGCACATACAGAGATGACAACCCAAATTTTCGGTTTTCAGGAACATAAAAAAATCCAGAATTTACCGCAATTTTTCGGAACATGGCAAGAAAATGTAGCTTACTAGCTACTTTCAGCAATGTGGTTCATGACCGTTCATCTTGCAAATATAATGATATGCTAATTCATAGGAGCAAAGTTCACAAAATGTAAGAAAGTCGACCTTTTGCATTCTTCCCAAGCATGATAAACGGTCCTTTTGCATGCTTGGGGTCATCCAGATGTATAACCAAAATGGTTAGAAGGTTGTAGAAGCTATGATAAATAAATGCTTTATTAGGAAAATTTATGCTGCATTAACCTTGACCGAAACTGCCAGAAAATATGTAAAAGATGGGACTGTCTAAAAGGCTTAACAGCTTGTTTGGTTCCTTCCTACCTACCTAACATAACGTTGCCAGAAGAGCATTGCTTGACCCTCACCTGCGCCTCAATGGTCTTGAAGATGATGCTGACCGTGGCAGAGTCTTGCAGGGAGGCTCTGTTCTGGACGAACTGAGAGGTCACTCCCAACACGAAGGAGGCGAACACTGGACGGTGGTCACTGTTGAGAAGGTTGTCCACTGAGCCTGGTGGACATCATCAAATATTTTAGGGGTGTATGCCAGAAAGTAGCATAACAAAAGGAATGTATCTATTTTAACCATACTGACCAACACTCAAAACAATAGCATATACGCTTACAATCTGGAAACCAAAATGCCAAAGTAACTTTCTGCATTCCCAGGCCATATGGCCATAATGGGTACGGTACATTGTGTTCGGTCTTCAGTTTTCACTGGTCTCCCCGCTGCGTACAGCCGACACATTCCAATTTCGGAGGAGCTCAAAGAAAAAAATATTTGGAAGATTTTTTTGGAAAAAAGGCAGGAGAATGGGCCAATAAGTCAGAAAGATAGCAGATGACAGTAAAGAAACAGAGCCAAAGAGAGTGACATATTAGAGGAAGTTACAAGCACAGAACTTCCAGAGGTGGGGGAACTATTTGTACAAAAGACCCCCCCCCCGGTGACCCGATGGGGATTAACAAAAGGAATAAAAAGAAGGGGCTGATAATACCCTCTGGAAAATACCCTTCAGTTTTATGTCACTGTAAAAAACACATCAATGATGCCATTTTTATAATTTTGTTGTCAAGATCATTGTTGTCACTGTCATTTTTATCATCGGTCGTTCTTATCATCATTACCATCGCTATAAACATCATTAGCATAATCAATTTCATCATCAACATTTGTCTAGTTAGCTTAGTCAAGTCATCATAATCATTGGTGTGGTTCTGATCATTATTATTATCGCTATCAACATAATCAATTTTACCATCAACATGACCAAGTGGTTGTCTACTTAGCTTCGTTAAGTCATCAAAATCACAGTGCTTCTTCCATAACATGTATGTATGCTCATGCATGCAGACCTGTTTACTCTACCTACTCTTTTCGAGTAGTATTCGACTCAATTTGGACCTCTACTACTCTTCAAAACTGAAAATAATGCTCTTTAATTCTTGATTACTACTCAATTTTAGTGAACATTATTTGGTGGCTTAATGAATAAAACTACACATTTTGCACCAAAACTACTCATTTCAGCTATCCAGACTACTCAGACTTGTGTAGGGGATAAACAAGTCTGTGTATGGAAGCACAGATACAAGCTTAGACACACACACACACACATATGTGCAAGTTGAAGTGTGCAGCATTCCACTACCCAACAGGATTATCATAATAAAATACAGACTCACCATACGCAGAGTTCTCAACAAAAGTTCCAGGGAAGGAATGCCACAGAATTCGATCACACCATGACGGTACGTTG
Organism: Phymorhynchus buccinoides; assembly: GCA_017654935.2. NCBI lineage: Eukaryota > Metazoa > Mollusca > Gastropoda > Neogastropoda > Raphitomidae > Phymorhynchus > Phymorhynchus buccinoides. The sequence goes on along the minus strand of CM065681.1, from coordinate 22,848,259 downwards.
ATCCTTTCCTGTTAACAACAAACAGTGAAATGACCATTTCAATATCACACACACATATAACATGTTAAAAAAAGCATCATAACCATAACTGCAATTGGGAAACAAGAACTTGAATCTATGAAGCTTCAACCAAAAAAATCCTTGATACACAATTCTGCACAAAATAAATAAATAGGCTCTTGTTACTTTAAAAAAAAAGAACTTTACTCCTAAAGCATGGCAGGGACTTTAGGCACCACTTCACTAAAAGAAAATCCCTGGAATCTGTGAGGAATTTGGAGATACTTTGTATTCCTTTTTGCTGAGCCTAACTGATGCAAGATAACGAGACAGTACCCACACAAGATAAGTGCACTCACTTTACATTAGACCTCACTTTCTGTATGTAAAATACTAGCATGAAAAACTAACTGATTTTAGTTTTTTTGGTTTCTTTGTTTTTATCTGATCATTTTCTTTGCTGCAATAATCCACCCCCATTTTCATCCGCTGAAATAAATTACTTTGCTGTAAAGTGTAAGCCTTGAATACAGAAACAAAACAGACGCAAATGATCGCAAAATCCCAGTCCTTACAGGGTGATGGATAAAAATCAAACTAACCCCTGTCTTCTTGACTTTGCGCCAGTCGTACTTGTACCCAGGTGTCTGTCTCTCCAAGCGATAGGTTGGCATGAAAATGATCTCCCCTTCATCTGTGGAGATAAATTAAATTAAATGAACACACCTGAACCTAAACAAATTTTAAGTTTACAGATTTCTTCATGTACAAGTGTGTGTGTGTGTGTGTGTGTGTGCGTGTGCGTGTGCGTGCGCGTGTGTGTGTGAGTGTGTGCGTGCATGCATGCATGTGTGCATGCGTGTGCTTGTGTGTGTGCGTGATATCAAGGTTAAAAGTCAAGGTCAAGATCAAGAGGATCCCATATTACCTTAAGCTAATACACCAACCTGCCAAATTTGAGGACTATAACTGCAAAAATGTGAGAGAAATAGCAAAGACAAAAATCAACATTTTCAAAGTCAAAGGTCAAGGTCAATGATTACATTTGCTATGCACATCATTTTTCTTGAAGGCTTGCATAAATATCTATACATATGCAAAGTTTGATCATTTAACACATTGTAGATTTGGGTAAAATGTTAGTTACCATAGATCACAGACACACACACACATACAGAAAACTGACTAGTCATGAGAATATACAGTACACTCACTTCACTAGAATGTATGAGCCAAAAATTCACACACCGAAAGGCAGACCACTTTTTTTTCACGAAGATGAGACATAAACAAACTAGAAAAAAACCTATAGCAAAAAAAAAAAAATCCCAAATGAAAAGATTAACTCCATGAAGCCAAGAAACACTTTCTTCTCAGAAGATGAGATAGAAACAAAAAGCAGGAAAATCTCAATACTACATGAAGCGAATGTTCATTTTCTTTGAGTGCCCCTTCTATCTGGAACTCCCTACCAGGGGCGGATCTGAGGGGGGTTTCCAGAGTTTCCGGACCCCCCCCCCCCCCCCCCCCCTTGCCCCAAGCATGTATCTTATACAAAGGTAAAAAGTAAGAAAATGGGTCAATTAATCACTAAACTGCAAAACTTTCCGTGGGCTTCACCCCCTGGGCCCCAACAAAGCCACTACACCATAACCCAGGACCTATGCAGCTCCCTGGACTCCCCACGGACCCCCCCATGAATCATTTGGTCTGCCCCTGCCTGCCCTATGAACTCTGCTCTGCTAAATCTTTCCAATTGTTCAAAACAGCTCTAAAAGCTTACCACTTCCAACAATACTTCTGACTACTTTCTTGTCCTGTTTTCTGCCTTAAAACTATGTTCCCCACATTGTGTGCGAGTGTGCGCACGCGTCTGTGTGTGTGTGTGCCCGTGTGTGTGTGTGCGTGTGCGTGCGTGTGTGCGCGTACGCGCACATGTTATGGCTGTGTGCATGTTTATGATAGTTAATATTTTAGTACTTTATTTATATTTGTGAAGCGCCGTGAGCTCAAGAGAAAAAGGGCCCTCTAAATATTTTATTTATTATTATTATTTACACCGGCCAAGGGTCTGTACATGTGATGCAAGTGAAATTGACCCATGGCCAGTATTAAAATGAAACGGCTGTGCCCAAAGGAAGCCGTCTTTACCAGTGGCAGTTCTCCTTACATGTAGTAAAGAATTGTTGGTTGTTGTCACTCCATGGGTGGAGTGAATGTGTGGGTGGCTAGCACAGCTGTTACATCCCACACAAAATCAAGCTATTTAGTTAAAAGACTGAATCTAGAAATCTTACATAAAATCTGCACCAAACTATTGCTTGTAAAAATATTTTGGCTGCATGTTCTTCATTGTCTATTTAATATATTTCTTCTATCAGATTTATGTTAAACACTTATTTTTGTTGAGCAGTATCATGCAGCATATTTAGTAGAAAATGTTCTTGGACAATACACAAACATAAATAAAATTGCCCATGAGTGAAAATCTAGCAATATCAACTGAATGCAAAGTCACAAACTTCAGCATATTCGTGGCTGTTATTTATGAAAAGTTGGCTATGGTAAAATTAAGTTCGCTTGAAAAAACTTCTGAATATATAGATGAACTAAATGATCCTCCCGAAACAGCTGTGGGCTCCATGAATGGAGCGAAGTCCCTTGAAGTCGGAGAATGGCCGCCCATGTGGCGGGGCCCTTTAAAAGCAGCCATACACGTAATCTTCCCATCCAAGGCCATGCGAAATGTTCACATGGCACTGGGTGTGCCCCCAGAGCGTTTAAGCTGGGGAACGAAAATAACATTATATTCACTATGAAGACCATCACTATGAAGACCATGAGGCACAAAGGAAGAGTTGACTCACTGAATCCAAAGAAAGCTTTCTTGTCTGACTGGGCCTTACTATGAAGACCACGAGGCACAAAGAAAGAGTTGACTCACTGAATCCAAAGAAAGCTTTCTTGTCTGACTGGGTCTTACTATGAAGACCACGAGGCACAAAGAAAGAGTTGACTCACTGAATCCAAAGAAAGCTTTCTTGTCTGACTGGGCCTTACTATGAAGACCACGAGGCACAAAGAAAGAGTTGACTCACTGAATCCAAAGAAAGCTTTCTTGTCTGACTGGGTCTTACTATGAAGACCACGAGGCACAAAGAAAGAGTTGACTCACTGAATCCAAAGAAAGCTTTCTTGTCTGACTGGGCCTTACTATGAAGACCATGAGGCACAAAGGAAGAGTTGACTTACTGAATCCAAAGAAAGCTTTCTTGTCTGACTGGGCCTTTCTCAGCTGGTCTCTGTCCAGCAGGTACCTCAGGTCCCTCATCTCCGTCTTCATCAGCACATTCTGCAAATCAAACCAGGCTTTATTCCTTTCACTCCTGAATGATGGGACATGGAGCATAAAAGAACATGAGGCATAACATACTGAACGACGGGAATGACGAACAGTCAGAGGACATTCATCATGTAAGTCATAAAAAGCAAAAGCTGTGCTAAAGTATTTCTGGTGAACAATCCATCTGTAGAAAAAAACCGCTGAAGATAAAGTGTATTAATTATCTTTGTCCATTTTACAAACGAGTCTGGATAGAATCCTGAACAGCAGATTGCTAAAGACCCACCAGGTCCGTGAGTGAAAATCACGGGTTTCGCGTGTTTCTCTCTCTCGCTGGTAGGAAATCTTATTTTGACCAAATGTGACTCCCATACAAATTTCCTCATGCACGAAAATGAGACATCACTTTAAAGAGCAGCATCGATCGTATATGAAGAAAGTCTGTATGTGGGCCACACTGACCCAGAAAAAAACAAGGGACTTAATCGTGCTGGGTCAGTGTGTTTAAAGAAATAGTTTTTGAGGTCACATGATCAGTTGCTCAACCGAGTGGCTTGTCTTTCAAAAGACACATACAAATAAAGATCAAATGTGCAGTCAGTGTGTTTTGTCAATGGTAAAAGAACACATTCTGATTGGGCAAATAAGCAATACCATACAAAAGAATGAATGCAAAAAGGAGAGAAAACACATGAGACGAGTGACAGGCAGACAAGAGAACAAATAAATGACATTGGAAATAATGAAGTTTCATGGGACTGTAGCTCCGTCCACCTTAATGTCATAGCATTCGTAAAACACTAAGAGCTTTAACCCTTTCACTGCCAATGTCGCATTTATACACCACAATGGTTTAACAGCCAAGACACTAAAAGGCATCAAATCAGGGCCTGTTATCCAAAGACCCTATTTTCTTAATTTTGGGAGGTAAGGATAATGTTATACATGTCACAGAGGCATTCCCAATAAAAACATTACTATACCCTGTTAAACTTAATATTTTTTGCTGAAAAATGGCTGGTGGCGAAAGGGCTAAACCAGATGATCCCAATCATGAATATTCATACAACATCAGTGATGAAGATGATTATCAGTGTCAGACCTGAATGGACTCCTCCACCCTGTAGTTGAGGTCCCCGAAGAAGAAGACGTGGTGGAACTTGTGGGTCACATCGTACGCCTCCAGGTTCTTCGGACCCACGTTCAGGCTCTTCAGAATGTCACGGAAATTGGCATGCCGTCTACAAACAAAATGAAAATGCATTGGATGTAGAATGTCATGGACATTGGTTTGATACTAACACATGTTGTTGTTGTTGTCTTACCCTGGCTTAAAGACTCCAGGGATCACCCCAACAACCGAAACACTTGAACACTATGGTACAAATGCACCAGCCAGGGATGAGAACATTACGTGTGTGACCGTTTTTGATTACCCCGCCACGTGGGCAGCCACACTCCGACTTCGGAGGACCTAACACATGTTACATGCCACATCTACAAACATATCCAAAGAAATGCAAACCTATGCAAAAACATAAGCAGTAGAACATCTCTACAATCTCCCTTCACACACACACAGCAACCCCACCTCTCCTTTTATACTTTCAGCAGATGCATTTAGAATTCACACAAAATAGCATCATGCCTGGGCCTACACATTAAAATTGACTTAAATCCATTTGTAAGTGCGTATGCACACACACACACACACACACACACACACACACACACACACACACACCCCTGGACCCCTTTTGTATTTTTTGTTTGTTTGTTTGTCTTTTTGTGTGTCTAAGATCACTGTAAGGTGGATAGACATTAAACTAAAGAATGAACACACACATTTATTCAACACCAAAAAGCTTTTTTGTTAAATTCTTCTGGCACCATGGGTGAATACATTTGCTCAAGATATCACCATACACTCCCACCAAATGCAAAAACAGTAATTGCCAAGTGCCCTGCCATGTGTTTGTCTATTTTTTAAAGCTTATGTCACAGTATTCCTTTAAAATAATTTATGCACACTTAAAAAAAGTCTTGGCGGTTGAGATGCAATGGACAATCAAGAACGTCAATAAATACATGGCATTAGAAGAGTTTAAACACATACAAGAATGTCACAAAACAAGTTGTAATGCCATCATTTTATAATCTTCGTTTCTGAAGAAGAAAAAAAATGGAGGTGGTGCAGGAGTAGTCTGAATTGGGTTACAGTTGATGCTCAACTGCCTGTCACATTGTTCTCACTTAGCAAGCCATGGACCTTTCCAAGCTCACCAGATAACACTGACATCCACTGAGGTGACCCCAGTCACCTGGCAGCTTCACCTGTCCTGTCTACCTGGCTGCACCATTTCTAGTGATCCACCCCCAACAGTTACTGGGGACACCTGCTAGGTGTTTGGCAGCTTCTGTCTCAGACCTTCCCAGGGGAAAGAGAGGTAACTCAGTACCTGATAGTGTCCCCTTGTGGCAGCCTCTACACCACCTCTTCATAGAAACGGATATTATGCGGTTTATAATAACTTCTATTCTACATAATAAAAACAGTTTGATAATTATTATTTAACTATTATATTTAATCTTTTTATTTTGTATCTGTTATTATAGTGTTGCTTCAAATGACTAGATTGTACTGAGTGGGTTCCATTCCTATTTCTTAAATACTGGTTTGGTTTATTTCCTTGTCTTCTACTCTGAAACTTTGATATAGAAAGTACAGTTTAACAATACAAAGAGTTCACTCCCTTGAATGTAATTCATTAACAGTATTGCATTCTAACAAGAGGTGCTTGAGGATCTTTTAATTACTGGCGTGTTGCAGGCTAGTTAAACATTATAATTCCAAGCTACACATTGTAGCAGCATGGATTGCAATAATTTCACAAAATATTGATTGCAAGAACAAAAGAAAAATTGTTAACTGAGGTTATGTGAAGAGTTTTGTCCCTTTCATCATTTCATAGCTGACAGTGTGTGTGTGTGTGTGTGTGTGTGTGTGTGTGTGTGTGTGTGTGCATGTCAAGTCAAGTCAAGTCAAAATGATCTTTATTGAGGATAAAGGAGTAAGCTTGACAGCTTTTTTTCATCCTGTCCTCAGATATCTTTATTATTTCTATGTAGATCTCCATACAACATTACAAGCATCTGATGAAATATCTGTAATTTTTTTTTTATCAAACTCATGTTTGCGTGTGTGTGTGCATGTGTGTGTTTATTGATAGCTATTCAGTATCCTTTCTGTTTATATTTTAGACCCTGTTTCACAAATTCAACTTCAGTTGTACGACTATCAATTGTGACATTTCATGCGCCCACGGCCGCTCTGTGAGACATGAATCTTGATGAAAGTATGTGTGCTACTGTGTTCGGCTAGATGAGGGGGGGAGTGATGGAATTCTACTAGTTCAAGCCAAGTCAAGATATCTTTATTATTTCTATGTAGATCTCCATACAACGTTACAAGCTAATCTGATGAAATATCTGTAATTTTTTATAAATCACACTGCCCAAGCAAACACTCCAACCATATTGCACCCACAAAGTTAACAAATTCACATATAGTTTCATTCAGTATATCTGTAGATCCCCATACAAGCATCTGATGAAATATCTGTATTTTTTTTTAATCAAACTTATGACACCCCCCATTATAAGACTCCCTCCCACATAAGACCTACTTCTCCGAGACATTGCCCTTCTTTGTAAGTATTAAAATTACCTCCCTTATAAGACCCCTCCCTTATAAGACCTCATTTTGGATGATTTTTGAAGGTCTTATAAGGGAGGTTCCACTGTACTGGGGTTTACATGAATATAGTGAACGAAACAAGTAGGATTCTATCAAATTCATGTAGTCAGTAGCATTTCATCAGATTCATGCCTTACAGATGTTATCACAGGTGGATGACTGTACGACTGGTCAGATGTGTGGAGTAAAGCCTTTAGTTTACATTTGCTGATTTTTTTTTTAACTTTTCATTTTATGCAACTTTTGTCTTTGACTGTAAGTCATGTTCCTATGTAGACAGTCAATTCAGTTTGCATGTACGATTTTTCAATCAGCTTTATTATTATCAACATTGTCAGCATCTTGTGCAGTCAAAGCGGGAAAAAAACAAGATTTTTTTTCTCTTTAAATGCATAAGGATAGACACTGTCAGACTAAAAACAAAACCCCACAATAAATTCTTGCTTAAGTTCACAAGTTCACGTGATGTTATATTCTCTGATGGGATTGAAATCATCAATAACATTTGTGATGAAAATATGAAACTCAGCCATGTGGCAAAAATGGTGTTTTATGTCCTTTTGGTCTGAATCAGACACATATGGGACATTTGTAAATACAAATATGGTGGGAACAATACTGGAGGCAATGCCCGGAGGCAGTACGAAACCAGTAAAGTCCCGACTTTTTTATTAATACAGATAGGTGTAGCGGTAAACATGCCTCGGTTAAACCTCATCGGCTATGGCACTGCCACAAGTATGATTAAATTTCTCGAAACTCAGCCATGTTACACACATAGACACATACACACTCAACCACCCACCCAACCCCCATACACAAACACACTTGTTAGTCACAATATTTAAAATGCAAATGTCTCCAATGTGATTAGGACCTATTAAAAGCCATCCTTCAGTCTCAAATGTTAAAAATAGTGCTAATGGTGGTTCATAATTGTCTAAAAACAAAAATGTAAAAATTAAGTCAGCATAAGTGTCAATTCATGAAATGATTGGTCAAAGGGAAAAAACTCTTCTTGCATATAGAGCATGCTCCAGATTGTAATTTCTACATCAATTCTATAATTGATTGGATGGCATTTTTTTTAATGGAAAAACACACACCAAACAAACAATAGTGATATAAAAACATAAACAAACAATAGTGATATCAAAACATATAACACACATTTCAAAAATAATTCACAATACCATCCTCACATGATTTAATTCAGACAGAACTTTTAGTAGAAATGCCTATCAAAGGGAAGTAATTTGACAAAATAATACATTCTGACAACATGGAGTTTGCATCCTTTTTTCAGAAGAACATTTAACAATACAAATCATAGCAATTTTCAAATATATATTACTACAAACCAGTGAATAAAATTTCCCCACAAGAAGAAATAAAATACAAAATCGACCATATTTTAATTCCTAAATATACTATTACATTTATTGAAACTTTGCTGTTAATAAGTTGCGTGATAGAAATGGATATAGATAATTCTTGACATGCTGATGTGTGAGGAGGTGGTGTAGAGGCTGCCACAAGGGGACACTATCAGGTACTGAGTTACCTCTCTTTCCCCTGGGAAGGTCTGAGACAGAAGCTGCCAAACACCTAGCAGGTGTCCCCAGTAACTGTTGGGGGTGGATCACTAGAAATGGTGCAGCCAGGTAGACAGGACAGGTGAAGCTGCCAGGTGACTGGGGTCACCTCAGTGGATGTCAGTGTTACCTGGTGAGCTTGGAAAGGTCCATGGCTTGCTAAGTGAGAGCAATGTGACAGGCAGTTGAGCACCAACTGTAACCCAATTCAGACTACTCCTACACCATCTCAATATTTTTTAATTTCCCCCGTTTTGTTTGTGTTCTTTAAATAAAATTCAGACTACCAGACATGTAGAATAAAGATTGCTGAAATGGAAGAAAACCAACTGATAAATCAAGACATCAAGTTATCATCTCTAGACGGCCAAAAAAAAGTTACTGCTTATTTTTTTTCTGTGCATAGAAAACAATAAAGAGAACCAAGAGCACAAATCATACACACCTTTCCAAGCGCTCTTCCCCAGAGGTGAGATGTGCGTTGATACATATTATCAGAACACAAATCGTACACACCTTTCCATGCGCTCTTCCCCAGAGGTGAGATGTGCGTTGATACACACTATCAGAACACAAATCGTACACACCTTTCCATGCGCTCTTCCCCAGAGGTGAGATGTGCGTTGATACATATTATCAGAACACAAATCGTACACACCTTTCCATGCGCTCTTCCCCAGAGGTGAGATGTGCGTTGATACACACTATCAGAACACAAATCGTACACACCTTTCCATGCGCTCTTCCCCAGAGGTGAGATGTGCGTTGATACATATTATCAGAACACAAATCGTACACACCTTTCCATGCGCTCTTCCCCAGAGGTGAGATGTGCGTTGATACATATTATCAGAACACAAATCGTACACACCTTTCCATGCGCTCTTCCCCAGAGGTGAGATGTGCGTTGATACACACTATCAGAACACAAATCGTACACACCTTTCCATGCGCTCTTCCCCAGAGGTGAGATGTGCGTTGATACATATTATCAGAACACAAATCGTACACACCTTTCCATGCGCTCTTCCCCAGAGGTGAGATGTGCGTTGATGAAGCACAGGGAGGTGCCATGGAACAGAAAGGTGATAGCCACAGCCCCTTTGTTCCCTGAAACAATAATTATCAAACATGTGGACAATGTTGTTGTTGTTGTCTTACCCTGGCTTAAAAACTCCAGGGATCATTCCAACAGCCAAAGCACTTGAACACTATGGTACAAATGCACCAGCTAGGGATTAGAACATTACATGTGCGACCGCTTTTGATTACTCTGTCACGTGGGCAGCCACACTGCGACTTCGGAGGATATGTGGACAATATGTCCATTTTAGTACCCATAAAGTTGAAATTAAGGTTAATTAAATGTAAATACTGAAAAAGATGGTCTCCTAAAGCAACTAATCCCCAAGGCTGTAGCACTAACAGTCAGTGCAAATGTGCGTAGCTTGAGAGTCATAGCCTTGGTTTTTTTTCTCCTTTCTTCGTCGATCGCTTAGTTTCCTGTCATATGAGCGCAGATACATCATGCTGCCGTTATGCGCCTAACTAAGAAATAGGCCCAGCACGTCCGTCTTCGACTGGAGAAAATCTTTGATGTTTTTAGTTCAATTATGGAGAAAATCTCTGTAAGAATTCCTAGAACAAAGGCGGGAGAATGGACCAACAAGGCAGAAAGATCGTAGATTACAGTAAGCAAAGGGAAGTGTCAAAGTCAAAGAGAGTGACAGATTAGAGGAAGTTAAGAACACAAAACTTCCAGAAGGTGGGGGAACTATATAATTTGTTCTGAAAGACACCCCGGCATCCACAAGGAGAAGAGCCTTTCATGAAAGGCAAAGGTGGAAACTGGTTTTCCATTGCTAGAGAAAATGATACTGGAAAAAAGATAATCAAGCAAGGAAGAAATATTATGGACACATAATATTAAGGAAGATATATTAACCCCTTGACTGCCACCAATGTATTACGTACTGACCTGATAACATCACTGATGATGTCATCAGATGAAGAGGAATAACCCTGATCTGCTGGCTTTTGCTCGACCATAATCAAGAGAGTAAGACCATTTTCTCAGATTGGCTCTATCAGTTGTCTTTTTCATGTCATGATTTGCCCAGATTTATTCTTTAATTTTGCTCTGGCAGTCAAGGGGTTAATCACAAAAACAATGAAAACTATTATCTATGACAACAGTGATACACCTAGAGCATAGTTACCTACCTAGGGCGTTAGCAATGCCTGTGCGAACGGAGGACTTCTGAATGTGGCTGATCTTGTTGCGGTGTTTGGGCAAAATCAGCACCGCCAGTCTCAGCCCCCAAAGGGTGGTCATCTCCAGCTGTTGAAACAAACACATCATACAACATGATATCCTCCACATACCTGCCTACCCCCTACACAAGTCTGGAGTAGTCTGGATAGCTGAAATGGGTAGTTTTGGTGCAAAATATGTAGTTTTATTCATTAAACCATCAAACAACGTTCTATGAAAATGAGTAGTAATCAAGAATTAAAGAGCATTATTTTCAATTTTGAAGAGTAGTAGAGATCCAAATTGAGTAGAATACTACTCGAAAAGGGTAGAGTAAACAGGTCTGCCTCCAAGGTCGGAGTGTGGCTGCCCACGTGGCGTGGTAATCAAACACAGTCACACACGTAATGTTCTCATCCCCTAGCTGGTGCATTTGTGCCATAGTGTTCAAGTGCTTCGGCTGTTGGGATGATCCCTGGAGTCTTTAAGCGAGGGTAAGACAACACCAACAACAACAAAATGATAAATGTAACACACACACATGTGCATACACACAAACACACATGTGCATACACACACTTGTGCATACACACAAACACACATGTGCATACACACAAACACACATAGTGGAACCTCCCTTATTGCAAGACCTTCAAAACTCATCCAAAATGAGGTCTTAAACGGGAGGGAGTTGTATAAGGGAGGTCATTTTAATACTAACAAAGAAGGGCAATGTCTCAGAGAAGTAGGTCTTAAGTGGGATGGAATCTTATAATGGAGGGGCCTTATAAGGGAGGTTCCACTGTACCAATGCAGCTTTTACTATTGCCTTCGGTGCTAAGATCTAGTTTTTGTTAAACACACACACACATGCTAATGCATGAGCGCACACACACAAACATTCACAAAACACACACACACGCACATACAAATATGCACACTCTCGTCATTTTAGTGTGTGTATTCTGTTTGTAGGATTGCATGGTTGTGCAAACATTTTACAATTTGCTTTGGTCTCGCATGAGGTAAAACACTTTCAAACCATCCTCGACTCTACATTACTAACCAAATCCACGTCAATCATCAAGGTAGCTTTCAACGTGGCTTTCAACGTGTTGATCCAGTCCTTGTCAGTCATGCCACTCTCCTGTGTGCCAATCACGTAAATGTCGTGTGGTAACCGTGACAATGTGCGATCCTTGCTCTTCCCCTCTCCCCAGCATCGCAGCCAGAACTTCAGTGTGTTGGTCGGTGCCGATTTGCCTGTAAAGCATTGTGAGTAGAGGATTCAAGCAACTTGATTTTTTCTGTACTGTATTATAAGTGATGTGAGTAGATCTATTTCAGGCATAAAACAGTCAGCAGAAACGGATGTAACATTTTAGAGAAGGTGAAATTAGCGTCCAATCGGTCAGTGACCCTTATGGATGGTAAAAAACATTTTAGCATTTTAGCATTAGGAATGCTATTTGTAGCATACATCTACACTTTAACTCTTCTAGCAAACATGGGCGAAAATATTTGCCCAAGACATCACTCTACACTCCCATCAAATGCAAAGACCTTCGCTGCCAAGCACCCTGCCATGTGTTTGTCTGGGTTTTTTAGAGCTTTTGTCACTGTTTCTGCTGTTAAAGCAATGCATGCGCACTCAAAAAAATAGTTACTTCCCTCTCGTTGGTTGAGATGCAACTGACAACGAGGAACGTCAAAAAATACATGGCACTAGAAGAGTTAAGAAGATTTGAGTTGTTTTCCTTTAAACATTACGCACCTACTTTCAAGACAAGGAATATCTACACAACTGTTCAAAGAAAGCAATTCCCCCCCCCCTTTGCAAAGAAGGTTCTCTTCTTCCATAATGCATATTACAGGACAATATTCTTTTAGAGAACTAAATAACACAATTATCAACATCAGTCTCCTGTGAGAATAGCATCTTCATCTGTCGCACCAGCAGAAGTTCTCCTATAAGCATAAAAAAAAAGATTTACATACCCATGTTCCAGGTGCCGACAAAGACGGAAAGATTATCGACATCAGTCTCCTGTGAGTGCAGCATCTTCATCTGTCGCACCAGCAGGCAGAAGTTCTCACGCTCGTGGGCACTGTCGAACTGGTAGGTGAACTTCTTCCTGCCCTCCATGATCACATCCAGACGACTGTTGTCACGCGTGTTCTTCACCAGCTGTAGGACTGAAACAAACAACGAAAAAATATGAAAAAGGTTAATAATAATAATGACAATTTATATAGCGCTTATTCTCCTAAGCGCTTCACAAAGAAGTTAAAAATATGAGCAAAAAACAACCACAAAACAATGCACTTATCATAAGGAACAACCCGAAACAAAATCACGATAACTACATTTACGTCACACCCCCCCCCTTTCACACTCCACTAGAAGTTCTATGTCTTGCTGTTGTTGTTGTTTTTCGATCAATCACTCAGTTTCTTGTCATAATGAACACAGATGTGTCATGCTGTCATTATGCGCCTCACTAAGAAATACTTAGGCCCAGTATGTCCGTCTTTGTTTGGAGAAGATCTTTAAAAGAGTTTCATGAACAAAGGCAGGAGAATTGACCAGTGAGTCAGAAAGATAGTAGATAACAATAAGCAAAGGGAAAAGGCAGAGTAAAAGAGTGACAGATTAGAGGAACGTACAAAGCACAGAACTTCCAGAATGTGAGGGAACTACTTATACAAAAGGTCCTCAGGTATCCCCACGGGGGTGGGATGGATTTACTATGTCAAAGCCTCGGCAGTCATCTTGTTCTTCTGCGTTCCAAGGCCATATGGCCATAATAGGCATGGTTTTCAGTTTTCACTGGTCTCCTCACTGCATACAGCCGACACATTCTGATTTCGGAGGAGAAAGCATTGCCAGTGAAAGGTGGAGCCCAGCTCACTCCTTCCACCACCATTACCTTCCTCAACTGAAGTCCAGTATTACTCTATAGCTGTAGAATTCTGGGCATTGACGACACTTTCTTTTCTTTACTATTTTTCTTTTTGGTTTGTTCAATTCCTCAAAGCTAGTATCCACCTTCCCTTTCCCTGCTTACATTATACACAAAGCCATCATCCACAAAATGGATGACACTGCACAAGCACCAACAAGCTCTAGGGTGGATGATAATGAAAATACTTGATTTAATTTGACAGTAACTCACTTTAACAAATAACATTATATTCAACCCATTAGAAACCTACTTTTATCATACGTGAATGTGTGCCTGCATAAAAGAAAAATATAAAAAAATCCTCTAGAATCTCAGAACTAGTTATGCAAATAATGTTACACCCAATAATAACCTACTTTTATCGTGCGTGAATGTGTTGCTGGAGTCGAGGAAGTCCTTGGAGGGTTTCACGGCAAACAGCCGTCCCTGACGCATGTCGACATTCAGGTTGACTTTCACAGCCTGGTTCAACATCTTGCCCGCCTTCACCAGCTTCACCTGTCAACATTTCAAACCACATAATTATTATTAAAAATGTTTTAACTGCATAGAGAGATGCTGAAACAAAAAAACATAGAAATAAATAAAGAAGCTGACCAAAGATTTGAAGATAAAAATGATATGAAGAAAAACAGAAAAAAAGCAGTCTGCAACTCCTTGATTAAGTCACATAGTATAATAATAATAATAACTCTTATATAGCGCCGTTCTCCTGGTGCAGCAGGACTCACAGCGCTTTACCAAAAAAATACATACAATAATCATGAAGAAAAACAACATAATTATACAAAAGTGGAAACACAACCATAAAAAATCCATGAAAAAAACCCAATTAGCCCATTATCGCACTGCACGCACACATAGACCAACTCAGCACAAACTCACAGAGGGTGAACTGAAGGGGAGAAGACACAGGAGATCAACAGAGGTATTTTTTGAAGAGAACAGTTTTCAGGCCAGTTTTGAAAGAAGACAAAGATGGAGAGCTGCGGAGAGAGGAAGGGAGGTTGTTCCAGATGTGTGGTGCTTGGAAACGGAAAGCTCTGTTTCCAACTGTTTTGTATTTGGTGACAGGTGTGCAAAGAAGTTTGAGGCTACTTGATCTGAGGTTGCGTTCTGGTGTGTAGGCAGAGAGAAGGGGAGGAGAGGTAGTCTGGAAGAGAGCCTTCGAAGTAGTATGATAGTTGTAGGTTCATTCATCACTGTCTGTGCACTGAACCTAGTTATAATCAGTAAAAATGGTTGAGGCACCAAGAGCTGAGCAGGGCTCCCAATCGTCCTGCAAAACAAGGGGTCCCAGGGACTCCTTCACTTACAGCATAGAGGGTCCCAGTGACATAGTGAATGCTAAAAAGAATGCTTCTAGTACATCCCTAGGACCCCCTGCACATTCTTTTAGAGGGTCCTGTAGAATTTTAATGCTTCATAGACCCCTAAATGGGGGTCCCTGGGAGCCCTGGCTGAGCCAAACATTACTTATGAGTAGCCGCATTTTACTACTTGAGAGCTTTGTTCATTTTCATAGTTTTTTTTGGGGGTTTAAATGGTAAACTATGGTAGTATTACTAGGAGATCTCGTCCCACATTGGTAGTGGTAATTAGCTGTGGAGGTAGGCAGTTTTCACAACAGTTCACATTTTACTTCATACGACACAAACACCAGTTTCTCTCTCTCTTTTTTCGCTCTTTCACTCTCTCTCTCACTCCTTAATTTTTCATGTGCTTGCTGAGACTCTTGATTTTCCAAATGATTATTGTACTGTTATTTTTCTTGTGTTTTGTTTTGTTTAATTTCTTGTTTATTGTTAAGAAATGAATATGTTACCCCCCCCCCCCCCCCCCCCCCCCCCACCCCCGTCACTAGAGCTTGTTAGCTAATGACAGTAAAGTTTGAGTCTTCGAGTGTGTTCTCTCTCTCACTCCATTTCTTAGGTCAGTGTTGTTCATTTTTGTTGCATGTTCTTAAATTTTTTAATTTATTTTGTTATTGAACATTTTTTTCATAATTTTACACATTTTCTTGAAGAAACACACACGCACACAATTCTTAAAGTTTATTGTTTTCACTCCATGGAAGGGGCTATGGCCTAGTATCCATTAAATTTCCAACTTCTGACTTCCGACTTCTCTCTCACTCTCTCTCTCTCTCTTTCAAGTCCTCACACATGTCAACAGACTTTACGAAACAGAGAAAACTGAGTGTGCACCCACTTCAAACGTGGACAGCGGGATTCGAATACTGGGTCCCCGAAGAGTTAAGCAGGATGTCTCTATGTTGGGTCTGACCAAGCACAAGGCCCCTGCCTCCTCGGGGTAATCATATTCCTCATCCTTCGCCTTGTCTAACACTTCCTCCGCCTAAAATAACACATAAAATTATCTGTTAAAAGAGCATCCTTCAATGAGCAACTTAGGACGCCCCTACTGGTTTGATTGCCCCCTGGCGGTCAAATCAGCGTCCTAAGTTGACCATTGAATAAACAACAACAATTGATCAGCCTGACATGAAAGTATACCATTTATTTATAAATAGCAGAGCATTACTTGAGAATAAAATTAAAACAACAACAACATCAAAACCCAACTACAGCAACATTTTTCTGACGTATTCATAGAATAATAGAAAGCACAAAACAATAAGTCTCGTTGATGAGCTTTTTTGCTTTTATCAAAAAAAGTATTTTTCAACCATTGGCACTGTCTATGCACCTGGCCAGTTCAAGTCACAAAGAAAATACATATAACAAATAACTACAAGTGTAATCAAATCAAACAGAAGAAGGATTGTCCATTTTTTCTTCGACATTAACTAAGAGCATACAGACTTTTTTGTAATTATCTTCATATTACACTGGAAAGTGAAAGGGTTAAATATCGGTAACCAATCTGCTCATGTTCGCTTTACCATTATTATCACTTAAAAATGTACTTATCATGGTAGACTCCATCTTAACTTTTCATTTTCGAACTGGTTATTTTAGTAAATATAAGACAAGAAACATTCACAAAAGAAAAAACCAGTCCCTCTTTAAAATGCTCTTCAGTTAGACTTTCTAGCTCCATAGTGAACATAAATAAAGAAGACTTGTAAAATTGTACAATTAGGAATACCGTCCATAAGGATCTCTGACCGATTGGATGCTAATCTCATCACCACCAAAATTGTAATGTTTTTATTTTTCTATTCATTTCTTTCTTTTTAAATAAAATTCAAACAGTAATGTGTACATAGCATTGAATCCGTATACTTGGTACCTTTGTTTGGACCTCAAGAAGCTGTGATTTACATTGCTGAAGTTTGGCAGCAAGGAATGACACATACGACGTCCCAGTCTGAAAAACAGAATAAATACTGCACTTATAATAAAAAAATTGCTGCCGCCCGCACACATGCACACACACACTCTCAATACATCTGTCTTGTATTATACGGAGAAGAATGACATGATCAAAATTTAGGATTTCTAGTCTTTCAATGCTCTTCTAAAAATTAAAAATAAAATAAAATAATAATACGCTTCAGCCAGTTCTTGGATAAACATGCAAATGCTTATGTGAATACTGTGGATTCCTGATAACTCAAAAACGGATAACTCAAAACCACTGGATAACTCACAACAGTTTTCTGATCTCAGTTTATTAATCTTTATGATAAGAGGTCTTTTCAACTCAAAATATTGGCTATCTCAAAATAAAATTTCAGTCCCTCCAATTTTGACATAAGCGATTTTCACTGTAATTATACTTTGTGTTCAATTTCTGGGGGTTTAGGGGTTTAGGGGTTTAGTAACAACTGGACAAAAATGTCAATATAGAGTTACTCAAACAAAATAATACAAAAGAATTACTAGTTTATATTTAGACACCAATGCCATGATTATTATTCAGTGCAAGATTAACCTGAACTTGTGTCCAGAATGACATACAATAGAATTCCCTACTATGTAATGCAATGCAATATAATGTAATGCAAATGCAAAGTTGACACAATAGAATACAAATTAACCCTTTCACCGCCAGCCATTTTTCCGCCCAAAAATATCATTAAACTTAACTGGGTAGAGAAAAAAAAACCCTGCAATATTGCAATTTCCTCTGTGACATAATTATATAACATTAGGCCTATCCTCACCTCCCAAAATAAAGAAAATAGGGTCATTGGATAACAGGGACTGATTTGATGCCTTTTAGTGACATAGGTGTTAAACCATTGTGGTGCATAAATGCGACTTTGGCGGTGAAAGGGTTAAAACAAATGCAAAACAATGCAATGCAATAATTGTACAATTCAGTTCATGACAAAACTACACAGCGTATGCAAAACAATGCATTATTGCACATTATAATCATACAATATAATACACAGTCTCCCTCACACGCACATCAACAATACAGACACAAACACAAACGCAGGCAGAAATATGATTTTACCAATCATTTCATCTCATAAGATGCTACTTTTATTCAATATTACTTTTAGTGGATGTACTTTAAACACAAGACCACCCAAATAACATTCATTCAAACACATACAAGCTTATACATACATATTTAAATCCCGTACACATAAATTATATGCAAGCCATAGCAGCAATATTCATAGATTGGTATGGTTCCTGCCTTTTTTCTTAACAAATTTATACATGCAAACATGCATCTTTTTAGATAATGCTTGTTTGTGCATGCTTATTAACCCTTTCACCGCCAGCCATATTTCAGCCAAAACAATTCCATTACATTTATCTGGGTAGAGAACAGAAACCACCTGCAGTGTTGGGGATTCTTCTGTGACATATATAAAACAATGTCTAATAAGGTCTATCCAGTACCTAAGACACTGCTTGGATAATTTGGATGCCTTTCAGTGACAAAACAATGTTAAATCACTGTGGTGCTAAATGCGACTTTGGCATAAGGTCTACAGGATTATAGGGTAAAATCGATAATAGACCCCAATTTGATGCCTTTCAGTGACATAGGTGTGAAATCACTGTGGTGCTAAAATGCGACTTTGGCGGTGAAAGGGTTAAAAAAGCCAAATATTAAACACAAAGGAAACATTTCTCTTCGAGGCGTAATTGTTTTTGTCAAAACATAAAACATGTTTCTTTTGCTAAAAAAACCACATAAAGCATTTCAGCAAACTCATAGGCACACTCTCAGTACCCTGACAATAAGGCCGTGTATACACATAAGCGGATATTCCATGCGGAAACCCGTGCGCAATCCATAAATAAGTGTAGCAAAGAAGGGAAACAATTTGCACATGTGTATGAATTTTCCCTATATGCGTAAACTTTCATCCTTCTTTCGGGATTTCCGTACGGAACTTATGCATTTAATGTGAACCCGGCCTTAAGGTAATGACAGTATTTCTTAGTATGTGTTAACGGAAAAGACAGAAGGAAAAATATTTTTTATTTTTTCATCAATAGCGGATATTATTTTGGCATACTCACAAGCCCAAAGAATCATTTGCACAGGCCATGCATGCAAGGTCAAAGCATTGCTGTCTGTGTTACTCAACTCAGACTTGTCCCTCTGAGTGGTTATTTTCAAAAATACTTTCAGCACTTTCACATTTTTTCTAATTCATATCCATTTTGTTCTTTAACTTTACTATAAGTATAAGTAATATGTTTTCACAAGTTCTAGTTTCTGAAACAAGCAATCTCCTGTCTTTGTGATCAAACTGTTAAGAAAGGGACTGGTATTCTGAAAAGAAAATATTTCAGTTCAGGCTTCAGAATACCAGTCCCTTTCCTAACAGTTTGATCACAAAGATTGGAGAATGATATTAGAACTTGTTCTAGCCACAAGACAGCACTTTGCAGAAAACAATGATAAATCAGCATAACAATTAGTGGACATATGATATTATACAGTGGAACCTCCCTTATAAGACCTCCCATTATAAGACTCCCTCCCACATAAGACCTACTTCTCCGAGACATTGCCCTTCTTTGTAAGTATTAAAATTACCTCCCTTGTAAGACCCTTCCTTTATAAGACCTCATTTTGGGTGATTTTTTAACCGTCCATAAGGGTCTCCGACCGATTGGACGCTAATCTCATCATCATCTTGTGATTTTTGAAGGTCTCATAAGGGAGGTTCCACTGTACTATTAAAAAAGAAATACGTTTTGACTTCTTTTTTGTTAAAATATATAAAGATCATAATCATGCTTACCATAATGCATAGAGGACTACATGATACATACTGAGTCAAACTCATTTAACAATGCTAATTCATTAGTTCTCAAAGTCTTATACAAAAAAGTAAACAGAAGAAGTTTGGGGCATTTAAACCCTTAAATATTGGATGTTATGGCGAGTTCAACATAATGGGCAACATCTTCATCCACCAGTAATCACCCGTCAAATTTCTTCATTATCTAAGAAGTTTAGATTGAGGTAACAGGAGCAAATGTCTATTTAGATACAGACAGGCAGGCAAACAGACAGACAGATGCTGCGGCTTTCATTCTGATGGCAAGGTACACCTTTCTTGCAAAACCAGGAGTACAAAAGAAAACCCCCAAAAAACTAACAAGCAGAATGCAAGGCACTGTCACCTCTGGTTTAGAAGAAAATCTCCTCTGTGGAAGAAACACACACACTCTCACCTCAATAGCTATCTGCTGTAGGCTTAATTAATTTCACACACATATTTTTTGTTGTTGTTGTCTAATATCACTTGCGGGTGAACAGACGTAAAACTAAAGAACGAACACACACACACACACACACATGCATGACGTATGCATCTTCACACAGACTAACATAAACACACATAGACAAACTAGCTTACAAAACATGCACATACACGTCTGCATAAACGCATACATATACCATATGTTACGGACTACAAGGTGCACCTGATTATAAGGCGCACCCCCCAAATTTTACACAAAATTCAGATTTTGTTAGTATAGTTTCTTACTATTTCATTGGTCACATTATAAGGCGCAGAGGTCTCAGTCTAGGAAAAAAGTATCGCCCTATAGTCCGTAAAATATGGTAGATGCTTACACACACACTCAGGCACACAAACACACTTCTCTCATGTACACACATAAAATCACATTAAAACAAAATATAGTAAGTACCGGTGGTCAATTATCAATTAAAGTGAAAATATGTTAAATTGAAAAGACCAACACACACACTGTGACACACCACAACACACACAATGATTATGCCACAATGCGGCCCTATCAACTTTTAATGCAGATGCAGGTGCACGCATGCACGCACGCACGCACGAACTCACGCACGCACGCACACGCACACACACACACACACAGAGCCACATTTCCAACATCAGAAGACAGACTGGTATCTGTCCCTACCATCTCAATACTGGCCCCTGAGGCTCGTTTACGGTCATCCTCATCCTGGGCCAGAAGATCCTGGACCATGGCTATCTTCAGCAGAAACATGTCCACCTCCCTGCAACATCCACATAATCCATTAACCTTTTCGCTGCCAGCCATTTTTTAGCCAAAATTATCCAATAAACTTACATTGGGTAAAGAAAATATTTTGTCTGAAATATTGGGGATTCCTTTACTGCATGCTTAAAAAAAGGCCTATCCTTAACTCCCCAAATCAAGAACACAAATATTATTGGATAACACACCCTGAATTCAAGGTTTTTACTGATATGGGTGTTCAATCATTGTGGTGCAAAAATGCGACGTTGGCGGCGAAAGGGTTAACTCTTCTCGCGCCATCAGCGGTAGATACCGATGCGACAGGCTGGCCACGTGGTTGCCCATGTGCTTTTCTATTTTTAGAGGCTTACATTTCCGCACATGCGCAGTCGAAATAAAATGGCTACTTCCTCCTTGCCGATAACAGTTTTAATGGTTTTCAGTTGAGAGGTAAATTTTTGAGGATTTGGTGGGATTGGCAGTGGTAACTCATCACGAGTGGAGTCAATAGGCAATGATGAAAGGATTGATGTACTTTTTGGAAGAATTGCACTTAGAATGTAGCTGAATCAAAGCAAAGATGGGCAGTCGAAGTTGAAACGTACTGACTGCAAAAGGGGTGGGTGGGAGGGGGGGTAGTAGCGGCAGATTGAGAAAGATTGATTCGATTTTAAAAATAATTGTTGCATAGTTCTCATGACGGATGGCGCTGCCATTTTCCAAATGGAAGTGATTCATATCAATGAAAGAAACGATGAAGATCTTTGGATCAAAACTTGAGATAATTGTTGAAACGAAGCAAAGAACAGTACTGAAGAGTGCTAGGTGGAAATCAGCCGATCTTTTAGATTCCAAGTCGGATGAAGAGAACAAACTAATCGGCGATCTTGCAAGTCAGAGTCTAGACAGATTTGGCGAAAGTCCGATCCCGACTCGGAAAACGGCCTAATAAAAACTGATTTTCGTGAATTTTGAGCGAAGTAAGTAGAACTTTGTCTTTGTTACTGATAGGATAATGTATCTATAGCATACACAGTTCCAAACCAACACATGTGACACAAACTTTGAATGATTATTTTGTTTTCATTTTCTTTACATAATACATAATCACCACCATCAACAACAACAGCTCCATCAAAAACACAATCATTTTGTACCAAAAAAATTCAAAATAATCTACAATCATTTTTACACACACACAATCATAGGCTGCAGGGAGACAGCTTACTGGCTATGTTCACACCATATTAACATAGGGTGCTTATGCACTTCAGCTGCGGGAGACGTCTACTGGCTACTTTCACACCATAGTAACATAGGGTGCTTATGCACTTCAGCTGCTCATTGAACATGATTCCCGTGGGGGGGGTCTTTCGCACAAATAGTTCCCCCACCTTGTGGAAGTTCTGTGGTTGTAACTTCCTCTAATCTGTCACTCTCTTTGACTCTTGCCGTTTCCCTTTGCTTACTGTCATCTACTATCTTTCTGCTTAACCGGTCCATTCTCCTGCCTTTTTTCCCCAAGAAATTCTTACAAAGATTTTCTCCATCCGAAGACGGACATGCTGGGCCTAACTATTTCTTAGTTAACATAACAGCAGCATGACACATCTGCACTCATAATTGACAGGAAACTGTCTGAGCGATCGATGAAGAAGAAGAAGAACATGACTGATCAACACTAAAGGATCCCGTACATTTGGTGTAGTCAGCATGACTGATCAATACTTAAACCTGCGACCGGACTATAAAAGAGGGGAGGCGCTGAGCGCGCGCCACATTTGAATCACAGCTGGCGAGAGAGGCCCTTCTTATTTCCCTGTTGTGCGAGCCACTGCGAGGCAGAGCTTTTCTGACGAGCAAGACCCGATCCCTGGGATCGGTTGTTTTCCCTTTAACCCTTTCACTGCCAATGTCGTATTTTAGCACCACAATCGTTTAACACCCATGTCACTAAAAGGCATCAAAACAGGGCCTGTTATCCAAAGACCCTATTTTCTTAATTTTGGGAGGTAAGGATAGGCCTAATGTTATACATGTCACAGAGGAATTCACAATATTGCAGATATTTTATTTTCTCTACCCAGTTAAGTTTAATGGTATATTTTGGCTCAAAAATGGCTGGCGGCGAAAGGGTTAACCCTTTCAACGCTAGCCATTCCTCAGCCAAAATTTACCATTAAACTTACCCGGGTAGAGAAAAGATTTGTCTGCAATATTGGGGATTCCTCTGCGGCGTGCATAAAATAGGGCCTGTCCTTACCTCCCAAAATGAAGAACATAAGGTCATTGGTCAGCAGACCCTCATTTCATGCCTTTTAGTGACATGGGTGTTATAACGATTGTGGTGCATAAATGCGACATTGGCGGTGAAAGGGTTAAGGATCATGTACCTTTGCAGTCCACGTCCAGCTGTCTGCAGCAGCAGCTGTAAGTGCGGCATGTCGCTGTGGCCGTTCTGCATCCTGGTGGCATCCAGGTCAACGCCACTGTCGATGTAGCCTTTCAACGCATCCACAAACTCCCCGTCGCATCTGCCAAGAGAAAAACAAATGAGTCTATTTTTTATGATATTTTTGTTGCATTAGGGATTTACGATTACTTTGTCATTATCTTATATTTATTTATTTCCAAAAATAAATAACACAAAGGGCAAAATAACATTCGTAAACCAATGAAAAAAAGAAAAAGTCAAAACCCTCAAATTTACACACACCTCTAAAGGCAATTTGCTCTTTTAATTTTTTTTGCAATTTTGATGATTTGCTTCAACTAAAGAGGAAAATCTTTGAGATCTTAGAAGATCCAGTGACAGCAAATCTAAGCTGTTCAGAAGCAACAATTAAATATTCAAGGCACACAATTCAAACTGAAAACATGGCAGCTTTTATAATATATCCATAGCACATGTGTAGAGTGGCACAGTGGTAGCGCGTTTGCTTCGTGTCAAGTAAACCCGAGTTCGAACCTGGGTACAGGGGATTTTTCCTCTCACTTTGCACTAGGCCTTGCGGTCTGAACATGGAGTCTTTCGGATGAGACAATAAACCGAGGTCACGTGTGCTCATGCACTTAGCACACGTTAAACCCAGTGGCAACAAAAAAGTTGTCATTTGGTGAAAATTTACCCCGCTCCCTTCCTTCCTCATCAGTCCCACAAAAATCGCATGCAAAAAAACCCAACAAAATTGGGTGTCGCGCCTCTGGCTGCGACGCGCTTTCCAGGTGGGAGCAACCCGAATTTCACAGAGACGCCTCTGTGACTATGATGTTCCTAACCTAACCCTAATCCAAACTTAAAACCCCAGCTGCTTTTCAAATTATCCATAAAGGAGTGATGCAAGCGTGACAATTTCACAAACAAAAAAGAAACCAAACCAAACAAATCGCACAGGGACATGGGAGAAATTGGAGAAAAACACCACTTACGTGGAGAGATCCAGGCGGGCAAAATTGTGCAGGACACCGTACTTGAAATTCTTTCCCATGCCTTTGTCATCATCCCCTCCCCCTCTGGCTGCTGCTTCTTCATCCTCATCATCGTCTGCAACAAACAACCATAAACCACTGCAACATAATGTCACGCTCATAGCATAATTGCTCGAGTCAGATCTGGGCAAGTTTCCAATAACGGTTGCGACAGAACTGCAGAGTGGGTCTTCACTACAAGCGAAGAGCTTAAAAGTTATGATCTAAAATTGTTGCAGACATAATTTTCTTAAATTTTGTAAAAAGTCTTAGTATGAATGATGCCATGAGAATGTGTTTTTTCTCAGTTCTCCTAACCCTTTCAATGCTAGCCATTCCTCTAAAATTTACCATTAAACTTACCCGGGTAGAGAAAAGATTTTGTCTCCAATATTGGGGATTCCTCTGTGACATGCATAAAATAGGGCCTATCCTCCCAAAATTAAGAACATAAGGTCACTGGATTGATGCATTTCAGTGACATTGGTGTTAAATCATTGTGGTGCCAAGAGGCGACAGTGGCGATGAAAGGGTTTAAAAAAAAAAAAGTGAGATAGGTTATTCCAATATGAGCCTGACGATAATTACTTTGAAATCCTGTCTGTTGAGCCATCTGGTATCACTCTTCCAATGCCACTCATTCTGAGCCCCAGCACAAAGCTAGCTCCAGCAGTCCATAGAAAGCAACCAATGACAGATTGCCATGATGCACAGAACAGGAGACATTGCAATGATGCAGAGTCGCTCACGTGTTCAATGGAGACCGTTCTGAACATTGCTTCTTTGTCCTTACCATTCTTTAGGGGGTACACAAAACAAAAGAACCACCTCAATGTTGTTTCTTCATCGTCGCCCTCTGTTACAGTGTTCTGAGTAAAATCATATTTTCATTTTCACACAGAAGTTTTTCTTTTGCAGCATTTGTTTGATAACTGGGGCAGTGGGTGAATGCCTTGTGCCTCCATACAGGGAGCTGGAAAACTCCAACTCCTTCACGAGTATTCGCAAAAATAGTTCCCTCACCTTCTGGAAGTTCTGTGTTTGTAGCTTCCTCTAATCTGTCACTCTCTTTGACTCTGCCTTTTCCCTTTGCTTTCTATCATCTACTATCTTTCTGATTTCTTGGCCAATTCTCCTGCCTTTAAAAAAAAATATATATTTTTTTTTTCCCTTCCAAATATTTTTTCTTTTTTGAGCTCCTTCGAAATCGGAATGTGTCGGCTGTACGCAGCGGTGAGACCAGTGAAAATTGAAAACCGGACACATATGTACCTTACCAATTATGACCATATGGCCTGGGAACGCAGAAGAAGAAGAAGAAGTTTGACAACACACACACACTCTCTCTCTCTCTCACACTAGTCACAATCATACACACACACACACACACACAAGAGATCAGTAAACATCTATTCCAACCTGAATCAACCTCTGGTGCCTCTTCTGTTCGTTCAGGAGGTATGGGTCGTAGTAGAGGGCACACCAGTCCATTCTTATCTCCCTTGCCGACATACACCTGTATGAGACTGGACAGGTCCGTGAAGGACAACGGCTGCATGTCTCCCTCAGACTGCAAAACAAATCACACCAGTCCATTCTTATCTCCCTTGCCGACATACACCTGTATGAGACTGGACAGGTCCGTGAAGGACAACGGCTGCATGTCTCCCTCAGACTGCAAAACAAATCACACCAGTCCATTCTTATCTCCCTTGCCGACATACACCTGTATGAGACTGGACTACTTGTGGCGGTGCCATAGCCGATGAGGTTTAACCGAGGCGTGGTCACCGCTACAGCTATCTGTATTAATTTTTTTAAATCGGGACTTTACTGGTTTCGTACTGCCTCCGGGCATTGCCTCCAGTATTGTTCCAACCATATTTGTATTTACAAATGTCCCATATGTGTCTGATTCAGACCAAGAGGACGTAAAACTCCATTTTCTCTCTCTCTCTCAGGTCCGTGAAGGACAACGGCTGCATGTCTCCCTAAGACTGCAAAACAAATCACAATAATAATTTTGTAATAAGAATGATTTTGATGTTGTCACAAAAACACACATCCTCCGAAGTCTGAGTGTGGCTGTCCATGTGGCGAGGTAATAAAAAAAACGTTCACGCACGTAATGTTCTCATCCCTGGCCGGTGTACTTGTACCATAGTGTTTAAGTGCTTTGGATGTTGGGATGATCCCTGGAGTCTTTAAGCCAGGGTAAGACAACAACAACTACTATACACAGGGACTAAAGGCAAAGCATGGCTAATTACATCTTACACAAGTTTAAAATATTTTCTGCAGTTTAAAACACAAAAACTGTTCAGATATGCTCTTAATTGGTCTATATGGATGTAAACTACTTCATACAAAGCCAGCTGTTTAAGCTTTGTATGTTTTATGTTCTTCCTTGCCAGAGACATACAATAATACAAGTGGGGGGAGGGTGTAGTGTTTGATTTTAAACTCTAAAGTTGCTTGTACTAAGTTCTGCCAACAGCTTAGACCCACATCATTAAGACTGATATGAATGCGCACGTAAATGTGCTCAATATAATGGAAGTCTCAAATGAATCATGAGTAACATTCACACAATGATTCCATAACATTTCTTAAGAAGAATTTTATAAAAAAACATTTACCTGAACGGAGAGACGGCCATCTTTGTCAGGTAGGATTCTGTACTGGTGCACTCGTAGCTGAAACCTGCGCAATGGTGATGAAATTAAGCACACACAAAAAACATGAAATTGAACCACATGATTTTTCTAAATAATTTTAAGTACATGTATTGTGAATGTGTTTTATGTGCGTGAGGTAAACTTACTTTTTTTCATGTTGTCATGTAAAGCACGGTGAATGTCAGGAAAATAACGCTATAGAATAATTATTTATTATGATTACAAGATGAAAATGGAATGCATGATTCAAATGAAATACTGTACTGTACATTATGGAAAAGTAATGCAGTGCCCAAAACAAAGGATAAGTCCGTTTGTATGTGACTGTGTGTGTGTGTGTGTGTGTGTGTGGGGGGGGGGGGGGGGGGACATGCACGCGTGCATTTGTGCATAAAGTGCATTCCTTTGTATCTATGTCACTGTGTGTGTGTGTGTGTGTGTGTGTGTATGTGTGCGTGCGTGTGTGTGTGTGTGAAGTCAAAATGATCTTTATTGACGATAAAGGAATAAGCTAGACAAAGCCTTTTTACATCCTGTCGTGTTTGTGCAAAAAGTGCATACCTTTGTATCTGTATGTCACTCACGACACTGCATATATATATGTGTGTGTGTGTGTGTGTGTGTTGTATGTGTGTGTGTGACCATGAGTGTGTGTATGTGTGCATGTGAACTTGCATGTGTGCCACTACTTCTGTGTGTGTGTGTGGGGGGGGGGGGGGGGAGGGGTGTGAACATGCATCCATTTGTAGGTAAAGTAAAGTAAGTGTGTGCAAGCATGCACCCAAACCACTTACAACACACACAGCACATAGGCGTTCTCCACACTCTCACTGTCGCGGACCAGAAAGCTCCCGTCCTCTCCAGCCAGAAGCAGCAGCTCCTCAGAACGCAGGCGAGAGATTCCCTTGTGGAAGAAGGTTGAGGTCAACATCCTCCCTGAACTGCCTGCCACCCCGCGGGCCCCTGCTATCCTGCCATTGGATCTGTTGGCCATAAACATCATCATAATGAAAATACAACTGAACCCCACTTAACGGGCACCAATTACCGTAACGAAATTGAACAAAGGGGGAAAACTCTCTTTCTAATTAACTCCCCTCCACCAAAGTTGATTATGATAACAATCATCTAACAATGAATGATGCTTTGTTTGTCTCACTTTGGCTCTGATCCACGCATTGCTAAATGATTGGTATCGTAATCAACTTTGGTGAAGGGGAGTTAATTAGAAAGAGAGTTTCCACCCTGTGTTTAATTTCGTTGTTTCCTCGCTTGGCCTCACTATTTCATTCTTCGATAACCTTAAGTTACGAACTATAAGGGGTATCCTATTATAAGGTGCACCCACGAAACTTTATACACAATTCTGATTTTATGTTGTTGTTGTTGTTTTCGTCCCCTGGCTAGGGATCATCCGAACAGCCGAAGCACTTGAATACTATGGTACAAATGTATCAGCCAGGGATGAGGATATTACATGTGACTGTTTTTGATTACCCCGCCACATGGGCAGCCACACTCCGACTTCGGGGGAAGATTTCATTATAATACAGAGGTCCGGACAGACTTTTTTCACCATTATATCTGGACTACTGGGTGTCCACCTCCCTGTTAGCCCTTTCATCGCCACTGTCGCCTCTTGGCACCACAATGATTGAACACCCATGTCACTGAAAGGCATCACATGAGGGTCTGGTATCCAGCGACTTTATGTTCTTCATTTTGGGAGGTAAGGATAGGCCCTATTTTATACATGTCACAGAGGAATTCCCAATATTGCAGATGGGATCTTTTCTCTACCCAGGTAAGTTTAATGGAAAGTTTTAACTGAAAAATGGCTGGCGTTGAAAGGGTTAAGACCTAAATTACAAGAAGGCGCAGGGGTCTGAGTCAAGGGAAAAAAGTATTGCCTTATAATATTGCCATAAAATATGGCAATCTTGACAATTTTTTTTCAGTCGCAGTCATTATATTTATTGCCCAAAGAATCTCCAGTAAAAACAACAATGCATGCAGTTTTAGCGAATCAGTTGGGTGGTCGCAATACTGACCAATGTTTTAGCAAATAACAAATTAAATGACAGTCACATTTTAATAAATAAGTAAAACATCAACAATAATAACAAAAATACAAATTGTATATTATAATCATCAGTTAAATTGCTGTCACTTTTAAGCATACCAGTTAATGCTTGAGTACTATGTGCTGTTGTCATTTTTCTACTTGTTGGTAGTCTATTTTTCTACACTGGAAGCTTGTTGCTAGTCAATAAATATTGATTTGATATGTATGGTTTATATGTCATCAGTGGACACACACACGCACGCACGCACGCACGCACGCACGCACGCACGCACGCACGCACGCACGCACGCACGCACGCACGCACGCACACACGCACACACACACACACACACACACACACGCACGCACGCACACACACACACACACACACACACACACACACTGATACATGATTTAATAAACTAAAAACATCAAATTACTTGACATAATCAATTCAGTACATTCCAGAGCTGAATATCACAATGATGCAGAATTAGTTTTTGCTTATTAGAGATTTTTCTTTCTATTAATAAGTTTTTCCTGCTATTAGTATTACTAACTGCTTTCTATGTGGAGCAAATGACCCCCAATTTAGCTCCATACAGACTAGTCTCTAGAAAGAAAAAAACAACAACAACAAAACAAGTAAGCAAATGCATTTAACCCTTTGAACACTAGCCATTCATCAGTCAAAATTTACAATTGAACTTACCCGGGTAGAGAAAAGATTTTGTCTGCAATATTGCAGATTCCTCTGTGACATGCATAAAACAGGGCCTATCCTTACCTCACAAAATTAAGACCATGAGGTCACTGGATACCAGACCCTGATTTGATGCCTTTTAGTGACATGGGTGTTAAATCAGTGTGGTGCCAAGAGGCGACGAAAGGGTTAAAGGAAACAGCAAGGAACTTAAGAAGAGAAGAAATCAAAATGAGCTAAGTCAACTTACTGACAAAGTGTGACCAACGTTAGAAAATGACCTTTTTTCATAATAACTTCATGTCTATTGCCTGGAAACGAAAAGAAACCATGGGCTTCTATCATTATTCATGACTAAGATACTAGTCTAGATTCATAACATTCACAATAACTTTAATATCCAATGAAAAAACAAGAGAAAACCAACATAGACTGAGTATCTCACACATATTTTGTATCAAAATCCTCTGAACAAATGTCAAATCAGTCTTTTTGTCTCACTTTTTTTAAAAGTGTACGCACGCACATGCATGCACACGCACACACCGTCTCTCTCTCTCTTTTTCTCTCTCTCTCAACGATTTAAGGGATACCTCTTAACCTCTAACACTGTTAACAGCCATGTTGTGGCCTACTGGCACAAGTACTGATAGTGACATTTGACAGAGGTTTACAATATTTTCTTTTTTCAACTAATACTATAAAGAGTATGTTTGACTGGACTTATCATTTGACAAGAAAAAAAATTCATTTTCATTGTTTTTTATCAGGATTATCTTAACACTACCAGTAGGAACCTCTTATCTTGAGATTTCACTGAAAATTACATTCACAGTTTTTAAAAAAGTACCAAAAGAAATGAAATATTATGAATACATACCAATTTAAAGTAAAAGAGAAAAAAGAAGAAAACACCACCAATACTGATGAATGAACATGCCACATAAAATTCACAATGCAAGCTCACCAAGCACAACACAAGAGTAAAGACCTGATGACTAAATGTCACCATCACATGCTTGACTAGAGTTGGGGCGTGAACAATCTGACACCCACAGGTGGAATACATTTCACCCATTAAAGCTAAGTTTAGATCACTGTCTAAGTAAGATTCTGACTGTAAGGAGGAAGTGTCGTGACTTTGCAAAAGGAAGTAAAATGCCACTGATCATGCACATAAAGAAAAATAAAGAAATAATATGCTCCTTTGTCAAGTGAAAACTGGGGCAAAGGACAACAAGAAAAATGAAGAATTTACAAAATAATTTCTTTTTCTACCTCACGCAGAATGCAAGTGAAAACAAATCAGCAAGGTGCACCCACATTCACTGAGATCGCCATAGCTTCCGATATTTACACACACAAAGACAGCACAAAGCCGTGAACACTTTCCCCCATTCACCCCTCGTTCCACTGCTTTATAACACAAGGAAAAAACAAAAAAACCAGAATAACACCAAATATAAAGAAAACCATAGCCCCATGCATGTCTTTTATCTGAATTTCCTGCTACTAGTGCTAGCATCAAATCACTGAACGTGCACATTCAACTGGCGCAGAGAAAAGCAGAGAGTCAAGTTGTGCAGACCTCAGGAGAACTGTTGGCCATTTTTGCTTCATCTTTAACCATGAAATAGAAACAACAGGCAACATGAAACAACACATATTTTAACCAACCCCATCTTTCTTGTCCATGGAATGAGGGCTACAAGAAGGAGAGAGAACACAGGATTACAAAATTAGCACATAGAAATTCAAAATATTTTAATAAATTAATTAGCAATCTAAAAAAAAAGTAGTTATTTATGATTATAAGAACCCTAATATACAATTTTGTTCATGCATTTGCCACAAAGCATTGGGTTGGGGTTAATGATGTTAGGACTCTCAAAGCAACGGTTGTACGCAAAATCATGTTTTGTACAGTGTTAAGCTCCTGTGTGTGCGTGCGCGCGCGCGCGCGTGCGTGCGTGCGTGCGTGTGTGCGTGCGTGTGTGTGTGTGTGTGCATTAAACTTTTCCGCTGGAGTGCAGGAATGTGGCCCTCAGCTATCCTGTAGAACTGAAAAGGCTGAGACGTTGCTGCCTGCGATGTTCTTCCAGAGGAGAGAGGTTCAGTTCTGAAAACATGTTGCCTACGCATCCTGGATTTCTGGTCTTGTAATCCCTTGTGATGAAGCGGGCTGCCTGGCGCTGAACTCTCTTAAGTTTCTCTAGGTCTTAGCAATTTGGCACAATAGGCTTATTTTTTAAGCATTTTGCCCTTTTGATATTGTTTCTAGTGATATCAATGTACTTCTTTTTTTTAACCCATGAACTAATAGGTTTTTGTGTATTGATTTTGTGACAGCCAAAAATGGCCCCTGACGAAAACGGCCCTACTAGTTACGAAAACAGCCCGGTACTCAGGATGAAAACAGCCTTACTAATTACGAAAACGGCCTCGGGACGAAAACGGCATTACTAATTACAAAAACGGCTTTGAGACCGAGACGGCCCTACTAATTACTTGAGTCATTATTCAGTCATTGAGTCTCTCTCTCTCTCTCTCTCTCTCTCTCTCTCTCTCTCTCTCTCTCTCTCTCTCTCACACACACACACACACTCTCTCTCTCTCTCTCTCTCTCTCTCTGTCTCTTTCTGTCACACACACACACACACACACACACACACACACACACACACACACACACACACACATGCACACATTGAGAGAGAGAGAGAGAGAGAGAGAGAGAGAGAGAGAGAGAGAGAGAGAGAGAGAGAGAGAGAGAGAGAGAGAGAGAGAGAGAGAGAGAGAGAGAGAGAGAGAGAGAGAGAGAGAGAGAGAGAGAGAGAGAGAGAGAGAGAGAGAGAGAGAGAGAGAGAGAGAGAGAGAGAGAGAGAGAGAGAGAGAGAGAGAGAGAGAGAGAGAGAGAGAGAGAGAGAGAGAGAGAGAGAGAGAGAGAGAGAGAGAGAGAGAGAGAGAGAGAGAGAGAGAGAGAGAGAGAGAGAGAGAGAGAGAGAGAGAGAGAGAGAGAGAGAGAGAGAGAGAGAGAGAGAGAGAGAGACTCTATGACTGAATGACTCAAATAAACAAATGACGAAAGCCAAATAAGCTCATATCATCACAAACACGAAAAGCACAAATGCATGCACATGTATAGTAACACTGGCCTCCGACCCAATCCGAACAAATAAAATAAGGGGCAAGTTAGAGAGAGAGACTGAAATAAAGAGAGATTCTGAAAGACAGACTACTTCAAGCTTGCAAATCAAAGATCCAAGAAAGTATGAACCATTTTGTTATTATTAGTAAGATCCTCAGATCACAATTAAAATCACATAAACGTTAAAAGTTACTAATGAAGCAATTCTGTTCCCTGGTTCATGAGATACAGATCGGGAATTAAATATATATATATATATATATAGCCCAAAGAAGGAAATATTGGTTATCAAGGTCAAATGTCAAGGTCAGCACTGTCATGAATATGATAGGAACCTTCCTTTTCAAGATGTCTACCCCTCTGCCAAATTTGATGGAAATCCGTCCAGGTTTTTAAGAAAATCGATACACCGTCAAACAGTACACAGATAGACCGTCAAGACCCGTCCCCTAGCCGGGTAAAGAAGTGCAACAGTAGTTAGAAAAGCAGGAAGCCTTTGACCTTTACACAAGAACTTGAAAATGACATAGAGACAAACAGACAGACAGATGGACAAAGTGATTCCAGAATACCCCTACCTAGGATCAAGATGAATAAACAGCGAGGCCGTTTTGGTTGTTGTAGGACCATTTTCGTCATTGATAGTAGGGCTGTTTTGGTTTTCCAAGAAGGGCCGTTTTGGTAGGACAAGAGCAGTTTTCATATTTTGAGTAGGGCTGTTTTTGTTATTGACAGTAGGGTCGTTTTGGTTTTCTGAGTAGGGCCGTTTTCATAGGGGCCGTTTTCATCAGGGCCGTTTTCTCTGGTAACCATTGATTTGAATCCTAATAAAGTTCCTCCAAATTTGAGAGGAGTACATCACGCTTTTATATTTTTGGTCAATATGATTTTTTAATATGTTCAGTGACGATGCATTAACAGTCTCATTTGAAAGGTCATTCCATGCCGTTGCAATTCTGTTCATTAATTTGTTTTTAGTGGAACGAGTATTTGTTTATTTTCATTGTAAGTTTGAAGTTAAGCCCTCAAGTTCTATCTTCTTCTGAAAGTGTTAATAATAAATAAGGTTTTAGTGGTGCTAGCATCATAAAGGTTGTGTAGAATTTTATAAACCTCAATAAGGTCACCTCTTAAACGTCTGAGATACTCTAAACTTGGCAATTTCAAATATATTTCAGTCTCTCTTCGTAATCCATAAAAAATAGATTATTACCTGTACCAACAATTTTCTTTGCAAATCTCCTTTGGACACCCTCACTATGTTCAATATGTTTTTTAAGATATATGGGAACCAAACAGGGTTACCATACTCTAAAATAGGGCGAACTAAGGCTTTAAACAAAGGCACCACAATCACTTCTGATTTATTAGATATTGTCCTAATCAGGAGACCTGCAATATGATTAGCTTTCTTGATAACTCCATTGATGTGAGGTTCAAAACACAGGGATGGATCTACAGTTAAACCAAGGTCTTTTTCTGCATAATGTGTTTTCCAGTGCTCTTTTGACATCACCATCATTCAACTCAACTATGCATAGGATTCTTTTTACCCAAATGCAAAACTTTACACTTTTAACTGTTAAAACTCATTAACCAAGTGTCAGACCAAGTGACTAAAGAATCAATACACCTCTGAATCTTCTCTTTAGATAACAGGTTATCATATCATATACTGAATGTTACTTCTTCTTCTTCTCTTGAGGGCTCACGGTCAATGAGCTGACCATTCTGGCTTCTTCTTCTCCTTAGGCAGCCAACTTCATCACGTTGAAGATTCTGCTGCACTTTAGGGGGTAGTACAAAAAAGAGAGAAATAGCAAAAGATAAAGTACTTACAAAGCGAAATAACATTATGGGGAAAAAGAAAATTAATGATTGCAAGATAGT
This sequence comes from Phymorhynchus buccinoides, assembly GCA_017654935.2. Taxonomy (NCBI): domain Eukaryota; kingdom Metazoa; phylum Mollusca; class Gastropoda; order Neogastropoda; family Raphitomidae; genus Phymorhynchus; species Phymorhynchus buccinoides. The sequence goes on along the minus strand of CM065681.1, from coordinate 22,812,956 downwards.
CAGGAAAAAACTGAAGTATTTATAGATCTATGTAGAAAGATATTCATGAGATTCAAAACTGAATGAAGTTAGTTAGATATTTGAAGATTTGATTTAGAAAAAAAAAAGGTGGGGTGGGATGGAGGGGGTTGGGGTGGGTGGGTGTGATAGAGAGAAAGACGAGTTAAAAGTCATGCCCGACCGTTAAATGCCCCCAGTCTAGCCAGGGACACCCGGGCCCCACATGATGCATGTAGAGTGTGTCATGCACGACCGTTAAGTCCCCCCAGATCAGCCGGGGAAACACGGGCCCCACATGATGCATGCACAGGAGTATTTGCATTTTGCGGACATGCATATAAAGGCAGGGGGGAGGGGTCTGTTTTTAGGTGTGGGAATGCAGGGTGGGAAGTGTGGGGAGGGGAGGGCAGAGGAATGGTTGTTTAGTAGAGGTGCTTTTGGAGGCCCCTTTTGAAGGCAATATTCATGTCTTCTTCTTCTCTTGAGGGTCCACGGTCAATGAGCTGACCATTCTGGCTCCTTTTGAAAAAAGATTGAATATTTTGTTGATTGGGTGTAAATACATTCATACCATAGCATAGCATTGGCACTATAGGCTTCACAGCCTTTCACCCGCTATGTAGTTTCTCTTGTATTGTCATTCATTGTTTTGTATTTTAGGATGCTACGTTTGATGATAAGCCAGACAAGCCAAGGCATAGCCTCCAAATTTACTTCTTTTACGCAGTACGTGGCCACAATCTTCTTCTTCTTCTTCGTTGTCTTCGCTGTGCGTGGCCACAATAAACACTTTGATTATTTTGCCACGGAACCAGGAGGTTCTACCACTTATGCCGGAAGAAAAGGCTCAAACTCAGTGAAAGCCTGAGAAGAAACTGAAATTCAATGAAAAGTTAGGCCTTAGACAGAAGAGGGACAGGTAAAAAGATAAAGGATTAAGTGCTTGCACTGGGTTAAGTCTTAAGACGATTAAACCCCCCAGTTCAGCTGGGAAGGAACAGGCCCCACTTCCAGCAACAAGCAATTTAAGCAGAAAAAAAAAGGAAGAGAGTTTGGGTTGCTAGCCCAAAGACCCCTGAGTGGGGACATCAGGCATGATGGGTGCAGCAGGCGGGTGTCATTCAGGTGCTTCCAGACTCTGGCTGCGAAAGTCTCTGGAGTTCTGGCCTCCACTGCTGATGTAGGCAGGTCGTTCCACTCCCTGATTGTCCGGGGAAAGAAGGAACTCTGGCGATACTGCGTGTGACACTGAGGGATGAGGAGCTGCTGCGAGTGACCTCTTCGTTGCCGCTCTGGCTGAGGTATGAGCTTGTTCCTGTTTACACTCACCATGCCATTGAGTATTTTGAAGAGCATGGTGAGTCTGGTGGTCTGTCGGCATTGCTGCAGCGAGTTCCATCCCAGTCTCTGGAGCATGTCGGTGACGCTGGCTGATCTATGGTATCGATTCAAAACGAATCTGGCAGCCCTGCGTTGGATCGATTCCACCTTGTCAATACTCTTTTGAGTGAAGGGGTCCCAGATCGAGAATGCATATTCAAGGAGAGGTTTGACAAAGGCCATGTAGGCCTTATCTCTCAACTCAGTGGAGGCTATCTTGAGGTTTCTTCGCAAGAAGCCAAGAGTCTGACTAGCCTTCGCTGTGATGGTATTCACGTGGACGTCCCAGGTTCCATTTGCCGTGACTCCCAGATATTTTGCAGTTTGCACTGTATCCATGATATATGCCCATGTTTTGGTAAGGATGCTGTGAGGGCTTCCTGCTGCGTGTGACTGGCAGAGTTTGGCATTTCCCAGGGTGAAACTGCATGTCCCATTTCTTCTCCCATTCCTCAAGGCGTTGGAGGTCTTGCTGTAAATGGGCATGGTCTTCCCCTGAGAAGATGAGCCGATACACTGCAGTTTCATCAGCAAAGAGCCTAGCATTTGATGACAATTTTTCTGGCAGGTCAACACACCGATTATTATTTACTTGTTATAATTCAATGCAACTATTCAATTGTTTTGGAATTCGAACACACAAAGCAAAGACTATGTTTTTAAATCACCAGGGAGAAACGCGACGTACCCTTTTGTAACTCTCCTGTAAGTCTTGCAGTCAACGATTGTGAACTAGACCTTAAAAAAAAAAATGCAGACGAGACTCGACTTCCGTGTTGACAATGATGGGAAAGCTAGTCGTACTCCTTATTTCCGTATTATTTTTAATCTCTGCCTTCTATAACAACAATTTGCTTGGAGTTTTTATGTTTGAAAAGCTGTAGTTTTAATGTTCAGATATGCTGGATAAGATTGCGTACAAAATAATTGTATCTATTCACTTTAGTTATTACGAAAATATTAGGAACAGTTGTGTTGTGATAGAGGCGTAAACATGGCGTCAAATGTGATGTCTTGGAAAGATGATATTATCCAGCAACTGAGAAAACGAAATAAGGATCAGACAAGCTCTTTTTCCAGCCTGATCTTAGCAAGTATGGTTTATTTTCTTGTTTGGGGGCTCTTTAAATGCTTGTCTTACTTCATTTTATTCATTTATTATTAAGGAAAAAAGAAACAGAAAGTGAGAATCTCAGTCTGTTGCTCAATCACTCATTCACTGAGATGAATCTGACTCAGTGAGTGCTGTTCATCAGTTATTTTTATTGTATGACTCATGAAATTGTTACGTGAAAAGTGGTTGCTATTTTTAAAACTTCTCAAGCTACTTATTTAATTTTTAAAAATTGTTACTAGAGACTAACATTAGTAACATGAAGAAATGATAATAATAATTAATATATTACATTATTAGACTAATAATAAATAAAGCTAGCTCTCTTCGATGACAAAATTCATCCTCAGAGTGCTTTACAATATTCTGAGAATAAAAGGCGATCATCTGGGCGGCCAAGGAAATTATTACTGTGTACAGATATCTATACTACTATATTTATTACTACATGACCGAAGTCCCCAGTTATTACACACAACAGAACCATCAAAAGGATGATGGTGGTTGTCTACTGCAGGAAGAAGAAAGAGAAAAAAATCAAGTAGAAGATAACTTTATTACAAAACATTAAGAAGAAGCAGCCAAGAAACAACAACATATAATATTAACAATTTCAAGAACCTTTTGGATGAAATTCCAAAATATAGAGATTTTGTTATGACTTTGATTGATGCTATGAAATTGCTTATACATTAGTGATGTTTGCAAATCAGACACCATACATAAAGATTGTACCAATGATGAGACGCAGGGGTTAACAGTAACCATTGCCCGACTGCCCGGGGCAAGTGCGCAGCCGTGTCGGGCAGGCCAAGCTTCTGTTAAATGTGCCCGACCGGGCAAGTGAAATTTTTGACAACCAACACTTATTTTCTCCATAAACGAACGCTCATTGCCTGTATTATTCAGCGCAGCTTCTCATGTCTGTGTTTTTTTTAACGTAACTTGCGACAGAAAGCTCACAGAGCAGACGACAGTTTATGAAGCGCATCGCAGTGTTTACTCGCCAATGACGCAGTTTCATGCAAGACGTCTTCCCATTGGCTCCTAATTTGGGCAGGAAAGCCAATGGAAATTCATATTGCGAAGTACTTGGCCGACGCGTGTTTGCACACCATGTGGATGATTTGAGATTGATCTGTCTAAAAACATTGTCATGGCTCAGCAAACCTTGCTTTCCTTTCTTGGAAAACGACCGTCACAATCAAAATCCGCAAGTTCTGCCAATAACGAAATTGAGAAAGCGAAACGACGTAAACACCAGAAGGCTGACCACGAAGAGGAACGAGAACGGCGTTTTCAGTTCAAATGGTTGAAAGAGTTTCCGTGGCTGACTGTCAACGATGAAGACGAAACAACGGCAATGTTATTATGTGTGTGTGACTAGCAATACACCTGAATTCCGGGAAAGTCCAAAAGCTGTTTGGGCAAGTGAATTTTTCTTTAACTTGCCCGACTGAGCAAGTGGGAAAAAAAGTTACTGTTAAGCCCTGGGATGATTTATAGGCCGCGAGGCCTAGGCCATGATGCCTGCCCCTATCACTACTACTACTACTACTAACAAAATAATAATAATGTAATAACAATTTAACAATTTAAAGTAATAATTAAAATGCTCACGGCCCTCCCTAACACCCACCCCCCCTCTTTTTTCACATGCACACTATAGGCTCTCAGGAACAATCACATCAGAAGAAGAAAAAAACCATAATAATAGTGAGGAAAATTTATATAGCGCCCATTCTACTATGTAGGCTACAGGGCACTTAACATATAATAGAAATGGAATAAAAACATGAAACAAAAATCCAATAACATGAGCAGATAATACACATAACAATCAGCAACAACAACTGCTGTGACTACTAACACTACTAAGTACTACTACCACCACCACTACTACTACTACCACTACCACTACCACCACTACTACTACTACTACTACTACTACTACTACTACTACTAGTACTACTAGTACTAAGTACTACTACTACTACTACACTACAGTGCATCCTCCCTTATAAGACCTTCAAAAATAATCAAAAATGAAGTCTTATAAGGGAGGTAATTTTAAACAAAGAAGGGCAATGTCTCAGAGAAGTAGGTCTTATGTGGGAGGGAGTCTTATAAGGGAGGTTCCACTGTACTTATGATAGGCCTAATACAAGTATGCATTGTCACACAATTCGCAAGCATGAAATAAAGGTATCTATTCACGACAACATACACACACACAGCACACACACACACACAAACACACACACACACACCACCACACACACACACAAGCAACACACACACATGAACACGCACGCATGTACCATGCATATACAGTCATATGCATAAGCGCATCACACACACAACACACACGCATGCACACATGCATTACACACACACGTGCGCGCATGGATGCATGCACGCACCCACAAACATACATAACCACACACACACACTCACACATGGAGCACGTGATGACGCACGTACACATAACAAGATGGACAAAGAGAATATTTGGTAATATTTCTAAGTTTTAGATGTACCCTGCAGCTGCAGTTTGAAGTAGTGGGTTTTTAGAGCTGGTTTGAACGTTACAAAGATTTAAGCATGACGAAGGCTGAAAGGGAGTGAGTTCCAGAGTGTAGCAGCTGAGACAGAAAATGCTCAGGAGCCATGGCATGAACAAATAAGATATTAAGAAGACGTTAAACACGATCTTTGATTGAACAGCAAACAAATTAAAAGCAAAAAACATGCCTATCTTTCATCAACACGCCCACCCCTACCCCACCTTTTTCACACACAAAGCATACGCACTCAGAAATGCAATGCATTGGCATTAAATGATAATTGATACGCCCTCAAACATGCATGGGCGTAAAATGACATACTTGAGAGAGAGAGAGAGAGAGAGAGAGAGCTGGGGGAGAGCTTGTCTGAGGGTGGATGGCTCTAACTTATCCCAAATAAGAAGTATCTACTTGCAAATATTGATATTTTTCTCTCTACCGGAATGGAACTTCACTCAGAAATAGTGACAGGTTTTCCATCTATAGGCAGAAGCTGCAGTTACGGCACTGTAGTCACAGCCTGAACTTGGTCAAAAGCACTGGAATTATGTATAGATCTAAAGAAACCCTCACTCTAATCTGACCTTCACAAGTTATCACAGGTTCCTTTCCGCTGCATGCGTGCGTACGTGTGTGTATGATTGTGCTATGTGTGATGTGTGTGTGCGCGTGCGCGTGCGCATGTTTGTACAAGTGTATGTTTGAGTAATTTTTTGTACATTTCAGTGATAATGTGTTTTCTGTGTGTTTGATGAAATGTGTGTGGGTCTGTGTGTGTATGTCTGTGTGCAAGAACACGTTCACTCGCGTGCGTGCATGTACATGCGTGCATGTCTTGTGCGTGTGTGAGTGTTTCAATGCTGATTGTAAAGCGCTTTGTGCTAGATAAAAAGCGCTATATAACTATAAGTGTCTGTTTATTATTGTTATAAAGACTAGCAGCCTGTAGCGGGTCTTGAATAAGTTTGTCACCTTCATCGGTCAGCTCGCTCCACATTCCGGGAGCCTCTTGTGTGAGGGTGGATGGCTTTAACTTATCCCAAACCCTATCCTTTACTTTAAGTTTACCTAAACTAAGGAAAAAGAAAATATTGTAACTGTGCAGGGCTCCCAATCGTCCCGCAAAATAAGGGGTCCCAGGGACTCCTTCACTTACAGTATAGAGGGTCCTAGAGGCGGGATAGAGGGTTCTAGTGGCATTGTGAATGCTAAAAAGAATTTTTCTTGTGCATCCCTGGGACATTCTTTTAGAGGGTCCTTTAGAATTTTAGTGCTTCATAGACCCCCAAATGGGGGTCCCTGGGAGCTCTGAGTTCGTCACCTTCATCAGTCAGCTTGCTCCACATTCCAAGAGCCTCTTGTCTGAGGGTGGATGGATTTAACTTATCCCAAACCCTATCCTTTACTTTAAGTTTAACCTAATCTAAGTGAAAAGAAAATATTGTAACTCTGTAAGTACTCAAAATCAGAAAAAATATTTGATGAAGACAAATCTGATTTGTAAGACTAAAAAGGGCAAATGTAAACTTTAGACCACTAACACATTCCTGTGCAGATCATCTGTTCTAAATGTGCTAATAAATTCTAAATTCTAATATGTTAATGAGTTGTTGATGTGAAAGTGAATGTGAATAGGAATATATATATAATTTTGTTATTCCGTGACTGATTTTTTAAAACTCAAGCTTACAGTCCTCTTTTAAAAGTCTGTAGATCTTTTCTTTTGATTTTCAAAATTCCTTGAGCTCTGGCCAACTTGTCTTCAAGTCGTTCACACATGTATGTCCGGAATTAATAGATAGCTGTCAATTTGATGCATTTGCGTCAAGGGAAGTAATTCTGTGTGCACACCATACCTTTGTCACTTCTAAACTCGCTTCGCCCCCTTTGACCACAATTTTGCCTCTGACTTTGCTTTTTTGTGGTTTGTTGTGAGGAAACCAATCGGTGTAGAGTTTTTCTATATAAAGTCTCTATATAAAAAAAAGTCTGATCTACCACTTCCCTATGTTTAAACCTGAAGTAAAAACCTGTAATCTTCTTTCATTTCTCCATTTGTTTATAATGTTTTGTTTGTGTGTATGGCTGGAGTGATTTGTGAGTTTTTTTAATAATTCAAAATCGTTGCGATGTGAATGAGTTAAGGTCTTTTCTTTTGGCATAAGAAGACTTTTCTCACTTTAACTTGTCACAAAGAAGCAACCTTTTGCTTTGTCTGGCTAAGATATGGGGTTCAGGATCAGGATCAATACGTTGCAGGTGCCAATACTGGCAATAGTCGCGACGGAACTAGCAGGCTGCATGTACCTACAGAAAATATACAGAAAAAGACCTAAAGCTTGGACTGGGTTAAGATCATTAACCCTCCCAGTTCAGCCAGGAAGGAACAGGCCCCACTTCCAGCAACAAGCAGGGGAGGGGGGGAATCTAATTTTAGTGGTCAGTTGGGGCAGGCTCAGATGGAGATCTGATCAGCGCTGATAGTGATAGAGCCTGCGTTGATGGTGGCCTCACATAACTTGTTCCACTCCACAGCAGTCCGCATGAAGAAAGAGCTACGATATTGCTCTGTTCTACATTCTTGGACATGAAATCCATGCGACTGGCTGATGACCTGTTGTTGGAGGATGTTTGTGGACTGGAAGCCTTCATATTTGGTGGGTTTGATCCTGCGACACTTTATATTTGCTGGAGCAAGAAACTGTTCCTCTGGGAGTGCAGGAATGTGGCCAATTCTTCTTCTTTTGCCAATTGGGGATGTTTATCCTGCCCCACGCTCCAAAGTCGAGTTAGTATTAGGGTTAGTATTACTGTTCGGTTAGGGTTATTTTCACGAAACGGAAAGAATGATGCATTGATATTATTTAAGCCAAAAAACAAGAGATGGAGTAAATAAACTGCACCTTTTCCCAAATGGATCTCTATAAAGAGAAGCTACTTCATTAATGAATGGAAAGAAGCCTCAATTGACTTTTTTCCTGTCAATGAATTATCTCCCCTGAAGAGGGAAGGACGATTAATTATTGGTAAATTGGCCCGTTTAAGACAACTTCATGTTTAGCAGAAGGAAAGCTTGTTTAATAGAACAGCCTGGATAAATGAATGGGCAGAGCTAACCAAGGCTTTCACTGAATGAAAGGGATTAAATCCAGGTATGCATAAAGAAACAGGAGTCTTAACTTTTCATTTGCCAGACTAACAGCCCTTCTGATCATGGGTTGAGCATTGCAGCAGCCTTGTATCCATAGCCTCTACAGTTTCTTTAAGTTTATTGGATTTGGAGAAGGAAAACAGCTTGATGTCTATATAAAGGAGCATACGGAATTACCAAAAGATAAAGATTTTCCATAAACATATCAGGGCTCTCGTTTTTGTTGGACTATGGAGGGTCTTTTCACCCCTAATTTTCTCTGGGGTTTGTCACCCCCCAAAGTGAATTTATTAGAGGGTGAAAAATAAGTGTAAAAGAAGGGGGAGGGGGGAATCTAATTTTAGTGGTCAGTTGGGGCAGGCTCAGATGGAGATCTGATCAGCGCTGATGTAAATTCACCCCCAAAGTGAAAGTTGAACACTATCCTTGTATCCATACTGTTACAGACAACAAACTGTGGGAACTGTCGACGGCGCTAAAAAACAAAAACACACAACTTCAAACCGACCATGAGCGACTGAAGGCGGAAAATTTCCAGCTGAGTATCAAGGCTGACTCTGGGTAAGTGACTCATATGATTAATTAATTTCATGGTATTTGACCATCATAGACAAACCTAGCTTCTTTAACTTTAAGTGCTCTTAGAAGATGCTGGGAGATGCTTGGTCTTGTTTGAATTACTCGAATTAGCCAAGCATCTTATAGAAAGATTAAAACAAATGGATGGTTTATTATGTGTGTGTGGGTGGGCGGAGGGGAACGGTTCAGTCTGTGCTAGAATTTAAATTTGATTTTACATACACTATTTGTTTTATACACCTTTTTTACCTTTGGATTGTTCTTCATTTACTTTTAGCTAAATTGATGGCTTACATGTGTGTGTGTGTGTGTGTGTGGGGGGGGGGGGGGGGGGGGGGGGGGGTCTGTGAAATAGATTACATTTGGTTGATTTTACACACAGTATTTGATTTGTACAACATTTTTACCTTTGGGTTGTTTTCAATTAATTATTCCTATGCTTGTTTACTTTTAGCTAAATTGATGGGGAGGTGTAGGGGGACAGTTCAGTCTGTGAAATAATTTGCATTTGATTTTACATACAGTACTTGTTTTGTACATCCATTTTTACCTTGGGTTGTTCTCAATTAATTATTTTTATGCTTGTTTAATTTCAGGCTTATCATTTTAATGCAAATTATGATATTATTTTCTCTTTACAAACAATGTCATTAATTTGCTCTGTTTACCTTTATCCAAGTTGGTGTGTGTGTCCGTCTGTCTGTCTGTCTGTCTCAGTGTCTGTTCAGAGATTTCAGTTTGTGCCATCCTTTTCATTTGCTTTTCGATACATTTAATTGTTTTCATTATTTCTATGCCTTTTCAGATTTTATGAACACATTTATTTCTGTACATTTTCTTGTGTGTGTGTGCGCGCGCGCATGTGTGTGCGTGCGTGCGTGTGTGTGTGTGTGCGTGCTTGTGTGTGTGCGTGCTTGTGTGTGTACTGAATAGCATTACTTTATTATGTTTTACTGTTTGCTGTGATGTTATTATTATGATGTTCTTTATTATTAATGTTTACTTATTTGTGGGGGGTGGGGGGGGGGGGGGGGGGTTTACTTATTTGTGTGGGGGGGGGGGGGGGGGAGGTGGGAGTGTGTGTGTGCAAACTTAATTGGTCTATGTGAATAACATGTGCTTCTATGCATGTATTTTATGTCTTAGTTTATTATATAATGTCTCGTCAGTTTTAGATTTAATTGCATGCTGAAAAGATTTTCTTCATTTGAAGACAATAAAGAAATTTGAATTGAATTTGAATTTCAATTGAATGAATTTGAATTTGAAAAAAAACCAATGTCTGGACATTGATCAGGTTTCAGAAAATTTTGTGATTACACACTGTATGGTTCAGTGCGAATCATTTGAATTATGTTTACATAAAAATGAAATAGTATCTTAAACCTATGGGGAAGGAAAAAGCACCACCCAGTGTTTTAAAATCAAGGTTTAGATCTTTTACCCCAGCTTTTATCTCTGTTCAGAAGGTATTTCCTTTGAATGAGAGTGGAGACTAAAAAAACCAAGGTTCTTTGTACAACAGATGGCTAGCATCATTTGTATGTTTTTCATCCCATTGCACCTCTCAGAAGAGGGGGCCATTGTGTGATAGTAGTAATACTAGTAGTAGAAATATGAGTCATAGATGTATGTAAGACTGTTCTAACTTGTTGATGACAAATACCATTTGAAATGAAGATGAGATGAAAGATATGAGAACAAGCCAATGCACCTACATGCCAAGTTTGAAGACTCTAAGTCCAACGGTGTAGAAGTTATGGCCCCTTAAAGATTTTAGGTTTTCAAGGTCATACGTCAAGGTCACAACACCGATAATTTATGTGCCGATGCCTTCCTCTCTTGGTGACACACCACCACACAAAATTTGAAGCGATTCTATCAAACGATTCGGGAATCTATGTCCTTGGGACAAACATTTTCAGACAGACAAGAAAAACAACAATAAAAAAAACATGCAGCAAACACAGCATCCTTTGCCCAGTGTAAAACTGGGGCAAAGGACAAAAACAGTGAATGTGGAAAAAAATGATGCAGGAAACAAATGACCATTGTTTGTATTAGGTACTTTATAGTCACAGAGGCGTCTCTGTGAAATTCGGGTTGCTCCCACCTGGAGAGCGAGTCGCAGCCAGAGGCGCGCCACCCAATTTTTTGCATGCGATTTTGGTCACTGATGAGGGGAGGGGTGTGTGTGTGTGTAAATTTTTGACCAAATGACAACTTTTTTGTTGCCACTGGGTTTAGTGTATGCTAAGTGCATGGGCACACGGGACCTCGGTTTATCGTCTCATCCGAAAGACTCCACGTTCAGACCGTTAAGGACCGTGTGACAGTCATTAAGTTTTGACTATGTTAAGTTAGATCAGCCTGATGTATGATTCATCAGTGGTGTTCGAAGGCTTACATTAAGATTTTTTCTAGCTTTCAATATCTATTTTTTTTCTCTTTGACTGTTTGAGTCTTTATATCCTAAAATCTTTCTTTCTTTTTTTGTCACACTTCATTGAGATTCGCAGCTAATGGTTTTATGTGCTCGTCTTTCTTGTCTTGTGCTCACACATCAAGAGCTCTCTCTCTCTGTCTCTCTCTCTCTCCTACTCTTTCTTTCTCTTTCTCTTCCCTAACCCCCCCTGTCTTTGCTCCCATCTACCCTCACGCACACACACGCACACACACACACACACACACACACACACACGCACACACACACACACACGCACACACACACACACACACACACACACACACACACACACACACACACACACACACACACACACTCATTGCTATATACATGTACTCTCTTTAGCATAGCAGTACATTGCCACATGATTGTGCTCTTCTCTTGTCACAGTTTTATATAACTGTTGAGGAAGACAGTTTAAAGACTGACACTGGCACAGTAGCAGGCAGAGAATTGAATTAATTTGTGAGAGTTGCTACTGGAATTGAATTGGCAGATATAACTTTAAAAGCTGAAACTATCTAAGACAAATTCAAAGGGAAGGAATTGTTGCATAATAAGACTACTAAACACTCTTGAATAAACTTTATGAAACACAATCTAGACCTAGACAAGGAAGTCGGTATCTAGAACAAACCTTCCTGGTCACTGTTTGTGAATATCCCCCTGAATACTCTTTGTGAAGCTCTTTGTTGCTACTGGATACTATAGGGTATCCTTGGACCATTGGCTCTATGCTCAATACTGTTATAAGTATCGCTAACATTGCATTCTTGGCTTCAATATTACCTGATTTAGTTTACCATACCCCTTCCGAATTCCTCCTGCCTCTTTTCTTCTCTGTTAAAGTGTTTTTGTCTCTTATTTACCTCTTTTTCTTAGCATGTTTGCCCACCTCTGTCTGCTAACTCTCTCAGTTCCTGTGTCTATCTCTGTGTTTCCCTCTCCCTTCTGTTTCTCTTTCTCTAACTGGGTCTATCTCTATTTCTCTTATCTTCACATACACAGACAGGCACCTGACACACAAGCAATCATGTGTAGACACACTTACACACAAACACACAGAGAGATATAGACACACACAGACAGACACACATACAGACAGACACACACACACAAACACACGCATGCACGCGCACACGCACACGCACACACACACACACACATACATACACACACTGCTAACAGCAATGTTGTTCTCTTTTAAGCAACATTTTCACAGCAATAGTAAGAGAGGTTGTCAACAGCCACACAAAGCTCTAGATTTAAGATAAAAGATGGTAATGAAACAAGGAAGTTAACCGAAGAGTAGAGGGGAGGGAGGGACAGGAGAAGGGAGAGAGAGTCGTAGAGAGGGAGAGAGAGAGATGTTTTGGTTTGATTGTTTAAAGAGGGTCTATAATGTTTTATTGCCAAAGCCCTGTGATGAGGTGGGATGTTGGTGGGAAGGGTGGAGGGTGGTGTGAAAGTGAGCGTGCAAGCGGGGCGTATGAAGTGTGAAAGAAACTTTTAAAGCATGTAATTACAATTTATTTTGTTCCTTTATAAATTGTTTGGTTTCTTGACATGTCCACAGGAAAATTATCCTTGTTTTTATGAGGACAAAATAAAAGTTGAGTTGAGTTGAGCTCACAAATTTCCCATGTGTGAGGATATTTCCAAACCTGAGCAAGTACAAATAAGACTGGTGCGGGGCATTTGCTTACTACCATATTTTTCTGACTTCAATCCTCAAAGGTTTTGGTCACGCTGTCTAAAAAGACTGTAAGTGACTTGAGGTTGCGCAATGCTTCCTAATTTTTATTAGGAAAAAAGAAACTATAAGGCAATACTTTTTTTCTCAGGCTAAGACCCCTGCCGCCTGCGCCTTATAATATGACTAGTAATATACTTGAAAATATTATAGCAAAATCTGATTTTTGGGGGTAAAATTGTGTGTGTGTGTGTCTGTGTGTGTGTGTGTGTGTGTGTGTGTGCGCCTTATAGTAAAAAAGAAAAGAAAAGAAAAGAAGTATTGTCTATTTCAGTATTTGACATTTAATTTACCAACTAAACTTGGTGTCTAGACTTCTAGATGTCTTCTGCCTTCCTCCATCTCCCCCCTAATATCCTCTACCTTTCTCTGTTCTTTTGTTTATACCCCTATACCATTTTCTCCACTTACACAGACTGTCAGTATCAAAACACTGTTCTGTCTTCATCAAACATTGCATAGCAACTATGGAGAGAAAGAGAGAAATCAGTTGAGAAGAAAAAAATCAAAAGCAAAAGAATTAAAAAGACAACTGACCGTTTCGGTTACCCTGTGTTAGTGACTATTATGAAGATATATCCCCCGCAAGCTGTGTGCTCTTACTCAATGTGAGAGGTAGAGAGCAATTGTGAGTTATACTGTACTTTGATTACGAGCTTGGTGTGCATCTCGGTTACCTGGTGAACCGCACCTCTTTATTTTGGTCTTCCCCTTTCCATGTGGGGGGGGGGGGGGGGGGGGGGGGGGAGGGGGGGGGAGAGGAGAGAGAGAGAGAGAGAGCATTATTATTTTGGTTGTCAGTCTGTCTGTGCCCATGTGTGTGTGTATTGTTTTTATGAATGTATGCATTTGCATGGTGTGTATGCTTGCAAGCAAGACAATATTCATGCTCAGTGATGCATGGCATAAATCCTTGATAGATCTGTCATCAGTGGGTTTGTCATGTCCTACTGTATGATGCTAGGATAGGACACCAACTGCTATAAAGGAGGGCTTGTCTTTGGCTCTCTTGATTGATGGCTTGTCTCTGTCACAGTGATGAAAGGCTTTTCCTCTATTTGGATCTGCTGAGGAATGGTACAGGGAGACCTAGAAGAAGGAAAGGGTATATATATTTGTATCTGAGACAACATCGTGTGAACTGTTAAACAGTGTTTCCCTTTTTTTTTTTTTTTTTTTTTTTGGGGGGTGGGTGGGGTGGTGTTGCAAAGTGTTATTTTTGGAACACAAGAGAGAGAGAGAGAGAGGGAGGGAGGGGGAGAGAGAGAGAGAGAGAGTATGTATACAGAAAGAAGCTTGGTTTTCAGTGAAAGTACATAATCTTTGAGCTTGGTATTTCTGTTTTGAGCAATGGATGCCTCAATTTTCATTGTAAGCTCTCTGTACTTGAGCAGGAAGTTTGGAAAACAGCTTCTAGAACATGAATCATGGTATGCTGTTTGTACATCACCTTTTTGTTGCATTAATTTATCATTCTAATAACATATAATTAATATTTGATTGCTTACTGTCCATTGTTACCTACCAAGATATTTAAATTACCTGTAAAATAATGGGTCTTTCAAAGAAAAAGGACATGCCAGAGTATGGAGAATATTTTTGTTGTTAAGTTTTGTCCAAGTAAACCTGTTGTGTAAAGTGTGTGGTTATTGTTATAATAATTCTTGATATTAGCCAGGGCTGTGAATTGTATCTGTAGATATCTGATGTTGGTGTTGTTGTTGAATTTGACATGTTTATACATATTCCAGGCAATAAGTCAAACGCATAATATAATTAACTAAACCTTTTCTCTGCTGACACAAGAATATTTTGTGTTCCACAATACCACAAGAAGTTCCAGGGAGGCCATGCTTTTGCTTACGTTGGCCCTGTGATCTGGAACAGCCTACCTTTCTCTGTCCGTCATGCACAAACCCTCAGCTCAAAACTGGTGTGGTGTGATGTGGATTGGACTAGGCTGGCAGAACGACTGGCAGTTTGGTCTGGTTTGCATTTTGCTACCCGTATTGGCTGCCTGGGTCACACTCATGATTTTGGTATGCGCTTGCATGTAAAGTAGCCTTTGGGTAAGAATATCTTTTCTGTGTGGTTGTGTGTGTGTGCTGTGTTTGTGTATGTGTGCGTGTGCATGTGTGCACGCGCACATATGAAGTATATGATTTGTATTTAATATATATATTTCTGATTGTTTTGTGTTTATTACTATTGTTATTGTCGTTGTCTAAAGTTAACTTTGTAAGCGCTCTGAGCTCTTTGGAGAAAGAGCGCAACAAATATCCATTATTATTATTATTATTTTTAATTTCTTTGCAGTGGCCAAGGAGGAGGGGACAGAGCCCATGCCTTGGAACAGAAGCTTTACCGTGCACAGGAAGAACTTACAGAGCTGCACAAGAAAAAGGGAGAGGTGAGTCTAAATAAAAGAAAGGGTGAATGGGCACTGTCTCCTTTGCTTCCATTATTTCACTTCGAAAAGAGCATGCCATTGGGGAAATCACTCAAAACATGCTCACATACAGGTGTAGTTCTGGATTCTTAACTCTTCTAGTGCCATGTATTTTATGACATTCTTGGTTGTCCGTTGCATCTCAACTGACAAGAGGGGACGTAACTATTTTATCGAGTGTACATGCGTTGCTTTAACAGAAAAATCACTGACATAAGCTCTGAAAATAGACAAACACATGGCTG
>CM065681.1:22789751-22792251 GCA_017654935.2 Phymorhynchus buccinoides | reverse complement strand
ACTTGAGAGTCATTTTCCTCATTTGTAATTTTATGCTTTTGACACAGTTATAGTCAAGTGAGAATTAAAAACATCAGTGATATAAATTTTTATGAGGCTTTTCCTTTCTTGCATTGAGTATTGATGAAGCAAATCTTAATGAGTGTTTTTTGTATTAATTAATTAATGTATTTTAGTATAAATGATGCGCATAGATGTGACAGTGTGCATTTGTAAGATTTTGATTCTGAGTTATTGCTTTCCTAATCTTGTGTTTCAAATGCATCTGTGTGTGTGTGTGTGTTTGTTACTGTGTATGAGTGTGTTTTGTGTTTTCAATGCGTCCTTTGTGCAAGTCCGTGTGCATGCATGTGTGGTGGTGGTTGTGTGTGTTAGAACTCAACAAAATCTGCTTTGCTTGTGTACTGAATAGAGTCTGCTTATTTGAGCCCATGGATTATGCTCACATGGGTTTTTTTTGTCTGTCACTCTATGTTTCTGCATGCAGGGAGAGAGTGATGCTACCTGGCTGTTTAACTCCAGTGTGTACCATGGCCAGTGTACCAAGCAGGGCATTATGCAAATTTGTAAGTACCGTTGGGGGAGTGAGTGGATGCCTCATGCCTCCGTACGAGGAGCTGGATAATCCTGCCCCCTTCACAAGTCTCTCCCTGTGGAGATTCTGGGGTGTCTGGTACAAACGGTTACCCCACCTTCTAGAAGTTCTGTGCTTGTAACTTCCTCTAATCTGTCACTCTTTTTGACTCAGCCTTTTCCTTTTGCTTACTTTCATCTACTAGAGTACCAAAGGGGGTTGCGTACCTCTTAAAATGACGCATAAAATAATGCAAGCATGACGTGACAGTTATTTTATTTTACAATCTCTACGATTTTAAGTGGGGGTATGCACGTACCCAACCAACACACAGACCTGTTAGTACTCTTTCTTTCTTTGTCCTAGAAACTCTTACAAATATTTTCTCCAGCCGATGACGGACATGCTGGGCCTAATTATTTCTTAGTTAGGCACAAAACGGCAGCATGACGCATCTGCTGTCTTATGACATGAAACTGAGTGATCATCGAAGAAACTCTTCACTGGTTGCCCTGTAGCTGCTGTTCCTCCTGTTTCCAGGACTAACTTTTCAGGGTATTCCCTGTTATTACAGAAAATTGAACCCCCGTGGGGATACTGGGGGGTCTTTTGTATAAATAGTTCTCCCACCTTCTGGAAGTTCTGTGCTTGTAACTTCCTCTTATCTGTCACTCTCTTTGACTCTGCCTTTTCCCTTTGCTTACTATCATCTACTATCTTTCTGCCTTACCGGTCCATTCTCCTGCCTTTTTTCACGAAACACTTTGAAAAACATTTCCTCTAGCCGAAGTTGGACTTGCTGGGCCTAACTATCTCTTGAGATAGTTAGGTACATAATGGCAACATGACGCATCTGCGCTCATAATTGACAGGAAACTGTCTGAGCGATCAAAGAAGAAGAAGAGAAAATTGAAACTACAATCAAGGGATCTTGGAACACATGTGTGTGTTCTGCAAACTACCAGATATCTTGTAGAGCTTTAAGATTTTGTGTAAACAGTCTCCTATAGAGTTCACGTATCCTGTAAGTGCCATTCTGTTACGACATCTCATGTTGGTTAGGTACTGTTATGTTTTAAGAGTTCAAGAAAGGATGACTTTGTGAATGTAAAATAAGTCAATGTTTGACAATGTTGTCATTATAATACACTTAAAACATTACATGGTCATTATAAGATATTTATAGATATGTGACTTTTAAACACTTAGAACTTGATTTTATGATTTATGAAATGCCAAGGTCGTGACTGTTATTTTAAATGCAAAAAGCATGCCACAGCTCACATTCTCAGCATCAGAAAGTTAGACCCAGATTTCACTGCCTAGGCCCTAAGCTTTCCCATTTTCCAGCAGCAGTGAGCCTGCCAAAAATAGACCTCTCCCTTTTGTTTTCTCCTGCTGCCTTCAAGGCCTTTCTGACCTTTTAGTTACCTCTCCCTTACTGGCTGGATAGAGATAACAGTCTCTCTCTCTCTCTCTCTCTCTCTCTCTCTCTCTCTCTCTCTCTCTCTCTCTCTCTCTCTCTCTCTCTCTCTCTCTCTCTCTCTCTCTCTCTCTCTCTCTCTCTCTCTCTCTCTCTCTCTCTCTCTCTCTCTCTCTCTCTCTCTCTCTCTCTGGTGGCATAGGTAGCGAGTTTAAAATTAGAACAGCAGTGGTGCTGGCTCAGATGAGAAGCAGGCAGGAAAAAGGAAGGGTAAGTGGCTAGAGTGGGCCAAACTTTATGAAGCCAGAATGCAGCAGAAAAGCATGCTGTGATGCTCTTGGGATTAAAATTGAGATTAGAATTATGTAAGCATCCTTATAATGTTAAAGACGATTGAGAGCCTAGCCAAGCTGCTCGACTGAAGATTACTGGGAAGAAACAAGACAAGTAGGAAACAAGAAGGGCCTACAAGTGGAAAGAGCATGAGAGTGAGAGAGTGAGTG
>CM065681.1:22724751-22784751 GCA_017654935.2 Phymorhynchus buccinoides | reverse complement strand
ATTCCTCTGTTACAGGTGTAACAACCTAATGACTGTGTTACAGATGTGAAGACAGTCTTTCCTCATTCTAGTTAACAGCCTAGTCACTGGATTGCAATGTAGCTTCCTAATTCCTCTGTTACAGGTGTAACAACCTAATGACTGTGTTACAGATGTGAAGACAGTCTTTCCTCATTCTAGTTAACAGCCTAGTCACTGGATTGCAATGTAACTTCCTAATTCCTCTGTCACATGTGTAACAACCTAATGACTGTGTTACAGGTGTGAAGACGATCTTTGCTGGTTCTAGTTGTAACGACCTAGTCACGCTGCACGGCAACCACATCGTCAGCGGTCATTTCGACAAAAGGGTTCGGTTCTGGGACACGCGCAGTGACACCAGCACCAATGAAATCATGCTGCAGGGCCGGCTGACTTCCCTCAGTTTAGCACCAGGTGATTGTGTGTGTGTGAGTGTGTGTGTGTGTGTGTGTGAGTGTAAGTGTGTGTATGTGTCAGACCTGTTTACTCTACTCTTTTCGAGTAGTATTCTACTCAATTTGGACCTCTACTAGTACTACTCTTCAAAATTGATAATAATGCTCTTTAATTCTTAATTGCTACTCATTTTCAGTGAACCTGTTTACTCTACTCTTTTCGAGTAGTATTCTACTCAATTTGGACCTCTACTAGTACTACTCTTCAAAATTGATAATAATGCTCTTTAATTCTTAATTGCTACTCATTTTCAGTGAACAGTGTTTGATGGTTTTAATGAATAGGACTACACATTTCGCACGAAGCGTACTCATTTCAGCTATCCAAACTACTCAAGAATTGTGTAGAGGGGAACCAGGTCTGGACTGTGTGTGTGTGTGTACACGCACTTGTGTAAGTGTGTATGTGTTTGCACGCACATGTGTGTGTGTTTATGTGTATGTGTGTGTGTTCATGATGTGTGTTATTTTCAAGTTGTATCTCAGATGCTTAGGAAACGCTGGTTGGTAAATTAACGTTTGATCACTCATTTTACTTGCGATTATTTTAGATATGATAATGCTCTAGTTCTTTTCTTTTTTAACCAAGCTTTATGTCCTGTTTATTTATATATCATTTTTTTCAAAGCATTTTACTTGAAAGCTCAAAAAATGAATCCCTAATCATGTCCCTTTTGTCATCCAGATCGTAGCCAGTTGTTGTGTTGTACACGAGACGACTCCATGAAAATCATTGACCTCAGGATGAACCAAGTATCCACCACCCTGGTGTAAGTGTTCTGCTTTTTGTTCTTGATATTAATGTTTTGGTAAAGGTCAAGATGTGCCACCCCCCCTACCTATCTCAGTTAATTGTATTTTTCCGTTATTGCCTTTCTTACCATACATAAAGCTGTATTTTAGGAACATTTTTAGCTAATAACCTTTTTGGAATACTAACCCTAACCCTAACCCTAGCCCTAACCCTAGCCCTAACCCTAACCCTACCCCCCACCGTATAAGACGGAAAAACGCAACGAACCACAACTGTGACAAATCGCGGTGTACTGCAGTACATAGTGGGGGGTAGGGTTAGGTTTAGGGTTAGGGTTAGTATTCCAAAAAGGTAATTAGCTAAAAATGTTCCTAAAATACAGCTTTATGTATGGTAAGAAAGGCAAAAACGGAAAAATACAATTAACCGAGAAATGCATGGGGGGTGGCACATCTTTACCTTTACCAATGTTTTTATATAATAATGCCTTGTAAGTATTCTGCAATCTAAACAATGCCTTGTGGATTTTGCCTTTAAAAAAACTGTCCTTTTATTTTGTTGTTGATTTTTTTCAGCTTTTATAATATCCTCCAATTATTTGGGTTATGTTTTGTACTTTGATTTCAGAGCCGATAATTTCAAAGTGGGCAGCGACTGGTCAAGAGCAGTGTTCAGGTATGGGGAAAATAACAGCTCTCATTTTGATGGTGCATAGTACTACAGATAAGGTAGACAGTGCAGTGATGTAGCAGTTCCCCATTGGTCTTAGCATATATCAAACGCATGTACATATTGGGCATACATATGTGCAAGCACACAAGCAATCAAGCTTGTATGCATGGAAGCATGCAAACACACACATGCATGCACGCACATGTTAAACTCGCACACACTTCCTCTCATCAGACACCCTTGTAGTCTTTCGATTTAAACGCATCCCATTTCCTCCGAAGTCGGAGTGTGGCTGCCCACGTGGCGGGGTAATCAAAAACGGTCACACACGTAATGTTCTCATCCCTAGCTGGTGCATTTGTACCATAGTGTTCAAGTACTTTGGCTTTTGGTATGATCCCTGGAGTCTTTAATCCAGGGTAAGACGACAACAACAACACAACAAAGACATCCCATAAACAAATTGTGCATATGTACTGTTACATACTTTTTATATCCATGACTATGCACTCACAAACACACCCATGTATGAAAATGGATTATGCTGTTTGTGTGTTCTAATCTGAAATAGCTGTTTACTGACATTTTTCCCCTGAACACAAATCAGGAAGTAGGAATATGTGCCATTTTCTTTTTTTTCCCCTTTTTTTTCTAGCCCTGATGGGACATACGCACTAGCAGGGTCCAGTGATGGAACTCTGTTCATCTGGAACATTGGCAAGAACAAGGTGGAAAAGACACTGAAAGAGCACAGGTAAACTGATGGCTATATCTTCATACTGCTGTTGGGCTAGTGTGTGTTTGGGGGAATGGGGGGGGGTAGGTGCTTGTGTGAAGAATATGTTGAAATGTGCCCATACCTTCACTGCAGTTATGCAAGTGTTTGTGTGTGGGGTGGGTGCAGGTGGGGGTGTGGGGGTTTGGAAAAGTTGCTGGAGGAACACAAGCAAACTAGTCTATTATTTTCACTGCAGTTGGGCTTATGTGTGTGTGTGTATGGTGCACGGTTGTGTGTGTCTGTGTTTTGCAGATGAGAAACTTGAGAATTTGCATGTTTATATTTTGTATTATACTAATGACTGTACTTTTCATTCTTCTTTTCTTCTTTCATGTGCCCAGCCATGCAATCCTGGCCTGCTCATGGAACCCTAACGGCGCATCCATCGTCAGCTGTGAAAAATCAAAAAAGTGCATTTTATGGTCAGACTTTTGACATTGACGAACGTTTAACCTTCCCCCCCCCCCCCCCACCTTTGACCTTGGACCTTGCAAGCCATTCTGTGACACCAAGTAGTTTAGAAGTGGGTGGAAAGGGGTGTGAGAGTTGGGGTGGGTGGGTGGTAGGGGTGGGGTTTGGGAAGGGCTTTGGCGCAGACTTTAACCTTTTCTGTTCAAAAGCTGTGATGATACTGCTGCGCATAATCATTGTGTGTGTGAGAGAGAGTGTGTGTGGGAACACGCACTCGTGTGACTATGGTTTTTTTCTTGGATATGTGAATGCATTTGCTTGTTCCAATGATTACAAATAAAAAGGAGTGAAAGTTGAGAAATCTAGAGAAGATGAATGATAAAAGATGATTTACTGGTGTTGTTTTTTAAGATGAAACTAAAGGTTTCTTGTATGTATGTAGCTGAGAGAGAGAGAGAGAGGAGGGGGGGGGGGGGGATTAAGGGAAGAAAGGAAAAAGGGGAGTGATGCTACTTGAAAATATTATGGTCCCTGAAGAAAACTTGCATGCTTTCATATCTATATTTCCATAAATGTTATTCATTTGTGTTTTAAAGAAGGATGAAAAACATGTCAGAGATATTTGTAGTCTTCATAAACGCATGACAAGTCAATAACAAGAAAGGGTTTGTTCATTTTATTATTTGTTATCTAAATGCTTCTCTAATACCACCACTTATGATTTTTTAATAAATGTTTTAAAAGACAAAATGGTCTTCAAGTGTAATGACTATGCTCTGGAAGGTGTGACCAGCAACATCATTCTGCCAAAGGAACAGTGTGTTGATATGCTCCATGACAAGACACAAATGCATATGCGACTCCTTGTTTTTAATATGCATGTTTACTATTCGGAAGTGTGTATAATGTGTGCATGCATGCGTGTGTAAGTGTGTACACATATCATGTGTGTGTATACACATATCGTGAGTGTGTGTGTATTCATTATGTACAGTGAGAGATGGCATGCATGTTTGAGTGTGTCCGTGCAAAAGAAAAGGAAAAACAAACAAAAAATGTATCTTAATTTTCTGTTGAATCTTTATGCCGGTGTAGTATGCCAGAAATGGCAGAATATACCTCACCCGAAATATACCCGGGTATGAAATGGCCTAGGCCAGAATATACCCGGGTATAAAGTAGCCTAGGCCAGAATATACCCCTGTTGTGTGTGTGTGTGTGTGTGTGTGTTGTGTGTGTGTGTGTGTGTGTTGTGGTGCCTGTGTGTGTGTGTTGTGGTGCCTGTGTGTGTGTGTTGTGGTGCCTGTGTGTGTGTATGTGTACATTTCTTTATTATCTATTGAATTTCATCGGTTTTTTGTTTAACTTTTTTTTTCATTGTCAGTACAGCTTTTATAGTTAATCTGACAATAAATTGGTTCCGTCCAGTCCAGTGTGTATGTACGGCCTTGTGTGCATTAGATCCGCAATACGCAAGTTCCGAACGGAAACCCCATACACGTACATACGAAATAAGCAGATGGGATTCTGGATGGGTTTCCTTTCTTAGAATGTTGTTGTTGTTATTGTTGCTTTTATATTTTTCTGTTCTTTGTTTATTGCTTCATACAGAATAGACTTGCCTGGTGAAATCAATCCATTCATAATGCGTGTGTATACACATGCAGAGACACTCACATGCATGCATACACATACATACACACATGCATGCATGCGTGCACACACTCACATGCCTGCACGCACTCTCATACGCATAAACACACTTTATTCTTTTTTTCCGTCTAATATAATGAGTAGTAAATAAACGGTGAATGAAAAGTGGACACTCCCACTCCCACATACACAATAAAAAACAGTTATAAAAAAAACCATTCTATTCTATCCTGTTAAATGGATGGGCTGTACAAGTGGTCCCTTTTCCAGGAGACCTGCCAATGGATACCCAGGTTTGGGGTCCTCTCGGGTGAGTGGTATTGTCTAAAATGTTGTTGTTTCTTTTTATGGCATCAACAATGATTCTATGCCCACCTCTTCGTTGGCAATCAACTCAGTTCGTAGTGAAACGGTAACATGATAGAATAGATTGTTTGATTTAGATTAATATATCTATCTATTCTATCTATATACTTACCGTTTCACTACGAGTAAAGGTTCCCACCCATCCTCCCTCCAATGAACCATTGGTTGATCAAGTTATGGAAAATGTATCCTGATTTGTAATACTAATAGCCTCCCCAGAAGTGGCTACATATGGGACTTCCGGTGGCTAAACGCACAGCATCTGTGCCAAGGGAAGAAATTTGTAGTCTGTTTTAGACTATGGTATTTTGGTAATTGCCCCAAGTTGGAAGAGTAAACTCAGTTCGTAGTGAAACAGTAAGTATATAGATAGAATAGATAGATATATTAATGTAAATCAAACATTCTCTTTTCCACAAATAAGTTCTCAGCACCCTCTTCTCACCACCCTCTGTCTCTCTTTCTCTCTCTCTCTCTTTGCTCCTGTTCCTCCTCTCCCCCTCACTCCCCAGCCTTCCCCAGCCCTCCTTTCTCTATCCCTCGTTCTTTCACCTTGTTGGTTAGGGTTTCTTTTGCTCAGTATTTTTTTCCTTTTAGCACTTCCATTTATTTTTCTAAACCATCAAACGACCACAGTAAAAACATCTGTTTACAAAGCACAAGATATAAAGGCTAAAGCAAATACACAGCCTACAGGAGAGAAAATATGCAGTTAAAACTACTTACTGCACATAAACGCAAGCATACCAACACACACAGACGTGCGTACAAGTTCATATCCACATACTCGCATTCGAGCGCGCGTATACACACCCGCACGCACATGTATGCACAAGCCCAAATAGGTCTACACGTTCCTACATCTTTCGCACGACAATAGCTAGAACACACACATACACAGACACACACAAACACACGCGCACGGGTGCACATACACACACACACATGTACACTCATTTACATGCATACACACACACACAGCACGCATGTACACATACACACAAACAAACAAACACGCACACACGCGTGCGGGCGCACGCACACACACACACTGTCTGAATCACTTTTAGAGGAAGGACGTTAAACTGAAGAACAACACACACACACCGAACACAGGTGCATATATAAACAAACACCTTCAACCCATTGCACATATTCACACAAACATACTGTTTATACCCTACATGAATGCAGCATGCCATTATAGACAAGTGCCATCGAAGAATACTTGAAGCTATGAAAATTTGAACAATAATTTATTCTTTTCAGAATGTTTTTCTACGTATTACTGTAGGCACAAAGAGAGAAAGTGAGAGAGCATGATGAGTGTGTGTGAGAGAGAGAGAGAGAGAGAAATGCACGTGCTTGCGCGCATGTACACACAGCCAACACAGGTGACATTGCAAACGCCTTCAACCTATTACACATATAAACATGCACACAGAAATACACAAACATAACAAATATATACAAGCACACGTGCGCACACACACACACTGATGTGTGTCAAATATGTACACCAGGGAGGGGGGTATATTTGGGGCCAGGGATATAATTATATTCTGGCCTGGGCCAGTTTAAACACGGGTATATTATGGCCGAGGCCAGTTTATACCCGGGTATATTTGGGGCCAGGGGTATATTCTGGCCTGTTACACCAGGAAGTTTTATTTTTTAATAAGTTGTATGTTTCCTATTAAAGTAACTGTTCAGAAATGTGTGTGTACCCATACATTTGTGTATATGAATCTGAATTTGTTATACTTGAATGAGCGTGATTTCAGAATTGAGCAGTCCCAATTTTACAATGCTTAGAAATTTGAACCAAGTTCTGCCAGACAAAATATCCATTACTTGTTTTGCTGCAGTTTCTCACTCTATGTTCAATGTTATTTGTGTTCATGACTGAGAATGTGTCGTTTAAGCTCTGTGCATGCTTATATATAGGTGTGTGTGTGTGTGTATGTCTGTGTATCAGTGTAGGTATGAGTGTGTGTGTGTGATGTTGTGCCTGCACGTGTGTGTATGTGTGTGCTTTTGTTGTGTGTGTGTTTAATGTCTGTGTGTGCGTATGTGTGTGTGTGTACGTGCGATGTATGTCTATGCGTATGTATTATGTAATTTGTGTGCGTGTATATGTGTGTGTATGTGTATGTATGTGTGTAATTTGTGTGCGTGGGCACGAGTGTGAGTGTGCGTGCGCCTGCAGCCGCTCATCCAAGCAGGTGTGCTGTGTGCTTGTATGTGTATGAGTATATGTGTGCGCAGGAGATTGTGTTCAGTTAGAGAGGGAGTGTGTGTGTGAGTATGTATCTGTTAGTGAGTGTGTGCGTGTTTGTGTGTGTGTGTGCGTGTGTTTGTACAAGTGTATGCTTGTGTAAGTGTGTGTGCGTGTCAGTGAGAATGTGTCTTCTGTGTGTTTGATGAAATGTATGTGGGTCTCTGTGTGTATGTCTGTGTGCAAGCATGCGTTCACTCGCATGCGTGCACGTACGTGAGTGTGTGTATGAGTGTGTCTGTGAGTGTTTCAATGCTGATTGTAAAGCGCTTTTTGCTCGATAAAAAGCGCTATATAAATATCCGTTTATGATTATTATTAAAAGAATGGGCCATTCTATGAAGGGAAACTAAAGTAATCGAGCTTGTCATGGTTTAAAAAATTAATGTCTCCGCCAGGGAATTAAATTAAGTTTTTCAACTCAAAATTGGTCAATATTGATGTGTTGGGTTTACCAGTTGACCAAGGCTGACAAAGCTGTAAACGACAATTTGCAAAGATAGACTGACAATGATGCCATATGAACAAATCTGATGTAATTTAACATGATATGACTGAAATCATAAAAAAATGTCTCTCCTTTGAAGTGATGACTTACGACAGTATGTTTTCCGCACGGCAATATGTCCACTGAACCACTGTACATAATCTCTTCAAGTTTTTTATGGTGGTATTTTACCTGAAGCTGAATTGTGCTGTTGAGTGACATTATGAAATGAGGCTTTATGCTACTTCTTGGCGACATGAGAGGGTAATAATTTTAGGACTGAGTTGACCATGCCGCCTACTGACGAGTCAGGGGCAGAGAATTTTCTGTGGCTATATACTACTACTTCGTGACAGGCAAGGGCAATGATCTTATGTAGGTGGCACATGCATCTCAGTGCATGAGACAGGGGCAGAGAATTTTCAGTATAAAGTCTCATTTGGGTATCGTTCAGTCTTGTGAACCACTGCAAAGAATCACTTCAACTTTTGTATGGTGGTATATTACTTGAAGCTGAATGAGAACTGGTGAGTGACATGATGAATATTTGAAGGGTCGGAGATTGCCCAAAGAACATGCCATTGATTCTTTAATTTTTAGTCGGATTTCTAGGTGGTGATTTTTGTTGTGTGTGAATGCAAAGCCTGGAAATATTAAATACATCTAGCGTTGATTACATTCAAAATCTGTATTTGATCAATACTAATAATCCGCTTTATTTTTTTAAATCTGCTGGTTTGTTCAGTCAGTATTTTGCTGTTTTGTTTGTGACTTTGGTTATTAATTGTTTATTTATTGCATGTAATTAATTAATTTATTTTATAGAGTAATCACATCAACATGCAGCTTTCTATTTTTTTAAAAACCTTGCGTGGTGATATGCAGTTTGTATTGCAATCACTACTCATACATATAAATGTGCATAATTGCCTTTATCCTGCTACAATGTTTTGTTTTATGTACCTAAATTAAATTTTCTTCAGAACTTCTTCGCTTTAAAAACTGTAGAAGATTGATCTTACTCGGTGCATACTTGTTAACTGTTTTTCAAATATCGCTCTAAGACTAAATTGTCTTATATATTGGTTAATGAGCAGCACAAGCTTTATTTCTCTCAGCTTCAGGGGTGGGATGAGGGGGAGGGGGTACGTCCCAAAACCTACTGAGATTTTGTCCAGTCTCTCCCCCCTCCCCTTGCCCAGTCCTCCACCTCACGTTGCCTTCGTTAGTCCACTGTTATCTCCATCCACAAATTTTAGCTTTTAAAGTGATTCACTACTCTGGTGTCTAATAAGCATTTGGTGTAGAGATTGAATAAAAGTTGCAGTGGTAATAAAGAAATGATTCTGTAACCAGCCGCCATGGCGTAGTGGTTAGCGTCGCGGACTACTGCCTGGGAGGTCACGGGTTTGTATCCCATCAGAGGCGAGGGGGTTTTCGGTCCTGGACCGACTCCTACCCAGAGTGAGTGGCTATGGGCTCAATGGGAAGACTGAAACCACACAGTCGAGCTTCATCCGCTTAACGGATGCGATTCTGAGAGTGTTGCTCTAATTTCAAGACCAACACTGCAGGTGTCTGTGGTTCTCGGGCCTGGTTAACGCCGGGATATCATTATCAAAGGAAGCATAGAATACAGCCCTATCATGTAGTCTCAGACCGATCCGGAACTCCATAGCATCAACATCATCATCATAGTCATCCGCCTCATTTCCATCAAGCATTAAAAAAGAAAAATGTCTCAAATTCTGTGGCTTTGCATGCCCTGCTCTCATGGCGACCTCAGTTTCGGTTTCCAATCCAGTCTATGCCTTGGTGCGTTCGGGTCAAAGTCATGGGGATCAGTGTGTTCTGGGGGGCTGTCGGTGGACGGTCGTGGTGGTGCCTTCGGAGGAGGACCTCGCTCATGCTGGCTCCGCAACTAAGAGAATAGTGTTGTCAGTAGGGGGCTTAGTAGGTGGTGTCCTGAACAGGCTCCGCTGAACTCCACCGAAGTGACTCAGCAGCAGTGCAGTGTCTCTTCGGTTGGTTGCCTCCTGACGGCCTAACATTCGCTCCCGTTGAACTGCTGGTCTGAACAAGCCGGGGTGTGGCTGTGAATTGGGATTCGAGATGAGCGGCGTGAGAGCAACGCCAGTGTACAGCCCTGAAGATGGGACAGCAACAACAACAACAAAAGATTCTGTGAATACTAGTTTAGGTGTATGAGTTTAGGTGTACAATTGCTCTTATCCATAAGCGCCTGTTTGTTTCATCTTTTTATCCCCATTGCATACAAACAAGCAAAAGCATACACATTTGTTTGCCTGTTCATTCTCCATAAATGTAAATAAGTAACATGCATTTTTGCGGTTGAAACTGGCATTCCAATATTTGCTTGTAAATGTGCAGTTCAGGTGTGTCTGTATGAATTACAGTCCTGCTATGTGTGTATGAATGCTTGCACAATGAGCAGATAAAATGAAATAAAAACATCTCAGCATTAGAAAATTTTCTCTGATGAATTATTGAAATCAATTGACGGATGTGTTCACATGTACAGGGTGTTCATGTTACATGGTTTAAATGAACTTGATAGTTGCAACTCTTTGTGAACGTTATTGAATGAAATGATGCAGATATTTCAAGTATGATTATGAATATTATTTGTATTAAATGAATGTATTACAGTGTCACATGCAAATGAGAAATGCTAGACATTGTAAGGAAATCTTCTCCGTCACAGTATCATATATGAGAGAGAAATGTACCAGTATGTTCATGCATAAGTACGTTTCATATAGTAAGAGTGAAAATGCCTACTAACCCACTGCACGCTAACAATGCAGTAAATAATAATAATTAATAATGCTTATATAGCGCATAATCTTGCAAAGCAACTCAATGCGCTTTTCACTCACCATTCGTACAAGCATTTCTAACAGACTGGTTCACGTATCCTCACCATACATCTCTGTGAAGTACAGACTGAAAAACTTTTGTTCTCTTTAATGGTACCATTTTTATTGACCTTATTCTGCAAACTAGTTCTTGTGATCTCTCGTTTTTTATGTTTTTAATTGGGATGTATCTGGGGTCCTTTCACCATATCATGTGCATTTCTCATTTTGCCAGCCAGTATTGAGAGGGAGACAGACAGAGATGGTGGCAGGGAGGATTAGGGGTCAAGATGAGATGAAAAGAGATGGAGAGAGAGTGGGGGCTAAAGTGAAAGAGAAGGTGGAAGGACAGAGTGAGTATGTGTATGAGAAATATCTGTTATTCCACCTTTTTGTAGACATGCTATAATTATGTGTGCATTGTTTTTCAGCCTACATGTTTGCTGTGTGTAAGTGGCGGGAAGACTCTGCTCAAGTTTAGAATTGAATGGGCTGTATACTGTGCATTGTTTTTCAGCCTACATGTTCGCTGTGTGTAAGTGGCGGGAAGACTGCTCAAGTTTAGAATTGAATGGGCTGTATACTGTGCATTGTTTTTCAGCCTACATGTTCGCTGTGTGTAAGTGGCGGGAAGACTCTGATCAAGTTTAGAATTGAATGGACTGTATACTGTGCATTGTTTTTCAGCCTACATGTTTGCTGTGTGTAAGTGGCGGGAAGACTCTGCTCAAGTTTAGAATTGAATGGACTGTATACTGTGCATTGTTTTTCAGCCTACATGTTCGCTGTGTGTAAGTGGCGGGAAGACTCTGCTCAAGTTTAGAATTGAATGGACTGTATACTGTGCATTGTTTTTCAGCCTACATGTTCGCTGTGTGTAAGTGGCGGGAAGACTCTGATCAAGTTTAGAATTGAATGGACTGTATACTGTGCATTGTTTTTCAGCCTACATGTTCGCTGTGTGTAAGTGGCGGGAAGACTCTGCTCAAGTTTAGAATTGAATGGGCTGTATACTGTGCATTGTTTTTACTATGTCGCACTGAATTATAATAGAAAAAAACCCACATTCAACTTCATTTGGGATTATGAGTATAAAGGCAGAAAATGTGAGTGTGTGTGTGTACCTACGTGCGTGCTTCAGCATGCTAGCTGCTAAAAAACAAAGTGTTGCATAATGTTGCCAAGATGTCAATCATTTTTAAGTGCATATGATACGAGCTGATTTTTTGTTTTGTTTCTTTTTTTGTTATTGATTTTTTTTACTTCTTTTGTTTTGCAAATGTCATTAGTTTTGTTAGTTTGTATTTATTCAGCATGGCATAACAATTTGATGAGACTGATCAATATAGCTACATAGCAGCTAGTCAAATGTTAGATTTATTGAGTTATTGACAGAGTGAAAATAGTGTCTTAATGTTGTGCGTGTGATTTCATTAATATGTGCACGTGTGTCTGTTTCTTTCTGTGTTGTATGTAAATTGTTTAAGTGATTGATTTCCTTTAATTTTAAAATAAAGTCATTGGGTGAATGTATGTATGGATTTTTCTTGTTTCATTACACACGCACACGTGCGCACGCACACACACAACACAACATGCACACGCACACGCACACGCACACGCACTAAAACTCACACACATTGTCCACTGATAGGTTGCTTGTTAAAACGTGTGTGTGTTGTCTTGTGCGAAAGGGTTTTTTACTTTCTTTTTATTAAAATAAATTAGTTGTGTCATGATTAACCAGTATGTGAAAATGACATGTCATGATAAAAATTTACTATTTGTGTTTTCTGTGTCTTATATTTTAGGATTTGAATGGTTGAAATTTGTTAAGTGGTGTGGATGTGTTACATGAATTGTTTTCACGATTCGAGTGGTTAAAATATGTTAAGTGGTGTGGATGTGTTATTATTATTATTATTATTGTTGTTATTATTATTATTATTATGAGCATTTATATGCCTAATCAAATGATTGCCCTAGGCGTTTACTATAAATAATTGAAAAGAAAGAAAAATATAATAATAAATAAAACAACAATAAACAAACAAGCATACATGAGCACACAATACACCCCACCCCCTATCCACACACACAAACGCACACACACAAACGCACACACACACGCACAAGCCAGGTCATGACGGGAGAGATCAGTTGCTACTTAGGAAAGAGATGAGTTTTCAGATGGTGTTTGAATGTGGTCAGAGAGGGCGAGTGTCTGAGGTGGGGCAATTGATTCCAAGTGACAGGGGCTTGATAGGCGAAAAATGTATACATGTGTTACATGAATTGTTATCAGGATTCCAGTGGTTAAAATTTGTTAAATGTGTGGATAGGTTACATGAATTGTTATCAGGATTCGAATGGTTAAAATTTGTTAAGTGTGGATGTGTTACGTGAATTGTCATCAGGATTCGAGTAATTAAAATGTGTTGCCTGGTGTGTATGTGTTTCATGATTTGAACTTTATATGGGGACAAGTCTTAAGATGACAGTAGCAGTCAACAGGACTAAAAGCAACTAAAAAATAAACCAGCTTGCGAATGTGATTTTATTTGCAAGTTTAATAAATGAAATGCTCATGTCTTCTTATTTATGAAAATGCTTTACATGTGAAAGTGGAAATGACATTTTAACCACATTTAAGCTACACACACCAATTAATAATGTTCACATGATAGCAAGTGTGCCTTTCTGAATGTTTGGATGTGACGTATTTAGCGAGAGATGAGTAAGGCATTTTTTAATGTGTATGGCGATGAGTATGTGTTTTGGACATTCATTTTGTCAACTATCATATTTTACGACTGTTTTGTTTTATTTTTAAGCTCAGTGAATTTTGTGGTATTATCTGATAATAAAATGCGAGCGCATGGGCAATTTACACATTGATGACACAATTCAGAAATGTTCATTGGTATCAATAGAGTTAAAGGTGTGTGTCACTGTGTGTATGCGCGCGCACGAATGAGAGTGATAACAGGGCAATTTACACATTGATAACACAATTAAGAAATGTTCATTGGTTTCAATAGAGTAATGTGTGTGTGTGTGTGTGTGTGTGTGTGTGTGTGTGTGTGTGTATGAATGAGATTGATAACAGGGCAATTTACACATTGATAACACAATTAAGAAATGTTCATTGGTTTCAATAGAGTAATGTGTGTGTGTGTGTGTGTGTGTGTGTGTGTGTGTGTGTGTGTGAATGAGATTGATAACAGTAGATAAAGAAAACCATTTCATAATGTATTTCATTGCACCAAGTGATTGCATGAATGTTTGATCACAATATAACTGGACAGCTCTATTTATTTCAATTGGCCAACATTCATTTTGTTTTTTGTTGCATTTGTTCTCACAAAACAAGGGTCTGTGTGTTTAATAATAATAAATAATTCTTGTATAGCGCTATTATCCTGACACAGCAGAACCCACCCCGCTTGACACGAAAACATGAAGAAAAAAGAAGTAATTTTACTTCACTTACACAACACATTCCAAATACATAAGATGGTTTAGAAAAAACAAACCCAGAAAACATCTTACATGACAAAAGAGATGTTAATGCACGCACACAACTCACATTTGAAATACCTACATAAAATATGAATCTAAAATAAATTATTAAAAGGAAAAAAACATCTCTACAGGGTGGATTGAGAGTGGATGGATAGATAGAAGTTAACAAAGGTATTTTTGAAAAGATGAGTCTTCAGGCCAGTTTTGAAGGATGACAGAGATGGAGAGCTGCGGAGAGAGAAAGGGAGGTTGTTCCAGATGTGGTGCTTGGAAACGAAATCTGTTTCCAACAGTTTTGTACTTGGTGACAGGTTTGCAGAGAAGTTTCATGTTGCTTGATCTGAGGTTGCGTTCAGTAATATAGGCAGAGAGGAGAGATAGTCAGGAAGAGTGCCTTCTCTCTCTGTATGTATTTGTGTGTGTGTGCGACTGCATGTGACCAAGCTTTATATTCCAATCTCTACAACCGAAACTGCTGAACCGATCAATATAAAAAACGACTGAATTGTCCCGATGTCTCAAAGATGTCAGTTAAAGGAAATATCCAATATTAAGGGCAGACAATGGCTGTTTGTTGCAAAACATAATGTCAGAACCTCACTATGGCGAATGACCTACCCATTAGACCAGTCATGGATGCCTGTCTGTTGTTTCTGATTTTGACTGACATTACATATAGCATTTGCTATTCCAGTGGGCTGGGCTTAAATTTGTTTATAGTAAAGAAGCCTTGTGCGGGGTACATCACTCTCTGAGCTAAAGTAATTTGAGGATAGCTGGCATTGGGGAAGGTCCCTAAAGGCCAACCAATCCCTTTGGCTGCAGCCCTAGAGCCAATGGAAATGCCCTCTAATTTGAGTCTTAGTCTTCAAAAAAACAAACAACTATGCTGTGCCTTGATATTCCAATACTGCCGAAAATCATGTACGAGTCTCATTTACTATTTGCCCCTGGTACAGGCTAATCTCAACCAATGATAAAAGTCGTTTGAGTAAAGGGTCAGAAGCCAGTCATACAGCAGTACTAAATCACATGAGATGGCAAACCACACACTTCTAGCTGTTCAGCCCCTGGGCAATGTGTATAAAATTATGTGACCCACCGGTCATGTGAGTTATGCAGTGGACAATGGACAGCTTTTGTTTGTCAGTGTCAAAGCATCTCTCCCTCTTGTCAAAACAACAACTGAGAGCATGTTTGTATGATTTGCCATTTTCTTTTTTTAAATTTCAGAGTGTGTGCGCGCGTGTGCCCTAGTCGGCCATGTACATCTACAACCTCCATGTAGCAAAGAAGGCCGTTGCTATTTATTTGGGATAGCTGGACTGCTATTTGTTTTGGGTCAAGATGCCTTGTTGAGAGGATATAGATCTTCACAGTCACTCCCTCTAGCTTACTCGTCCATGAAATGTTTAGGACAGTTGGTGTTAGGGATGGTCCCTACCTAAAGGGGCTGACACACACGTGCGATTTATATCCAACTGCGATCCAACTATGACGACGTCTGTGAAGCATGATCCACGTGAAATACTTCCGTCTTTAAATAATTCTACTTTTTTCGTTCACTATATTAATCAATCAATCAATCAAAATTTATTGTCTTTAAAACAAAGATATTATTTGTCTGGTATGCTCATAAAACACACATACAAACATAGAAATAATAAGACGTGCATAATATACAGTAAATACATCATAAGAATTAAATCACAATGAAATATTAACACTTGGAAGTACACACACACACACACACACACACACACACACACACACACACACACACACACTCACACGCACACGCACACACACACACACACACACACCACCACATCCCCTTCCCCACACATTATTCAAAATATCCACCCTCGACCACGCCTCTCCCCCATCACACACACACACAGAGCTGAGCAAACAATTTGTATAAAAATAATAATAGGACAAAATGCATAAAACAAATGAAAATGGATAATATGAATTTGACATCACAAACGGTACTAAATCATAATAATATAATAATCATGTATGTTAAAAATTCAACAGTAACAAAGTCCCTCTCTCTGGCACCCCCTCCCCACCTCTCTCCCTATCTCTCTCTCTCTCTCTCTCTCTCTCTCTCTCTCTCTCTCTCTCTCTCTCTCTCTCTCTCTCTCTCTCACACACACACACACACACACTAATAATAGCAAATAGTTATAATCTCACATACAGAACCCACATCACTAGCAGATGACAATATAAAAATATAATTTAGCAGTAAACTATCACATAATTCATAGTCATACAAGAAAAATCATTTCCTTTGAAAACGCACGCGCATACACATACACACAGAGCTTAAACCAACAATTTGTATAAAGTAATAATAGGACACTCTTTAAGGGGTGACCAAAGAAAAAGAAGCAAGAAAAGATGAACAAAAAAGACAAAAATCAACTATCACACATACTCAGGGCTCCCAATCATCCCGCAAAACAAGGTGTCCCAGGGACTCCTTTACTTACAGTATAGAGGGTCCTAGAGGCGGGATAGAGGGTCCCAGTGGCATAGCGCATGCTAAAAAGAATGTTTCTAGTGTGTCCCTGGGACCCCCTTCACATTCTTTTAGAGGGTCCTTTAGAATTTTAGTGCTTCATAGACCCCCAAATGGGGGTCCCTTGGAGCCCTGCATACTATGGAATTTACTTGGGTACAGTAGAGGGA
Source organism: Phymorhynchus buccinoides (assembly GCA_017654935.2). NCBI lineage: Eukaryota > Metazoa > Mollusca > Gastropoda > Neogastropoda > Raphitomidae > Phymorhynchus > Phymorhynchus buccinoides. The sequence goes on along the minus strand of CM065681.1, from coordinate 22,767,772 downwards.
AACAATATCGGATGCAGCAGAGAAAGAGAGAGATGGGGGGAAAGAAAGAGAGAGAGTTGTAAAAACTGTAATGCATGTATACGAAGGAATAAAAAGAAGCGGAAAAAATAAATGTAGTGGAAAAACAGGAGAGATGATGAGACACAACTAACTGAGGAATGAGCAAAATAGGGCATGGTGTGAAAGTGATGAGTGAAAGCGATCATTTTGGACAGACGTCGGTTGTCTACAAGCCTACCACAGCCTGCAGTGAACCGTTCAGCCAGTGTGAAGCCACGACAGACAGAAAGCAGCATAGCGGCAGACCACAGACGATATCGGCTAGCCTAGCTCAGGGATGTATAGTCTACTATACATCCCTGCCTAGCTGTATGAGTAATACGGAACTCCAACTGTAGGACGGCGAAGAAAGTGCCCACTCTGCAACGAGTACAAGGCCCAGCCAGCCAGCAGACAACAAACACTTTGACCAAACCCGCCAAAAAAGGAGAAAAGCCACAGAGACACACAAGAAGAAGACCCAAGACGCACAGAGAAGAGAGAGAGAGAGAGAGAGAGAGAGAGAGAGAGATTAGAACAGCATAATAAAAAAGAATGTGCATTACGAAATAGGTGCTCATTCCCTTTACATCCCTATGGGCCACTACCTGAATGGGATGACTACGCTTTGCGTTTTTGCTCCTCGCGCTATAGCCAACATAGGATGATATATAACTCTGATCTCCTTAAAAAAAAAAAAATTAAAATCGGATGAAGCACACAAAATAAAAATTCCTAATTCTGGACTGGGATGGGGAGATCTAGGGGAAGACGGGGTAAAAAGCGCATGGGCGGGTAAGAAGCCCACCCCAATTATCTCATGAAATAAAGAAAATTTCAGTCAAATTTGCCCATGAGACGAATGTTAGACATTAACGCCCGTCTCATGGGCAAAATGAGACTGAAATTTGCTTCATTTCATGAGATAATTGGGGTGGGCTTCTTACCCGCCCATGCGCTTTTTACCCCGTCTTCCCCTACAAGGAGCTGCCGGCAGCTACTAATTTCCACGTTCGCCCCCAGCAAGCTGGGATCTAGCCGACCCTTGAAACTCCATAAGGCAGTGCCCAGGCCCCAACCCAAAAGACAAACAAATAGACCCCTAACTACTGGGGTAAAAAAACACAATTGGGGATGAAGGGGGTGGGGTGCGATAACCATTTGAATAAACGGTCTGAATAGTGCATTGTGGATGGATGCTATGAGAAGGAGTAATTAATTGTTTGGTTTGTCATTAATTAAATTGTGCGATGTTGAGGAACGTGCTGACAGAAGAATAACATAATTACTGTGGCTTGTGTTCTGTATGTGTTGCGATGTAAGATGAAACACATTTTTTTGAAAGAAATATCTGTGAAATAAATTAATAAATCTCTTTCTGTGTGTGAGCAGTTGTTGCGTATCAGTGTGAACTGAAATGGGCGGACACTACTCTCTCTCTCTCTCTCTCTCTCTCTCTCTCTCTCTCTCTCTCTCTCTCTCTCTCTCTCTCTCTCTCTCTCTCCTCTCTCTCCTCTCTCTCTCTCTCTCTCTCTCTCTCTCTCTCTCTCTCTCTCTTCTCTCTCCTCTCTCTCTCTCTCTCTCTCTCTCTCTCTCTCTCTCTCTCTCTCTCTCTCTCTCTCTCTCTCTCTCTCTCTCTCTCTCTCTCTCTCTCTCTCTCTCTCTCTCTCTCTCTCTCTCTCTCTCTCTCTCTCTCTCTCTCTCTCTCTCTCTCTCTCTCTCTCTCTCTCGCACACACACACACACACATTTTCACAGAGACTAGAAAGAAGAGGGTCATTCCCGTGTGGAACTCCCTTCCAGCTTCAGCAGCTGATGCTCCCTCCTTGGTATCATTCAAGAGGGAGCTCAATAACATGCCATTCTAACAGATCAAAAGTAGTGATGAATGAAGGGCAGGAGCTGTGCCGGTCGGGGCTTGCCCTCGGGGACCGCTACTATAGCCGGATTGGTTTTGCCTGGATACTGCAAAAAAGGTCTTTGGTCTATAAACACACACACACACACACACACGCACACACGCACGCACGCACGCACACACACACGCACACGCACGCACACACACACACACACACACACACACACACACACACACACACACACACACATCTAAGATAGGACAGGGTTTTGGGTTGGGTTTTTTTTAAGCAGTATATACGCATTGCGCAGCCTCCAAGTCACTAATAGTCTAATTAGACGGCGTGACCAAAACATCTGAAGATTGAAGATATGAAGTAATGCGAACCAGAGCAAAGTAAACGTGAGCTAGTTTACACTCCCAACGCTCACAGCTTGCCCCTCCACCAACGTGATAGAACCACAGAACCAGACCATCAAATGGATGATATGGTGGTTGTACACTGAAAGAAGAACATGACAACATGATGTACTGCATTCACATTTATCCCAGATCTTGATTCGATGAACAGGCAAGCTGGTTCCCTTCCACGTCACACATCTTGTAGCTAAGACATTCGCCTGCCAGTTCAATGCGTGAGTGACCAAATCTGGCAGCAGGCTCGTGCAGACAAACCCGCCATTCTCATACAGGGAGGCCAAAACTCTGTTAAACAAGAGGCAAAGCCTGCAAGGCTCACGTCTGATTTTTATTACTATAGCAGGCATGGGAATTCCCATGACAATTCCCATGCCTGTATAGAGAGAATACTGTTATGTAGACACTTGTGCATCTGAAAACAGAATTAATTTTTATTTTACTGTGTAAATTAAAATTATTTCTATGCACCCCTACCCCTTTCTTTAAAATTTAATTATATGTATGCGCATGTAACATAGTGGAGCCCTATTTTTATTTTTGGCAAACAAGTAAAATTGAAAAGCATATTGACCAAGCTTTCAGAAAAAACATAGTGACCAATCCCCCCCCGCCGGGGTAAGGGGGGTCTACGGACACCTGTAGTAGGCCTAGTCTTTGCCTGTGGGTCTAAGCCTCTTACTCTTAGAAAATTAATAATTGAAGTTGCGTGATTGTTACTGTTTTAAACTGATTGTTCATGCGATGAAAACTTGTTCCACATCATCTACATTTCTGTAAGATATTTTATATTAGTCCTAAATATTTGCCCCCCCCCCCCCTCTGCCACAAAGCAAAGGTCAAGGTCACAGCCAGCAAGCTTGTTTATCTTCCCCTGTACTTTGTGGTGATCAAGTAAAGGTAAAGATGTGCCCCCCCCCCTGCATTTCTCGGTTAATTGTATTTTTCCGTTTTTGCCTTTCTTACCATACATAAAGCTGTATTTTAGGAACATTTTTAGCTAATAACCTTTTTGGAATACTAACCCTAGCCCTAACCCTAGCCCTAAACCTAACCCTACACCCCACTGCAGTACACCGCGATTTGTCACAGTTGTGGTTCGTTGCGTTTTCCCGTCTTATAGGGTGGGGGGTAGGGTTAGGGATAGGGTTAGTATTCCAAAAAGGTTATTAGCTAAAAATGTTCCTAAAATACAGCTTTATGGGTAAGAAAGACGAGTTGCTGAAAGGTTTAGAGCATCGACACATAAAGGTGCTGACAATTAACCTCGGCCTCAACGGCTCAATTTGTTTCAAAACAAGTTGTGTTCCAGTCCTGGCTGTTTAGTATTTGGTATTTTCTCGTCACAGAGACTTGTCTCTGGGAAATTCGGATTGCTCCCAGCTGGAGAGCGCGTTGCCGCCAGAGCAGCACTATCCTTTTTTTTTTTTACGGGCGGGGGTGAGAAGGGGGTGGCGGACTTGGGAAGCCTAGCTATTAACCTGGTTCATATGAGGCAGCGGGATTTTTCCTTGCTCATAGAATTTTCACTGCTGTGGGTTTTACGTGTGCAAAGCTTTAACCCTTTCGCCGCCAGCCATTTTTCAGCCAGGTGTGTACGTGTGACAGCCCAAGGCGGTACATGTAGGCACGCAGTCGGCAGTGACCAGTCCGTAGTCGAAATATAGTGGTCTGCTGTTGACGCTGTAGGTGGGGCATCTGATCATCAGATGGGTGATTGTGTTGATCATTCCAGAGTCATTTGTGTTGTCTTTTTGGCTCACGTCGTTTTTTAAAACAAAGTGAGTCTATAGTATCGTACATGTTCGGTTGTGTGTCTGTGTGTATGTATGTGTGTGTGTATGTGTGTGTGTGTGTGTGTGCGTCCGTGTTTAACCTTAACTGTGTTGTGTTTGTGTGTTAGAGGGTTAAAGCAGGATCCGTGGCCCCGACCTTTAACCTTAACTCAAACCTTTGTTGCAACGTTGTCATTTTCTTGACTAAACATAAAGAAGACTAACTGAAACTTTAACGGCGTTAGAGGGTTAAAGTTAGCAGGATACTTGATTTTGACGTGAGCCTTCAAGTCACGACGATCAAAGCAGTCAGATACATTGATAAAGAACAAAATAAAGATAATCATTTGTTGCAGAGATTACTGTTGTGCAACCTTTAACCTTGACTCAGTCACACTCTTCAAACTAAAGAAGACTCACTCTCCACTGAAACTTTAACGTTGTCATTTTCTCAAAAAAACATAAGATGTTAGAGGGTTAAAGTTAGCAGGATACTTGATTTTGACGTGAGCCTTCAAGTCATGGCGATCAAAGCAGTCAGATACATCGGTAAGGAACAAAAGAAAGAAAATAATTTGTTGCAGAGATTACTGTAACTGTTGTGTTGTACCGAGTAGGAGATCTAGAACTCTCCATTAGATATACAAAAACGCTCTTTAAAAAGAAACACAAGACTTCAGGTGTGTACAAATAGGTACATTTTAACGTCGTCAACTTATATTTTCTGTAACAAATGGATGTACCGAGTGTGTGCGTTGACGGCCCGGTTGTTTAGCTTTATTTGCGCCTTTGAGTAACGGTTGTTCGTGTTCAGTTGCACATCATCTCTGCGCATAACTTAACCATGCACTTCCGGCAACAAGGCCTAGAGTCCATGCCTTACCTCATAATCAAGACGACGTACTTAACATTTAGCCCACATTCATTTCAGTCTTGAAAAAAAATATACGGAAAATCCAGGGTTCGTCGATTTCACTGCCTTCGACGTACGAATCCTTTGAGACAGTTTAAAAGAAGCAAAGCTGCTTACTGGTCATACTCGAATTGAATTTTTATCATTGAAGGATGATTATGAAGGAGTTGTTTTTTTAAATTGTGTTAAATTCTGTGCAAGTTTAATGTGTGCAGGAAGGTTATTTCAAAACTTTGTTATTCCATTGGAGAAGAATTTTGGTCCTAATATTAGTTCTACTATACTGTGTTAATATTTTATTGAGAAAAAAAAATACAATGGTCAGATGTGAATGTTGTCATTTATTGCAATTCATGGTGAAAGGAAAGAAAGAAGATGGAGGCACGATTGGGAGTTTAGCTTGAGCCGGACGTGAAATTGCCTTGTTGCAATTATAGGCTATCACTAGATAATCATATTTTCCGGTTCAAGAACAAAGTTATCAGCGATATTGTGTACAAAACAGATACTGATGCCGAAAATAAACGCGTTTGTCGTTCTTTGGCCACAAGGATGATTGATTCGATGTATCTGATTTGAAGGGCGTGACAATGCTTTTTTAAATAGCTATGTAGTTCATGTTTCTAGGACAAAGTTATCAGAATTGTGTCAATACAAATAGACTTGTGTGCCGTTCTTTGGCCACAAAATAGATTGATACAAACGTATGCTTTCTTTCTCTCTGTCTTATAGACAAGTACACCATTTTAAGCTTAGTTATTATAGGGCTTTTCCAGGGTTGAGTTTCTCCAGAGGATGGTCGCCGCGCGCATAGCTGCTACGCCAAAAGGGGTCTAATAAACACTTTAGAAAACTTTGCCAGAATAAAATTACAAGCTCTTGTCTGATTGGTCAAAAAAGCATTATTTTAACCAAACTTTAATGAATCAACCAACAACAAGAAATGTATTCACCCCATGCAAGTCGCGTGATAGTTCGCCGAGAGATACTTTGGGAGTAGCCACAAAACGTTGGCGGCAAACGTCGGCAAAAGATGTGTTTCTTAGTACCGTTTTTACCGATTTGCGCTCACGCTACGTAACGTTAGCCCCTGTGAAACGGCCCCCTGGTATTGCAGTACCTCCAGGATTGACCCACAATATTTACATATAAAAATGTCTCATATTTATTTATACCAGGTCGGATGACGTTAAACACACTTTCTTCTTTTTCTGTCTATAGAAAAAGGGACTTTCCTGGCATTGCAGTACCGCCAGGATCGACCCACTTTCTGTGCATTTATTAATGTCCATTGTGTACCTGTTCCAGGTCGGAGGACGTTAAACGCATTTTCTTCTTTTCTCTGACTCCCTGTCTCTTTCTCATTGTATGTCTCTATCTCCGTCTGTCCGTCTGTCTGTGCTTTCTTTCACTCTGTCTCCCAGTCTCTTTGTGTTTCTATCTGTCTCTCTATCTATTTATCTATTTATCTATATCTTATCCCTGCTGATATATTTGTTGCTGTCATGTGCCATGTCTGTTACATGTCACTATCTGTTCTAATCTGTTAATTATTTCCACCAGTCAGTGCCTAATGATTGTTTCGCCGTGTATTAATCAAACCACATCTGGATACGTCGCAGACGTCATTTCTGACGATAGTCGCTACGGAACTATGAGAACGCATAACTTATGAGAAAAGATAGTCTGCTGGGACATGGAGCCTGCGTGGACGATGTCCTAAGTCAGTCAGTTACACCCCGTGGCAGTCCTACTCTAATGAAGAAGGAGCATCAGTATTGCTCTGTCTCCATTCTGAGACAAAACCCACGGGAATGGTTTACGGCTTGTCTTTCCAAAGTGTTAGAGGCTTGAAACCCCATTGAATCTGGTTAACTTGATCCTGCCATGATTTGTGGTGGCTGGAGTAAGGAACCTTTCTGCTGGAAGAGCTGGAACGAGCCGGTGTCTGTGTCTTTCTCCAGGGGAGGCAGGTCTAGTTCCTTGGGCACCATGGTTTCCTGGACTTGTAGTCCCTAGTGACTAAGCGTAGGCCTACTGCGTGGCGCTGACCCCTCTCCAGCATTTCAATGTCCTGTATCTGATACGGGTTCCACACCTTCGCACCGTATAAGTATGTAGTCCAGTCTGGATTGAACCAATGCTTTGTAGCCTACACCAGGCGTTTGCATTCTCTAGGGCAATTCCATAGATTCCGGTGGAGGAATCCTAGGGTTGGTCCAGCTTTGTGGCATATGTTGGAGATGTGAGAAGACTACTTTAGGTCGCTTGAGATTTGTAGGCCTACTCCAGGCTAAAGGGTCTCACTGACTTGCTTCAGGAAGACTAGATAAACTGAAACTACACAATATCCAATACACAAAAAAAGACATCCTCACTAAGGGGTTGGAAGGATGGTCCCCAGCCATATGGCTGGCAGAGACCCTCAGGCAGACACCCCTCGGCCGTCATTTCTGAAAGGTCATAGTAAAACTTAAAAGGCCCGTCTCTTAAAAACTAACTTTTTAATAAAGACAAATAAATGTACAATATTTTAACCGCTCCGTAGTTGCGTTTAGCTTGTAAATAAGCTTCAGAGTCCCCCCGCATAAGGACTCTGTTCGCGACGACCTACCTCTGTTTGTTCTGGGGAGGAGGGGTCCCTTTCCCTCCCTCCCTCCGGCCAAACATGTAGGAATCGCAGCCTTTTAATAACTTATTTTATGAATGTAAATAATAAACCAGACTTTGTTAAACATTCAATCCCTGTTGGACCTTGGGCTTTGGCGGGTGGGGTAGGGGAGAGACTGGAGTCTGTCTTCCCCCTCCCTCCCCGTTTAGCCTTTTTTTCTCCCTCTTGTAAAATAAGCCCCATCTATTAAACTAGGTTTACCAGGATTCGGCCTCATTGGTTTGCGCTTTTTTGAGTCCTGGGTCTATGAACCTTGTAAAAACGTTTTAAAGTAAATCCAACAGGGACCCATAAATCTTTTTAATACTGTATTGGCTTTGTTTAAAGCCAATACGACAGCTCCGGCTTATTTTAAAAGACAAAAGGCAGTCTCTGGCTCGTGACACTTGCTGTCACGTAGTCAGAGATTACATGTATAGGTTTTTTTTAACCTTCTTTTTTGAAAAATAAAGTCTCTTGTAAATAAAATCGCCCTCTTTGTAGGGCAGACCTTAAAATATCTTTTTAACTTTTTGACTTCATTTTAAACAGGTGGTTCTGAAAATTTTAACTTGAGGATGCTCAATCACAATTTTATTACAAGTTTTATCAAAATAAAACTTATAACTTTTATAGCTAACTAGCTAACGGGTCAAATTAATACGAGCCATGGCACTTAAACTTTACTTTAAAAAACAAAAAAACAAACATAAACTTTACTAAAAGAAAAATACTTAGGATTTGTTCCCCTTTCCCCCCCTATCCCCCATAACTCCATATATAAGTAATGTCCCATATGTTCTTTTAAGAGCGGGAGGACGTTAAGCATAACAGACCTTCAGGAAGACTCCAACAAGGTGGCAGAGATAGAACGAGGGGTTTTAGTGTTGGGCCTCGATCACTTTGCCCCCATTCCATAGTCTTCATTGAAGATTATCTTCCCATCCCCTTCCCCTTGTTTTATCTTCTTTTGTTTTACTCCTTTGTGTTTACCTTGACGGGGGAGGGGGGGGGGGGGGTAGTTCTGTCATTCTGTATAATGTTGGATAGGTTTGATCACAAAACTACAGACTAGATGGATTTCATGGAATGTTCCTTTCAATTTTCGAGTTGTCATTTGAATACATTTATTTTATTTTATCGACGTTTAATCCAAAATAAATTATTTCAAAGGAACCAAGTCCAGAAAATAGACACATCTATCCCTTTCTTCCATTGCAGTGCATGTGGTTTGGGGCTACTCTTTGTGTGAATGTGCGCCAGCGCGCACATGTGTGAATGTCCGTGCATGCGTGGATGATCTTGATGGCATAGCTAGTATAATCCAACTTTTCTTGACCTGTGAGCAATGGAGCCGTGTTTTCCCCTGTTTTCCCAGCATAATATTTTGTTGGAACGATGAATTAGACGAAATAAAAAATCAATCAGTCAGTAAAAAAAACTTTGTCTACTATTGGCTCAAAACCAACCTTTCAATATCTAGAATATATTTTTTAAAATAAACTGAACACTAGCTATGAGGTAATCATTTGAGGATCTTCTCTCTGGCTTCTTTACACTAAATTACAGGCAGTCTCTTGTTACAGTTTTAGTCTCTGAAACTCACTAGCTTCCAACATTTTCACCGGTACACCCAGTACACTCACACCCACGTTGCTTAGTTAAGGGCCTGCTATACTACATACGATTCGCTGTCAATACGATGCGATTGTGACGATGCGAGTCATGATTCACGTGAAATTCATGTATTGGGTCTACTTGAGTAGCCTATAAGTATAGTGCCTAGAGCGAAAGCAGTAACATTATTTTTAGACGGAAGCATTTCACATAAATCATGACTCGCATCGTCACAATCGCATCGCACTGACAGCAAATCATAAGTAGTGTAGCAGACCCTATAGCCTGCATGAATCTTTTTGTTTTTACACTTGTGATACATTTTTGATGACACGTTTGTTTATGTTTAATGTCAGCAGTCGGTACTATTTTGCGAAGGTGGCTAAGTGTTATTATTTTTTTTAATGGAGGTCTGTGTTTATGTATGTGTGTGTGGATGTATGGGTTTAATGAAGTTTGTATGTAGGCCCATATGCCAGTCTGTCTCGTCTGACTACGGCTTCGAGATAGCAGAGGAGGCAGCTGATATTCTCTGAGAGCTGGGCTAAAACGTATTCATAGTAGAGATGCCTTGCCCGGGGTATATCCCCACTCTCTATGCCTAATGGATTTCAGACAGCTGACGTTGGGGAAGGTCCCGAAAAGGCCAAATGATCCGTTTGGTTGGGGGACATCCCGCTATCGCTACGTATCGATAACACTACCGAGATCAATCAGTACGGCTATCACTACGTATCGATAACACTACTGGGGTAAGTAAATCACTACGGCAACTAAGGGTTAAGGCTAGGGTTAAAATAGGGTTAAGCATAGGTAAGGAATAGGGTTATGTCACGAAAAGAGTTCGGGTGAGGGTTAGGATTAGGGTGTCGGACTTCAAACTGACAGATTGGCACAGTCATCATCATTTGTTCTCTATGGGTAGTAGTGGTAACGACGGGTAGTTCTTTCGATATGTAGCGATAGCGCTACTCACCCGTTTGGCTGGAGCACTGAGAGCGGGTGCTAATGCATCCGAGTTTGAGAGCAAAGACACTGTGTCTTTGTTGAGAGTCATGCACTAGTCTTTCACACAAGACTAAGCTGTAGCACAGTTGTTCCTTTAGCTTAGAAACTCATTACTTTTATTGTACAGTTCTTACGTTATTTACAACCAACAAACAACTACACGACAAGTGTAAAGTGACGTTATTTTATTCACAAGAGACAAAACAAAACTACTGGATATTTCGGCGAATGCGGCTTTATCGACATAGACAAACAAGAAAACTGCAAACAGCAAATATAGCAAAAGGAGCAAAACGCAGGCAACAAAAGGAGCAAAAAACCCAACAAGATCAAAATTTAAAAAACCCACCAATACTACCCCTCTACAGTCCAATGCGTAAATGACTTACACTCTTATTTGTTATTATTTTCTTTTTACTATTGAGCAGAAGTTGGCAAAGATGCAAATTCAACACCCCCTTCAACGTCTTGGTTCATTGCAGGGTTTTTTCAGTCACGCCTTTGTATTCTACTATTAGCAAAATTAATGCATATTTTAAATTGTGTAAATGGGTGAAATTTAACGTTAAAACTAGGTACAGAAAACGATAGAGGTTTAAGTACTCAATCTGCAGTAAGAAAGGCAAGACTGGAAAAAACGGAAAGAACCGAGACAATGGAGGGTGTGTGTGTGTTACTCTGCATCTTCGCCCAGAACTGTTTTTAAGGAATCGTTTAAAGAGTAAAAACCAGATAATTTTTATAAAATGGCAAAACAACAATTTTGCACGCGTGACTGTTATTTGTTTTGGTCCATTATAAAGATAGACCGTAGGATAGCCCTATCCTACAACCAAGTAAGAAAGTTCGGACGAGTGATGTCCCTTGTGTGCCCGGGTGAGTTCCGGTCACACACACACACACACACACACACACACACACACACACACACACACACACACACAGCACACGCGCGCGCGCGCACACGCACACGCACACGCACACACACACACACACACACACACGCGCACGCACACACACACATAGTGTGTGTGAGTTCCGGTCACACACACACACCGCACCGGCACACACACAGTGACACACACACACACACACACACGCACGCACACACACACACACACGCACACGCACACACACACACACACACACGCACGCGCGCGCACGCACACGCACGCACACGCACACACACACATACACGCACAAACATGTACACACACACACACACACACACACAAACATGCACACACACACACACACGCACAAACATGCACACACACACACACACACACTCTCTCTCTCTCTCTCTCTCTCTCTCTCTCTCTCTCTCTCTCTCTCTCTCTCTCTCTCTCTCTCTCTCTCTCTCTCTCTCTCTCTCTCTCTCTCTCTCTCTCTCTCTCTCTCTCTCTCTCTCTCTCTCTCTCTCTCTCTCTCTCTCTCTATGACAGTAAAGAGAAAGAGGAGCCGCTGTAGCTCGCTAGCTCGTAATCCGTCATGGTTTGCAATTTTTCCGTGGGTTGTTTGTGCACTTTAACAAGTACTTTGCCAGAACCAGAGCAGGGGCAGATAACGCTAATTGATCGAGTTCGGGAAAGGGCTTTAGATAGAGAGAGAAGGGGGAGCCGAGGGGAAGGGAGAATAGTTTGACAAAATTGTATATCAACACAGGCCCTTGTTTGGTGAGAAATGATAGGTGTCTCGATTTCCAGATTTACCATTTTGCGTGGGTAGGTAAAGTGGAGGTTTTGTGGGGCAGGTGTTACAGGTGGCATTTCTTTATTTATGATATGCAGGTATGTTTATTATAATGGCGAACTGAGTATTTACTACGGTTTGACACCATCCAGGGGCAGCAACTGCGATGCCTTTTTTCTCACCATCCACCCCACCCCCATCTCACCGCAACACTGACCAAGGGACACTTTGACTTGAAAATAAAACTGATTTTTAACAGCTTATTTCCTGTCCACAGATGTTATGCACTTGTATAATGTAGATTACCAGTGGTCAATGCCACTGACCAGTGGTCACTTTGAGATGTAAATTCCATATTTTCACTATTTAACAGCTTATCAGGGTGTCATGAGTATATACAACTGTAACTTGTATGATGTAGCTGACCAGTGGTCACTGCCACTGACCGGTCACTTTGACGTAAATCCCACGTTTTCATTAGTTAACAGCTTATTAGGGGGTAATGAGTACTACTGTACTTTTTATAATGTAGATGACAAGTGGTCAGTGACAATGACCAGCGGTCACTTTGACTTGAAATCAAATTTTGATTCTTGAAAGCTTATTTTCTGTCAACAAATAATGTTTGCACTTCTATAATGCAGATGACCAGTCGTCACTGCCACTGACCTGTTGTCATTTTAAACATTACATTGTAATGTTTACAGTGACCAGTAAACATTTTCACTGTTTAACAGCTTATTAGTATGTCATGAGCACTATGTACATTGTACAATGACGATGAGCACTGGTCACTTGGACATATCGACTCGTAGACACATAAATACTTGGACAAATAGACATGTAGACAGTAGAAACTCGGTCACATAGACACTCGGTCACATAGACACTCGGTCACATAGACACTTGGACACATAGACACTCGGTCGCATAGACACTCGGTCACATAGACATTCGGTCACATAGACATTCGGTCACATAGACATTCGGTCACATAGACACTCGGTCACATAGACATTCGGTCACATAGACATTCGGTCACATAGACATTCGGTCACATAGACACTCGGTCACATAGACACTTGGACACATAGACATTCGGTCACATAGACACTTGGACACATAGACATTCGGTCACATAGACACTCGGTCACATAGACATTCGGTCACATAGACACTCGGTCACATAGACATTCGGTCACATAGACACTCGGTCACATAGACACTCGGTCACATAGACATTCGGTCACATAGACATTCGGTCACATAGACACTCGGTCACATAGACACTTGGACACATAGACATTCGGTCACATAGACATTCGGTCACATAGACACTCGGTCACATAGACACTTGGTCACATAGACATTCGGTCACATAGACACTTGGACACATAGACATTCGGTCACATAGACACTCGGTCACATAGACACTCGGTCACATAGACATTCGGTCACATAGACATTCGGTCACATAGACATTCGGTCACATAGACACTCGGTCACATAGACATTCGGTCGCATAGACATTCGGTCACATAGACACTCGGTCACATAGACATTCGGTCACATAGACATTCGGTCACATAGACACTCGGTCACATAGACATTCGGTCACATAGACATTCGGTCACATAGACACTCGGTCACATAGACATTCGGTCACATAGACATTCGGTCACATAGACACTCGGTCACATAGACACTCGGTCACATAGACATTCGGTCACATAGACACTCGGTCACATAGACATTCGGTCACATAGACATTCGGTCACATAGACACTTGGACACATAGACACTCGGTCACATAGACATTCGGTCACATAGACACTCGGTCACATAGACATTCGGTCACATAGACACTCGGTCACATAGACATTCGGTCACATAGACATTCGGTCACATAGACACTCGGTCACATAGACATTCGGTCACATAGACACTCGGTCACATAGACATTCGGTCACATAGACATTCGGTCACATAGACATTCGGTCACATAGACATTCGGTCACATAGACATTCGGTCACATAGACACTCGGTCACATAGACATTCGGTCACATAGACACTCGGTCACATAGACATTCGGTCACATAGACACTCGGTCACATAGACACTCACATAGACACTCGGTCACATAGACATTCGGTCACATAGACATTCGGTCACATAGACATTCGGTCACATAGACATTCGGTCACATAGACACTCGGTCACATAGACATTCGGTCGCATAGACATTCGGTCACATAGACACTCGGTCACATAGACACTTGGACACATAGACATTCGGTCACATAGACACTCGGTCACATAGACATTCGGTCACATAGACACTTGGACACATAGACACTTGGACACATAGACATTCGGTCACATAGACACTTGGACACATAGACATTCGGTCACATAGACATTCGGTCACATAGACACTCGGTCACATAGACATTCGGTCACATAGACATTCGGTCACATAGACATTCGGTCACATAGACATTCGGTCAAATAGACACTCTGTCACATAGACACTCGGTCACATAGACATTCGGTCACATAGACATTCGGTCACATAGACACTCGGTCGCATAGACATTCGGTCGCATAGACATTCGGTCACATAGATAAATCTACACTTAATTGAGCAGTAATGACCAACGGTAAGTCACATTGACCAATGGTGATTTTTAGGAAAATACCTAACAAGGTCCGAGCGGCAGATACGCACTGCGACAGTGCAAACCCGGCCAGAGTCGTGTTTCGTAGCGTACGCTTAAAGCAACAAACCAGTCTGATAGGATATAGTTTGCATAGTAAGTTCATGTGCTTATATTTTTTGTACTCACACACACAAAGACAGACAGACAGACACACAGACCAGTCTCAATACCTGTCCTCTGGCCGGGTAATCAGAAGATTTACCTGATTCCCTTTGACCATTTCAGAAATTCGGCTCCCAGATCTAATATATTTGTTTCGGCTTCCATATCTAGCATATTTGGTTCGGCTTCCAGATCTATTCTCTCTCTCTCTCTCTCTCTCTCTCTCTCTCTCTCTCTCTCTCTCTCTCTCTCTCTCTCTCTCTCTCTCTCTCTCTCTCTCTCTCTCTCTCTCTCTCTCTCTCTCTCTGTCACACACACACACACACACACACACACACACACACACACACACACACACACACACACACACACACACACACACACACACATACAGAGTATGTGAGTGAGAGAGGGGGTGCGCGCGTGTGTCTGTATATCTGTCTGTCGATGCGTGTGCTTACTAAAACCAACATCAACAACAACAGCAACGAACAATAAGGTGACTCTTGGCTGGGGCCGACATTGTGCAGCAGATTGCATATCAGCTCCCATCCAGAAAAAACCCCAAGATAATTATGTACCTGCGATCGGTCTGCGCATTTGTTGGTTACTACATTTTAAAAAAAAATTGCTTAGAGATCATCAGAATGAATAACATCAAAACCAAACGGATTTTGTTTTAAACCGCCAGTGTTAGACGTGGGCGACAATATGCGTCCCGAGATCAACGCATATTGACGCTCGAATCTGGTCGGGCGACATTATGCGTACTAACAGATGTCTCGTAATAAGCCTTGTAAGAGACAAGGATTTTGGGGGTCTAAAATCAGGTTGATATTTTCAATCATAGTATTCTTAATGAGAAACAACTGGATTAGGCCTGTTAATCACACACTGTTTATATTTGTCTGTAATTACAGGGCCGGACCTGGGACACAATAGAGGGGGGGGGGAGGTTGCAAACAAGAGTGGGGGTCTGGGGGCCGGCGTAGGTCACCGGTGGGGTCCAGGGGTAATGCCCCTGGTGGGGGTCAGGGAGCAACGTCGCCTGAAGCTGAAGCTTTTTTAACAAAATAAAGTGCGAAAGCTCCCTTTAGAACAACAAAGCAATAAGTATGACTCTGTCTTTCTTTTTTCTGTTTTCTTTTTCTCTTCTTTTTGTGTGGGATGGATCCAGGTAACCCCCCCTGGATCCGGCCCTGAATTACATGGGTTGATTCGGTCATTGGTTTTGTACATTCAGGTGCAGGGCCTAGGCCTACTATGACTTATTTGTGCTTTAATTTCAGAGGTGGAAGGTCCTTGTGCATACAGAAAGTAATAAATATAGGGCTAATTGACTCTATTGGGAATAGCAATAAATGTCTTATAATTAATTGTCTAAGGCCTGGTACACAGTAGACCTACATCCGGATTTTTTCCGCGCGGAAATAATCAATAAGTAAAAGAAAGAAGGACAAAAATATGCGGATTAGGGGAAATACGGACATGTGCGCTTATTTTGTCCTTCTTTCTTTTACTTATTGATTATTTCCGCGCGGAAAATTCGGATGTACTGTGTACCAGGCCTCAATCTTCACTTCCTGGTTGTTTATAAAGTGCAATAATGTAATGCATTTATATGCATCGTTCTCGGTGCGTTTGTGAGTAATTCAGACCAACTCCCTTTCTTAGAATAAAGCTTCTTTCACCCACGGTTCAATCCCGGATGTCTTCCTTTTTATAATGCCTCATCGGTATTCTGGGCCTTGAATCACGCCTTTCTTCAGAGAATAGGGGGTCTGCAGCTTTGGTTTCTCTCAACTGATGTCCGGTTTCCCTCCCAAATATTCCGATTAATAGAAACTGTTACAAAGGATTCCTACCCACAATTCACAATACCTTACTATCACCAACATTACTTTTTACTCCCACCCGGACTTTTGTGTTCAACCGAAAGACATCCTGGTTGGATGATAAAGCCAATCTAGCCTATTCTTTCTTCTGAGGTGGACTAGATTTTTTTAAATAAAGATTACATACTTTGTTTGTTTGTTTCTCTGTCAATTGTTTAGCCTATTATTACTTCTAACTATCTCATATTCACTACCATCCACTATCCTAGAAAGTGTTTCAGAATAATCATGCTTATTTAGGCCTATCTCCACTTAGGAGGCTATGTCATTGTCGTTCAGTTTGCTTTGCTCGTGTACTGCTTTGTCTATTCATTTTTCTCTGAACACCCGTATCCAAAAATGTTAGGCACTGATCTGTTTTGTTTTGTTTCGTGATTAGGATTACAATGGTATCTGAAGGTTGTTTTTGTGTGATTAGGATTACAATGGTATCTGAAAGTTGTTTTTTCGTGATTAGGATTACAATGGTATCTGAAGGTTGTTGTTTTCGTGATTAGGATTACAATGGTATCTGAAGGTTGTTTTTGTGTGATTAGGATTACAATGGTATCTGAAGGTTGTTTTTGTGTGATTAGGATTACAATGGTATCTGAAGGTTGTTTTTTCGTGATTAGGATTACAATGGTACCATTACACTCACTGGTACAATGGAATCAGACAGACGGACGAACACAGACCTCAATGCAAACACACAGAGACCCCTGAGACAAACAGATGCACACACACAAACGTGCACCCATGCAGAGTGACATACACAAGATTTTTGTGTGTGGACATAGCCACTCTTCAGTTGTCTACACAGACAGACACATAGACTGCAGACAGACAGGGAGTAAGAGGAAATATTAAGAGAGACAGGAAAGAGTAAGGAGACAATGAGAGAGACAGAAAGAGAGAGAGGGAGAGGGGGGGGGGGGAGGTTTGGGAGGGGAAGAGAAACAGACAGTGACACAAACACATGTGTGTAAGCAGAAGGGGTCAATTATTGAGAATAAAGACTTCATTGAACAGTCAAAAGATATGGGATTAGACCAATCGGGATCTGGGAAAACCTAATTCAAGGAAACGGAATGCACCAGATGAAAGCAGGTTTAGGCCACAGCTTGCTGTCTATTTTACTTTACCTTTTCAAACAGGTGTTACTCTCTTAATTTTAAAATGATAATGTACAACTTTCCCAAAATCAAAAGTTTCTGGCCTCCCGTTTCAAAAAGACAAAATAAAGTTTTTGTTGGGAACAAAAGAATACTGACACGATAGCCTATGCATACCCGCAATAATATTAAAATAAAACATTTTTATTTACTTTTTGTTTTCAATTTAATGGGGCCTATGCTTTCTTGCGTCCATGTTTATCTCCACCACAGAAGCAGTTTAAAGGGACACCCTGACGGATGAGTTTTTGCAAGAAACACGTCAATATCGCTCGGAAAACACCCTTTACAGAGATCGCAACTCTTTGTTCTGGTTTCCTAGAAATCAAACCATCAGATTGGCGATTCCTCCTTGGCGGAGGTGCTGGAAGTCAGATTCTTTTAGTAAAAGACAGTGCCTTGTCTTTTTTAATGGCTGCCTGAGTCAGACCAAATCGTTTGCACGAAAGTTCCACAATACAAGCCTTTTTTAAAGCTTTTTTTTTATACAGTTTAACAAAAGGAGTTTCACTCACAACAAAGGAAATTAGCTCCAATTTTGTTTTTACTGTACTACAAAGAAGAAAAAGCTTCAACCAGTCTTGAATGGCCTCCACCCACCCCGTCCAGAATGACTTATCTCTCCGGCAACTCCGCCAAAACGGAATAGCCGTTTTGATGGTTTGATTTATAGGAAATCGACGACATCGACGCCCCGGTACGGAGCAGGTGGTCCTGAAGACAGCCTGGGGGAAAGGCTGCTCACCAAAACCAGCAAACAAAGAATGCGGACTACAGGAACCCCTGGACAACCTCTGGCTGTCTCACAATGCTTAGTCTCCTACCACGACGCAGATGCTGACTCCACTCTAGCATCTAGGACAGAAAAAAACATATCGACTCGGACTCCGTTCGAACACGGATCCTTAATGTAGGGCCCATGGTTCAAACGATCCAGTAAACACACAGCGCATCCCTATGTTCAAGGGTGTGCATCGTTTTCCGGAATCAACGACGACACCTGTCCTTCACCGTCTACTTCAACCGGGAAGACCAAGTCTTCAAGATATACTTGTCTTTAAGAGGCAACGCCTAATTAGACGTAAAACCAACAACGAACGTGAGGCTAAAAAATGGAATTTGAAAGCACAGGCATGCCCCCGGACCCCCACCCCGGACCTAAGTTTTTAAGGGGTGGGGGCTAATTCATTGAAGGTGCGAAGCACCAAGACCCCCAGGGGGGTCCGGGGGCATAATCCCGGGGGTGGGGGCTGCAGCACTGTCCAGCTTCTCCAGAATTCCAGTAACTCCTTGGCCAAAGCAAGATCATCCGCGGAGGACAAGAGAACCTCTCGATCTTCTGCCAATGAGTGTCCTAATGGTGCATTTCTCCTTGATGCAGAGGAGTTGCCTCAAGACTCTTCTTCTTCTCTTTGGGGCCCACGATCATTTAATTGATCATTATGGCACCATCCTCTCGGGAGGAATGTCTCATGGCCATGCCAGTGCATCGAAAGAAAGAAAAGAAACCGATTCTTATTATGGAGTCTTCCAGTACACTCAGTAGCAGAATGCAAACGTACGCCAATCAACATCCCTAATAGAGTCTTCCACAGTAGAGTCTTCAACCGTCTGTGCCTGCTGCACAAGATCAATAATGGACTCGTTGACTTAAACCCCAACCAGTACCTACGCCCCAGTGACCCTAGAGCAAGATCGAGGGTCACAGAGATTATTTCAAGAAAGGACAGCACACCCGGTCCTCTACTATTCCTTCTTCCCTCGCATGTTGAAAGAATGGAACTCACTCCCTACAGCCATGACAGACACCATCAGTCCAGAAGTTTCCAGGGCCGGCCTCGGTGGCATCACCACCAGCCACCGGGCCTCTTTCTACTAAAAATCCATGCAGAAAATAATGTAAAGTTTTAACACGACTTTTAGTACAGTACTGCACTGTTTTAAAATCCTGTTTTAATGCCGCCTGCCTATAATGTGACCAGTTGGTTGGACTTCAAACGCCCATGATAGGGCCCTGTCCAGTAATTGCAAGAAGAAGAAGAGTAATGGAGACAATCAGCATGCGCGTGAAAATAAGGGAAATAACTATACTTATTATAAGCAAGATTAATCTTCGTTCATGCACTTATTTTTACAAACTTTATCCGGCTCGCATGCGTTTTAAGCCCCGACTTGCATTATGTGGAACGGGAAGGTTTCAGATTTCCGTTTCAGTTTTATTATTAAACCATTCATAAACAGGGAAAACCGAGAATAAAAACAAAACTAAAGCAGAAAGGCTTATGCAGACGAACCATATAGAATTCAGCCCAACCCGGATGTCCGTCACAACTTGCAAGCAAATAGTAAAAGAAAGAGCAATGATGTGCAGATCAGATAGAGAGAGAGAGAGAGAGAGAGAGAGAGAGAGAGAGAGTCTGGGGAATAGGTGTATGTGTGTGTGTGTGTGTGTGTCTGTGCTTATACATATTCCAAGAAGACAAATATACTCATGATGACGTGCTTATACATAATTATTCCAAGAAGACCAATCTACTCATGCTGACGTTGTCGTAGCCTGTAACTCCATGATTTCTGTTCACCGTGACCCTGCAGTTGTGTTCAATAGACCGTTACCTGGGATAGGTGTTTACTCCCCCCCACTGGGGATTTTTTTTCACCTGTGTTTTTTGAATGTCCATTATATGGGAATAATTAATTGATATGTTACCCTTTGGTGAACGGGTTATTTTGGCCGTGATAATTTTTTTAAATAATTATTTTTCTTCTTTGCGCTTACTATTTTGCATTTTTGGGTAGGGATAATCAGTCTGTGATTATCATACTTTTTGTGCTTCAACCTTCATTCATTTTAACATAAACAGAAAGTAGAAGAATTTTCCTTAAGATATCTGTCCAATTTTGCGTGTAATTATGGACAAATAAAGTATTATAACGATATTACTTTTGTGGGTTTTCAAATTGCAAGCCACTGAAGTGGGTCTTACCATTAAGCCACAGCCGCGCCTATTTCCACTTATCCACACAGTCACCATACTGCTCATAGCACATATCATGTGTGTGTGTATGTGTGTGTGTGTGTGTGTCTGTGTCTGTGTCTGTGTGTTTGTGTGTGTTTGTGTGCGCGCGTGAGCGCAAACGCATATATGATAAATATGTTTTGTCTTTGATCATTCATATATTTGAATCTGTATACACATACACACACACACACACTTGCACACGTGCACACATGCATCTACTCATGCAGGTATTCGCTCACTCATGAGTGTGTACGCACACACGCACGCACGCACACACGCACACGCGCACACACACACACACACACACACACACACACACACACACACACATTCTCCTACCCCACCCCACCCTAAACAAATCCCGTTAACTCATTATCACTTGGCGGGAAGTGGCAGCTGCAACGATGGTCTCTTGGTTGCTTCATTTTCTTGTCCACCACCATTTGTGGCACACCTCAAAAAGAAAACCGTTCTCTGTAGATTTACAACAACCTGACAGAAAATGATGGCAAGCAGAGCTTGTTGCTGCTGCTTTCTGGCTAAGTAGTAGTAGTAGTAACAGTAGTAGTAGTAACAGTAACAGTAGTACTAATAGTAGTAGTAGTTGTTGTTATTGCTGCAGTAGTAGTAGTTTTTGTTGTTGTGTTGTTGTTAGTAGTTGTTGCTGCTGTTTGTGTAGTCATAGTTGAGAAGAAAAAGTAGGCCTACAAGTAGTAATATAAGTGGTAGTGGTGGTGGTGGTGGTGGTGGTGGTGGTGGTGGTAGTAGTAGTAGTAGTCATAGTGGTAGTAGTAGTAGTAGTAGTAGTAGCATAGTGGTAGTGGTAGTAGTAGTAGTAGTAGTAGTAGTAGTAGTAGTAGTAGTAGTAGTAGTAATTGTTGAAATTGTGTGGAGTGGGTTTAATATCAGTCTAGGCCACGTGGTCTTTTGATTGTTGATTTTCCCCCTAGTATGCCATATTATACTTGTGCTTATTCTTTGATTGTCTGGGAGGTTTTAAGACATCTAATTTTGTGTGTATCTTAGTCATCCTGTTGAGCATTTCAGGCATATGCAATCGTGTTAGATTTTCCAAAACAGGTATTGCTGCATTTTTTCTTAGAGGTTTCCTGCAAGATAGTCTAATTTTGTTGGAAGAAAAATACAATTTGTACTATTTATATTGTGAAGGCCATTAAGTATCTTAATTTTTCAATCACATTACTTAATTCTACTGTGCTTGAATGAGTTTAAATAAAGACAATATGTTTTTCATCAAAGTCATTCCATAGCATTTTCAGAAGTTTTTTCTCTCTTCTCTGCATTTATTCCATACCCGCAGACTGTCCTTTGCATATTTTGTGTGCTATGTCCATCACAACACCATTAGTAGTTGCTGAAGCACTACTGATCAAACAAATAGAACACTCAACTGACAGGCAGACTGTCACAGTAGCATCATTGAATTCAGCTTAAAAATGCTGCAGCTTACTAAAAAGATTATGTATAACAGCACGCATGAGAAACAATGTGGATGCAGTAATGGAGTTAGCAAGATGACAAATAAAGAGTGATGACTTGCAATGATACATGATCATCTTAAAATTATGAGAATCATGGAACCTGTACAACTTGGCCTGACAATAACCCGCCAATCACCCACCCTGGGGGTGGATTAATGGATTTGTTGTGTCTCTCTTCGGCCAAAGGAACCCCTTGAAGTCATGAAAGGTCTGCTTGAGCTGAGCACCATGCACACTCAGCTTTCTCAGAGTTTTTTCAACAAAATTGCTCACATGCTCAAATCAACCAACCCCCACCTTACATGAAACTATACAGATTCAGTTTTATAAACAAAACCAGCCAAACAGCATTTTAGAGGAAACCTTTTTAAACATAAAAAATAAAATGTCCTTGAGAACACAAGTACTGTTGCCAATGTGAAAGCCAGGCTCATGAACACTTGAAAAGCCGGTGGGCTTTGAACATCCACAGCTTGAGAGCTTGAGCCTTTGATGTGATTGCTTTAATTACTCCAGTCTTTAATTAGGCAGCCTAGAAATGTGAGCAGACTAGCAAAGAAAGAGTCCTCCCACTTTTCCAAGTTGATTAGGGCAGACTTTATTACAGACACAATCATGTTTCATCAATTCTATCACAGCCTTTGAACAGACCAGGCCAGGTACAACAGCCATTCCTGATGAAATGGCCGTCAAGAAAATCTCCAAAATCTAAGAACAGTTTTTTCCTAGTTTCCATAAAATAGTAGAAGAAGCAAATTTGATTCCCTTTAATTGACTGAGGGCAAACAGTATAAATGTGAGAGGGTCTACTTCACAAGGAAGTGTGTGTTATGTCTGTCGTCAGTGAAGATGGGTTGATAATTACTTCTGATCCTCACCTAAGCACTTCCTTTGTTAAAAAAAAAGCCAGGCTTCATCAGTCTGCACTAATGTTATCACTCCAAAACACTCAATTCACAAGGCGCAGTGACTATCCTCTTGTTGTACATAGTCAGAAGCATCAGACATGGAGTCTTCTAGGCACTGATATCCACACCAAACGACCTTTTCTGAGCATATCAATGCAAGTAAAAATGCACATAACTGATTAATATGATGTATATTTTTCATCTGCTAAAACAAAAAGTAAAACTGGTGCACTAAGGAGTGAAAAAAGATAATAGTTATAATGATGCAGTGAAGCAATAGCCTCTATGAAGAACTCAGGAAGGCCTCGGTCAGGTTGCCTCTCTGTTGCTGAGCTTCCCTCAAGTTCCATACAAAGACAATGAACTCCAAAATTCTTATTTACAATAAATTATATTTGCAGAATCCTGATTTTCCTAGTCTGTTTGGAAAGGATGGTAAGAAGACAAATCTGACGAGCTTCAAGTATGACAGACTGAAGGCGACATTGTGCCGAGAGAACTGATAGACATTATATGTTTATATCCAGTCCTAGATCCTGATAAGAGTAACAACTACATTATCTTGGTAGCTTGTCTGATGCTGTTCCTGAAGATGGTGTGCAATCAGCAGCAGTAGGCTTAAAATAGACACCATAGTCAGAGACATACAACAAATATGGACGACTTTCACAGCACTACATTTTCACGCTTCATTTTGGTTTTATTTGGATTTAATATGATGTGTTTTAGCAATAAAGCTACAAAAGATACATGATCAGATAGCTTACTCAATACCCTTTAGCTTGGTATCAAATGTGATTATGTTTACTTGAGAAATAACTTGCATAAGGGACTTCAAGTAACCCTACTCCCTAAACTGGCACCGTCGCTAGGGATACCATATTGTAACGTTTGTATCTTCTGAAATAACCCGGTTACAGCGGGGTAACATATACAGTATAATTTCAAAATGAATACTGTTTAAGAAAAATACACTCCCAAAAAATTCCCAGGGGGTGGGGGCTACTGACAGGTAACGGTCTACAACTTGCACCGATCCCTTTCTTACATTTCCAGAAAACCAGGAAGAAACAAAATCCTAACTCCATGGTTCCTGTTCACCGTGACCCTGCAATTATGTTCAACTTGCACCGAGCAAACAAGGAAGAAACAAGATCTTCAGTTTTAATCTCGTCTTCCTGATGAAGAGATAATGAAAAAATCTCGAAAGCTTGAAAACATTGGTGTTGTGTGGCTTTTTTAAAATCAAAATCTTGAGCAAGTTATTCTTTGAGAAAATACTGCAAGCCATATAACAATACCACTGGTAAGTTTGAGAAAAAGAAGAAAGAAAGAGAGACAGACAGTTACCGAAGGTCTGCGAGAGAGAGAGAGAGAGAGAGAGAGAGAGAGAGAGAGAGAGAGAGAGAGAGAGAGAGAGAGAGAGAGAGAGGGTGTGTGTGTGTGAGGGGGGGGGAGCAACCAAGGATTATTTGTTGACATTAAATGGTTTAATTGATAGCAGGATTAACACACACTTGATTGTCCTTTGCCGATCTACACAAAGGAGTCTAAATTCGTTCGTGTATGTTTCTTTGTTGTCCTTTGCTGATCTACGATCGCAAAGGAGTCTACATTTGTTCGTGTATGTTGTTTGTTTTGTTTTTTTCTTTTTTTTCTTTTCTGTTTGTCCCAAGGATATCTCCCGAACCGCTTGTTTTTGTGTTGTTGGTTGTTGTTTTTTGTCTGTCCCAAGAATATATCCCGAACCGCTTGACAGAATCGTGGTGATGTGTCACCATGAGAGGAAGGTATCCGCGCATAAATTATTGCCGTCCTGACCTTGACCTTGGCATATGACCTTGAAAACCGAAAATCGTTAAGGGGCCATAACTTCAACACCGTTGGTCTTAGATTCTTCAAACCTGGCGTGTAGGTACTTTGGCTTATGGCAATTCTGATGATGGCATACTGATCAAGGTCAAAGTCAAGGTCATGATCACGGTACGTGGTGACAGATTGGATATTTTTGTTGTTGATAATGTTGTCTTTGATAGCAGTGGATATGACTCATTGACGCCCTTGCTTTTGTTTGCTTGTTTGTTTTATGATGATAATTCGTTCGTGTCTGTATGAGTCTCTTACAATGTTGATGACGGGGAAAGGCGAGATCTTATTGTTGATGGCAGTGAGCATGTGGTTGTTGCCATTATGTCGGCGAAGTTATTATGGTGTTTATTAATCAGAAGGTTTCCGGGTGTGGTGTGCGCGGAGCCATATCACTGCTCACCATCGTCTACCTATCTTCTCTTTGACCCCTACATTGCCACCCAATCATTTTATTTTGGAAGGGAGGTGGGTTTTTGTGTGTGTGTGTTTTTGGGGGAGGGGGCTTTTGATCCACTTTATCTTTAAGTCTTTCTGCAAAACACGAAATATCAAAGGATTGTGACAATACATGTGCAATACATACCATTTCGGTACAGATGACATTTATGTTTTCTTTTGCGAGGGTTTGTCGTTTTTATGTTCTCTTTCGCAACATTTCTCTCAGAAATTGGGGCTTTTTGTAAAATGTTGACTTTTTGGCCGTCAGCTGGACAGCTGTTGTGAATATAAATTTCATGTTTGTTCTTTTTTGTGCGTTGTATGTTTATTGTTTCTTTGTATATGGTGCATACTTTCGCTTATGGCTCAATTGTGGGTTTTGTGGACAAGGTTATTTAAGTGTAGAGCAAGTGATTGAAGTGGAGTTAGACAATATTAATACACAATATAGACAGTCCATGTCTAAGATGCTTATGATCTTCTTCACATATTATTTAACTTCGTTGACACATTTTGTTTATATGATATTGACATTGCATTGATTTAATTCATCCCCATATTTTGTGAAAGAAGGTCTCCTCGTAACTTTATTAAATATCAGCTTGATTTTTTATTCCAGAACTTTAAATGACTAGTGCGGCCAACTCTTTTAAAATATGTTCTTATAATTGTAATGGGTTAAATAACCTTGAAAAAAGAAGACATTTTCGAATTTTTGCGTAAAAAGATGCTCAAATTATTTGTTTACAAGAGACACACTTACTTGCAAAATGTGAAAACTTCATTAGATCTGGTTGGGGGTATAACCTTTGGCTAAGTGGTTCTGAAAGTAACAAGAATGGCGTAGCGATATTGTTTAATAATAACTTTGAAAACAAATTTTTTGACGTTGTAAAAGACCCAGAAGGATGATACATTTTGATGAACATAGAAATTCTTAAGAAGAAATTTATTTTGATTAATTTGTATGGACCTAGCCGAGGTGATAGCCCAGAAGTTTTTGATAAAATTTGTGAACTCGTAGAAAGGTTTGATAACGATAATATTGTGATAGTTGGGGACTGGAATTGTGTTTTAAACAGACAGTTAGATACACAGAGCTATTCCAGTACTCAAAATTGCCCTAGGACCCGAAGAAAGATTACTAACTTAATGGCAGAACATGCCCTTTTTGACGTGCAAAGAGAAATGTACCCAGACAGGCGTATTTATACATGGCGTAAATTCAATTCAATTAAGCAATCTAGATTAGACTATTTCCTTATCACTGAAAATTTGTTACACGAAGTTAGAGATGTTTTAGTTGAACCAGGCTACAGATCTGACCACTCGGTTGTTACTTTAGTTCTAAAGAAAGATGAATTTAAATGCGATAGACCGTATTGGAAATTTAATAATAGCTTACTAAAAGACAAACAGTATGTTCAGGAAATAAAACAAGTAATTAACGAAGCAAAGAAACAATATACTATACCAGTGTATAACTTTGAAAATATTGACAATGTTTCCAATGATGATCTAGTTTTTCAGATTGAGGATAGACTTTTTTTATACTTTTCTGTTGAAGATTAGAGGAAAAACTATATCTTATCAGTGCGACATTTAAAAAGAAACAGAATATTGAAAAAGAATGTGATCTAGAACAAAAAATCAAACATCTCGAGGATAACATACATGAAAATGAAATTCATACTTTAGAGCAGTTAAAGACCGAACTTAAGGAAATAAGGGAATTGCGAATCCAGGGCATAGCCGTACGGTCCAAAGTTAGATGGTTAAATGAAGGTGAAAAATGTATTAAATATTTTTGTAATTTGGAAAATAGAAACTTTATTGATAAATCAATTCCTTTCTTAGAAAAGAGCGATGGTAATATTATTACAGATCAAAAAGAAATATTAAACGAAATTAAACATTACTTCGAGCAATTATACAGCTACAGAGATGTAACAGATATAAACATTTCGGGTACATTTCCTGAAGCTCCAGTTCTATCTGATGATGACAGTAGAAGCATTGAGGGAGAAATTGCATACACTGAAGCAGTAACAGCGTTAAAGCATATCAAAAATGGAAAAAGCCCGGGCCCTGATGGGTTTACGGCAGAATTTTTCAAAAATGTTTTTGTGTATCTGGGTGCTTTTCTTATGCGCTCCGTTAACGAGGGCTTCCATGCAGGTGAATTGTCTGTCTCACAGAGACAGGGAATCATCACATGCATACCGAAAGAAGGCAAACCTAAACGATATGTAAAAAATTGGCGTCCTATTTCTCTTTTGAACACTCCGTACAAAATTGCTTCTGCATGCATTGCAAACTGAGTGAAATGTGTTCTGCCAGATATTATTCATGAAAATCAGAGGTTTTTTAAAGGGTCGATATATTGGTGATAATATTAGATTACTGTATGATACATTATTATATACTGAGAAAAATAACATACCTGGAATGTTTTTGCTAGTAGACTTTGAGAAGGCCTTTGACAGTGTGTCATCGTCTTTTCTGCAAAAATGTCTACGATTTTTTAATTTTGGGCCTGATTTAATTTGATGGGTCCAAACGTTTTATTGTAACATTACAATGTCTGTTTCTGTAAATGGACAATACACTCTTTGGTTTTCCATAAACAGAGGAGTGAGACAAGGGGATCCTTTTGCACCGTATTTGTATTTGCTATGTGCTGAAATTCTTTCATTAATGATTCGAAAAAATGTCAACATAAAAGGTATTAAAATAAAAGGTAAAGAACATTTACTATCACAATTTGATGATGACACTGCACTGTGTTTAGATGGTAGTGAAAGATCCTTTCTGGAAGCAATATCTATTTTAAACGAATTTGCAGAAATTTCTGGCCTAAAGATTAATTTTGAAAAAACTAAGGTAGTTTGGATAGGAAGTAGAAAAAAATGTAATATTAGATACATGAGAGACCAAAACTTCATGTGGGAACCAGGCGAATTTAGTTTTTTGGGAATAAAATTTTCAACAGATATTGATAATATTGTGAACATAAACTTTGAAAATAAGCTCATAGAAATGAGAATAATAATTAATTATTTGAATAAGCGACAATTATCACCTTTCGGAAGGATTACTGTGTTGAAAACTCTTGTTCTTTCGAAAATCATACATTTGTTAATAAATCTTCCAGATCCTTCCGAAAAGTTTCTTTATGAATAAGATAAAGAGTTTTTTGCATTCTTATGGAACAAGAAACAAGGTAAAATAAAAGCTGATAATAACTAAACAATATAAAGAGGGAGGACTGAGAATCATAAATATCCGAACATTTTTATCTTCTATGAAATTAAGTTGGTTAAGAAGACTATTAACTGAATCACATTTGAGATAATTTACAATTAACATGTATCCAGATTTACACAAAATTGAAAACCATGGTGCAGAATATGCAAACTATCTTATGCTAAATATTGACAATCCCTTCTGGAGAGATGTCCTGAAGCATTATAAAAATCTATTTTTGAAATATCAAGCAACTGATATACACGAATTTATGGCAGAATATATTCACTGTAATCCAAACATATTAAGAGCTAATGCTGTAATTTATATAAGAGAATGGTACAATAATGTAATTTATCAGGTTAAACAATTAGTTGACGAGACTGGTCACTTATTAAACTACCGCAACTTTTTGTTAAGATACCCAGACGTTAGAATTGATTTTTCTAACGTATGAAGGTATATTGACTGCTGTAAAACACTACTGTCAAAAGCTTAATGTAAATTTAACGCCGAGGTATAAGCTGTTTGACAATAAAATTTGGTTTTGCATTAAAAAGGGAAATAAATTTGTTCAAGCTAAACTAAATGAAAATACTGCCCATACTGCAATCTCAAAATGGAACAACTTATAGGGGAAGACGGGGTAAAAAGCGCATGGGCGGGTAAGAAGCCCACCCCAATTATCTCATGAAATAAAGAAAATTTCAGTCAAATTTGCCCATGAGACGAATGCTAGACATTAACGCTCGTCTCATGGGCAAAATGAGACTGAAATTTGCTTCATTTCATGAGATAATTGGGGTGGGCTTCTTACCCGCCCATGCGCTTTTTACCCCGTCTTCCCCTACGAAAACTTAAATTGGATTAAAATATTCTCCCATCCCTACAAAATTACTGATGACAAACAATTACGATGGTTTCAAATCAGACTTCTACACCGACTTCTCCCAACCGAAAAATATCTCTACATCTGCAAAATAACAGACTTGCCTCTCTGTAACTTTTGTAAAAATACTGAACAGACAATACCCCATTTGTTATATGATTGCAATATTGTTCAACAGTTTTGGGTTAACTTACAGCAATTTTTAAATGTGAATTGCCAACATTGTCAAGATTTCCAATTTAATAAAGAGCTTGTTTTGTTTGGTACAAAAGAAAACATATACACTGATCTTGACTGGATCATTTTGTATGCGAATTTTTTCATATATATGTGAGAGGGTTCGCCCAGTAGGTCGTTTCGGCGATTTTTGTATCTATGGTGTGCAACCACATGGTCACATATAAATCTTAGATTTGGTAAAACTAATTCTAATAAATAATAAATAAATTTAAAGTATTATTATAAAATTTAATTAATAAATTTATAGATAAAGCTATTGTACAATTTATAATTTTTGTAGTTTGTTCAGAAATTTAATAATGAAATTTAGAAAAAATAGAATTATAATTTTGTAGGCACAGAGATCACGTGATGTATTCAAAATGAAAACAACTCAGTGCTGACAGCAGCTGGTCACTGGTTCAAGAGTTGTCAGTCGCCTTTCAGTCTGCTAGAAGCAGTTTGCTGTTTTGGGAGCCCACTGGTTGTCATAGTGAGTACATGTATTCTACTGATGTTATGAACAAAGTTGAAGTATTTGCTAATACATTTTAAGCTGGGATGTTCTGGAGTTTTCATGTTGGCACTCAGACTGTGACTATCAACCAACAACAAGTTTTAGTTTATATTTGGGAGAAACATGAGTAACGTGGTTGTGAACTCTGCTCTGTTTTGTTCTTTTCCTTCTCTTTCTCTCTCTCTCTCCCTGTCTTACTATTTCTGTCCCACTGTCTCTCTCTCTCTCTCTCTCTCTCTCTCTCTCTCTCTCTCTCTCTCTCTCTCTCTCTCTCTCTCTCTCTCTCTCTCTCTCTCTCTCTCTCTCTCTGTGAAAAGCTTAGATTTGAGTGAACAATGGAAGTTTAATGCTGCACTCTGTTTTAGTGAGGAGAAATTGAGATATTTCTTTTGTATGGAAATTGAATGTTTTAAAAGGAAAATGTTATAACATTCAGCGTTTTAAGAGTGAAAGTTCTTAGTTGTATTTAATGGAGAGAGGATTTGTTTGTAGATCAACTAGATGCAAGTTGTGTGGAGCTGAAAGTGAAGTCGATTTCTGTGACTGTGCAAATGGTAACTGATACTTTTTAGTGATACTGATAGTGTACAGTTCATCGTGGCATATATTGATATTTTATAATACCATGTAGTTAACTTTACAGATTTTTTGGGAGTAAGAATTTGAATGACATTTACTACAAAACTTAAGCATGGTCTGTACAGTGTGGACTGAGGTCAAAGGTTCCACTGAGTTCAGTTTCTCGTTAAGAGCCCCATGATGCTTGTGGTAATATAGACTCTGGTGTGGGCTGATGGAATAGCCTCATGTAGATTGAATGGCGCACTGGTTACAGTTACTTGTTAAGAGTCCTGTGTCAAATTGCTAGTGCTCTGCAATTGACATAGTCTGTTCAGTGTGGTCGGTTTTGTGGTTATAATCGGAGTGTTTATACTGTTACCGGGAATTTGGTATCGTACTCTTCTTCAATTACTTGTAGCGGTGCCATAGCCGATGAGGTTTACCCGAGGCGTGGTTACCGCTACACCTATCTGTATTAATAAAAAAAAATCGGGACTTTACTGGTTTCGTACTGCCTCCGGGCATTGCCTCCAGTATTGTTCCCACCATATTTGTATTTACAAATGTCCCATATGTGTCTGATTCAGACCAAGAGGACGTAAAACACCATTTTCGTCGGGAATTTGGGTCATTCCTGTCCGGATTGTGAGTTGCAAAATCCATTGTTTTACTGCTACCGGGAATTTGGGTCATTCCTGTCCGGTTTGTGAGTTGCGAAATCCGTTGTTTTACTGCTACCGGGAATTTGGGTCATTCCTGTCCGGTTTGTGTGTTTAGAAATCCGTTCAAACTTTTGGAAAGCAAGACTGTTATAGAATGGCTATTTTAGGAATGCTGTTACTTTATGGTATTATGTGTGTGATTGCAGAAGTTGATGTGAGAATGTAATGTCACATTAAAATGTTTTAGATAATTAAATTTGTGTTTTACTTTTATTATAATAGATACTAATGAGGGTATCAAATGTTTTATTTTTACAGGCGTGCAAAGTGTACAATAAATAAAGATAACAAACCAAGACTGGAGTCCTGACTGATCCGAGAAGCGGATGAGTAGAACCCGTACACGGACAACCCCAACCCCATTTTCGCACCCTGTTACATATAAATGTAAATTGCAAAATATAAACCTAGTGTTTCAAACCTTTTGTGCAATGCTAAAAAATAGATACTGTTTAGAGGAATATAGATCATTTGTTAATGGAAAATATGTATGTTTTAGACAAAACTTTCCCATACAAACCTTTGGTTATGTGATTGTCGCCCCCTGTTGCTATTTCTTCTGTTTTTCATTATTTGTTTCCCGATTCAATAAATTGAAATAGGCCAGTAAATTTTGTTAAAGATAGTCCACGTGTACTTTTAAATTAAGCTTGAACTTTGTCTTTTTCCACTCCACAATGTTAACATATATTGAAATAAGATAGGGTGAATGTGTGCACCTCTCTCTCTCTCTCTCTCTCTCTCTCTCTCTCTCTCTCTCTCTCTCTCCCCTCTCTCTCTCTCTCTCTGTGCGTGTACGTGTGTATGTGTATGTAAACTTGTGCAATTGTGTTGTATGCTTATGTATGCTTTTTCTTATTTTGTTTATTTTTCAATATATTTTCAACAAAAGTATTATGATAATATAAGAAAAGAAAACATTAGGTGAGCGATTAACACTTATGTTTCATTTTTCAGTTATGTTTGTGTGTTATGTTTTATGCAAATTGCGTGAAAAAAATGTTCAATAAAAAAACAAAAAGTCAAGGTCAGGGAGATCTGTAGACTTGAAAGTGGTAGGGGTCTAAAATTGGTCTTTAAGCCATATGTTTCACATTTTTACTGGACAGAAGCGCTTCAGATTGTGTGTGGTACTGCATAACCTAGAGTAGAAAACTTCTGAGCATAAAGTATCGCCATGCTGACCTTGACCTTGAAGTGTGACCTTGAAAACCGAAATGTCCTTCTTTGCGCTATGTATTTCTTGTCCAAGATGTATCTCGTGAACTAGAAGACATAATCCCTTCATATTTTGTGTGAGGATGTGAGACTAAAAGTATAGCACATTCTTGCATAAATTATTCCTCAGAAATACAATGTTGCCGAGCGCAGACATGTTTCCGTTTTTCTTCACCCTCCTATATCTCGTGAAATACTGCATAGAATCACTCTAAATTTTGTGTGGGGATGTAAAAATAAGAGTAGAAGACATTGCACTACAAATTATGCCACGTGGGATTTTAATGTTGGCGAGCGGCAGACATGGCCCGGAGCTAAGGGTGTACATCTCATTGATTAAGGGTGTACACCCCACTAATTAAGGGTGTACATCCTGGTAAAGGAGGGGGTCTAATACTAAAATTATAAGACATCGTAGCACACAAAATGTGGCACGTGGGGCCTAAATGTCGCCAAGGGGCAGACATGTCTCAGTGTTAAGGGTGTGCATCCCGAAAAAGGATGTGCACGCAGTCAAGGGTGTGTAGGTGTATCACCCAAAGGACACAAGGAGGACGGGGGCCTAAGATGTGAGGGGAAGGGAGGAGGAGGTACAGGGCGGGGCAGGTACAGGGCGTAGCCGGCAAAGGACATATCTGCCGCTCAGCGATGCCCTTGTTTGTTGTTGTTGTTGTTGCTGTTGTTGCTGTTTAACAAGCTGGAAGCTGTGTCCAGTAAGTGATCACGCACGTCGTTGTCATTATCATTATCATCACCACCATCATCATCACCCGCACTCATCCTGTCACACATTTATCCAGTTATCCGACGAGCGATCGGTCGCCTTGTAAGAAATCTAATTAACCTGTCACTGTTATCTAGACCCACTCAGCGTGGGCCTGGGAACAAATCAAAAAAGTACAACTCTCTATCCTTACTACTACCCTTGTCACACTTATACCTCACTCTACGTATCTCTCACTTCACTTTAAGCGGGATTTACACTTATTATTTGCATGTCCCCTGTCCTCCCCAGCTGCGTTCGAATGCCCTCCGCCCTTCCCCTCCCCTCCACCCACTTTCTGAGAACCCCCCCCCCACACTCACCCACTTCTGTCCACAACCCTTTTTCGTCCACCCTTGACACTAGCCCGTGCAGCTCTTGAGGCGTGACGCAGAGACACGCTGTCCCCCTCCCCCCCCCCCCCCCCCCCCCCCCCCCCCCCCCCCCCCCCCCCTCCGTTCCCTTCCTCCCCCCTCCCCCACCGAAAAAAGAAAGAGTAAGTATATATAAAATATTAATCTCCGTAAACTTCTTCAGTTCTTTGCCCGTGAAACACTCATAGAGAATCTTATTTCTTAACAGGATTCGACGTCTACCTCTCTTGTTTTCAGTTGCTGTTTTGGTTTTTTTCATTATAAAAAGTAAGGGTCTCTTTGCTGTGTTTGGAAACAAAAATAATGTGAACATTTGGGAAATCGTTTTTGACTGAACTGAAATACAAATTTGACTGGAAAGGATGGAGAAAAAACACCGTGACTTGAAAAACCCACACCCGGTATATCACTGACCCAAAACGCTCACACACAAAATCAAACAAACAAACAACAAATAAACTAACAAAAGGAAAGTACTTTGAAAAATAAAATGTTTGACTAGAAACAGAAAAGTGTTTCGTTATTGGAAAGAAAAATAATGTGAATGGGAATGAAAAAGAATTTCCGTGACTTTTTTGTGTGATTTTGTGCAAGTCCCAGCGCTATTTGCACAAAATTCGGAAGTGAGCCAATTTTTTTTTGTTGTTGTCTTGTTTTTGTTGGCTACTAGTTCTGTTGTTGTTGTGCTTTACAGTCCTCGTAAAAAACATTTAATGCACAGGAATCAATCATTTTGGTGTTT
Source organism: Phymorhynchus buccinoides (assembly GCA_017654935.2). NCBI lineage: Eukaryota > Metazoa > Mollusca > Gastropoda > Neogastropoda > Raphitomidae > Phymorhynchus > Phymorhynchus buccinoides. The sequence continues at coordinate 22,732,939 of CM065681.1, read as the reverse complement.
TTTTTAAAAGAAAAGCAAAGCCGGACGGACAACAGAAAAAGAAAAAAAAACATCGGGGGGAAAAAAAAAGGAGAAATATTAGGCCAACAAATTGAAAAAGTTGAAACCAGATTTCTCTACACGGAAAACGAACTTCGAAGGTAATTTTTTTAACGCTGATATATATATATATATATATATATATATATATGTGTGTGTGTGCGTGTGTGTGTGCGTGCGTGCGTGCGTGTGTGTGTGTGTGCGTGTGTGTGTGTGTGTGTGTGCGTGCGTGTGTGCGTACGTGTGCGTGTGTGTGCGTGCGTGTGTGCGTGTGTGTGTGTGTGTGTGTTTGATACTAAGAAGTCTGCCTGTTTTTGTTGTTGTTTTTATAATTCAACAAACTGGAAATAGTTATTTCTGTTTCTTCTTCTGTTACCTATCCCTGACTGCCTTTATCTGTCACTTTGTGTATGCTCGCCTGTCTGCCAGCTGTCCTTTCCGTCTGTCTCTGTGCCCCCCCCACCACACCCCTCTTTCTCGTTGTGAATGAATTTGTTCCTTTCGACTTTTGGGTATTGTTATCATTCATGATTGTCTTTGTCGAAGTGTTGCTCATTTGTTTATTTTACGTACCCCCCCACACACCTTATTCTTCTTCGATCGCTCAGACAATTTCCTGTCAATTATGAGCGCAGATGCGTCATGGTGCCGTTATGCGCCTAAGTAAGAAATAATTAGGCCCAGCATGTCCGACTTTGGCTGGAAGAAATCTTTTTGAAAGTGGTTCTTGAAAAAAAAGCCAGGAGAATGGACCGGAAAGGCAGAAAGATAGATGACAGCAAGCAAGGGGGAAGGGCAGAGTCAAACAGAGTGACTGTGACGTAATGTGAGACACACGTCCCCGCTTTCTCCTTTTCTTCTCTACATCCCCCCCCTAACATCAAACAATTCACCTATTCCCGGGTGGTATCTCTTTGTACCCCATTTTCCCCTTCTAGTCGGCTAGCTTGTGACACCCTCATTAGACGTGTCAGTGATGTAATAGGCGCGTGGTCTGTCCTGTAATCATGGGATGGCGGTTCTTACTACGACACATAATTTGTAGTGTCCTGCTTGTCGTCTGCTACTACTAGCGAATCATGGGCCCATATCGATTTAAAATCAAAGGGGGAGATGGGTGGTGGGAGAAAAAAACCGCCTAACATTCTCTTACTCACAAGACTACCAAAACCTGGCTGAAGCAACATTGTAGAATCAACCTCTCTTCCTGCCAGTCATATTAGCCCAACTCGTGAGTACTATTGAATAAGGCAGTTGTGTAAAATACTTGATTGAGATTTGTTTTTGTTTGATACTATTTTTGATCTAGATCCTATGTTCCATGATGAATAAGGAGTAGATGTGTCCGTGAAAAGAATTGGTAAACATGCTGTTCTAATTATGTGCACTTATTATTTTTGTGTGTGATTTTTGACTTTAACTCTTTTTGGTACAAGAACCGGATTCTGTGCCTATTTTTATGCCTACTAATATTGTTGGTTATTTTTTTTAGTGGGAAACCACTTGGTTGTGAGTGATGTTGGCTTGATCATAGATTTTGATCTAGCCGGTTACTGAATCATACCAGTTGATTCCAGTACCCCTTTTATGTTTTACTGATTTCAGTTTGGTAACTGAAATTCAGGTTATTTGTTATTAGTGCTATTGTACAAGGGCAGCCTTCTAGCCAGTTGGGATCCACTAATTCCATGCCGGCTGAAGCCCCTATCTCTAATCCATAGAGATCTACACCCATGTTTTCCTGTGATTATCAGCAGGGCATCGTGGTCAGGACGCTTTATCCCTGACTCACATGCAAGAAGACGGGGCCGCCGTCAAGACGCCTCCGCACCCAGAATCCGCGAGGAGACCACGCCTGTGCCGTGCCATCCCGCGACCGGAACGACTGGCAGCTACTCTACACCGAAGAGCAAGCCTAGTCACCCCAGCACTCGCCGCTCCCGACAGAGGAACCTTACACCAGATAAGTCCTCCAGACAGTGAAAAGCACAATAGCTGAACCAGGACACTTAAGAAAATTAGTGACCCTTCCGGCTTGGGGCCTAACCTTCTAGAAAGACAAAAGTCTTAATCCTGTGATTATCAGCAGGGCATCATGGTCAGGACGCTTTATCCCTGACTCACATGCAAGAAGACGGGGCCGCCGTCAAGACGCCTCCGCACCCAGAATCCGCGAGGCGACCACGCCTGTGCCGTGCCATCCCGCGACGCCGCAACCGGAACGACTGGGAGCTACTCTACACCGAAGAGCAAGCCTAGTCACCCCAGCACTCGCCGCTCCCGACAGAGGAACCTTACACCAGATAAGTCCTCCAGACAGTGAAAAGCACAATAGCTGAACCAGGACACTTAAGAAAATTAGTGACCCTTCCGGCTTGGGGCCTAACCTTCTAGAAAGAAAAAAGTCTTGTAAAATCCTGTCGGATTTCATGGTTTTTTTTAATTCATATTTTGTTTTGGCGCCATTGAGCTGCTTTATTCTTATTGCTGCATAATCTTATGCAGATTTGTGAGTAAATAAAATACAAGTGTACAAATAATTCTGAACCCTTTGGTCAGACTGATGAGAGTGGAAGTTTTGTAATTTTCATGTAAAAACCTACTTCTCTCTGTCTGCCATTTAGAGCAAACTACCACTTGTATTTCATTCAATCATTCGAGCCAGAACCCGGGCAAAAATATAAATTTATTAGATGAAAAGGGGCCGGGAAAGTTGCTCATCTCCCACACCCTAGAGAAGTGGGCTAAAGGCAATTTTTGTAATTGAAAATTTAACACACTAAAAGTCTTTCCCTAGAGACCTCGCCTTTAACCCATATATTACCTCGTCACAGTGACAGATTAGAGGAAGTTACAAGCACAGAACTTCCAGAAGGTGGGGGGAACTATTTATACAAAAGACCACCCGGTATCCCCACGGGGGGACACCTACCCCCCATGAAATGGACTGTTGGCCCATAATCATTAATCAGATGCTGACTTCCGAATTTCTCTTTCTCTTGCTTTCACTTCGTCTCAGCATTTATCTTTTTGTTGGATGCCTGAGTATTTTTACCTATTTACTTGTATGTCTGTCTGTTTATCTCAACATTTGTTTGTTTGTTTGCCTGCTTACCTCTCTCTCTCTCTCTCTCTCTCTCTCTCTCTCTCTCTCTCTCTCTCTCTCTCTCTCTCTCTCTCTCTCTCTCCCCCCCCCCCCCCTCTCTCTCTCTCTCTCTCTCTTGCGCGCGCGCGCGCGCGTGAGTGTGTGTGTGTGTGTGAGCGTGCGTGTGTGTGTGTGCGTGCATGAGTGCGCGCGCGCGCGAGCGTGGGTGTGTGGGTGTGGATGTATGATAGAAAGATGAAGTGGCTGTGGGCTGTCTTGCTTGTTGCTGGACTTGGGTGAGTGTCACTGATAGTTATTGCTCATTTGCATCTTTCTTTGGCTGTGTATATTTGGCTTTTTTTTCATCAACGAAATGTTAGCTGAAAAATGGCTGGCGTTGAAAGGGTTTAAGATTGTGACTTGTGACTAAATATTGATATCTTATATTTTAGATATAGGCCAAATTCTACAGCAATGTTCGGCTTTAAAAAATGCAAACCCTTTTGTAGCTAAAGCAGTAAAACGATGCCTTCTGTATATCATTATTAGGTATTAGGTACTTTATAGTCACAGAGGCGTCTCTGTGAAATTCGGGTTGCTCCCACCTGGAGAGCGCGTCGCAGCCAGAGGCGCGCCACCCAATTTTTATTATTTTATTTTTTTGCATGCGATTTTTGTCACTGATGAGGGGGGGGGGGGGGGGGGGGGGTAAATTTGTGTACCAAATGACAACTTTTTCGTTGCCACTGGGTTTAACGTATGCTAAGTGCATGGGCACACGGGACCTCGGTTTATCGTCTCATCCGAAAGACTCCACGTTCAGACCGTTAAGGCCTAGTGCAGAATGAGAAGAAAAAATCCCCTGTACCCAGGTTCGAACTCGGGTTTACTTGACACGAAGCGAACGCGATACCACTGTGCCACTCTACACTCTACACATTAACAAAATGGTAATGAGACTGCGATGCCTTGATTACCTTGCGAACAAAAACACACCCTGTCCGCTCTTTAAATCGGCTGTTCCTTTTGTTGTTGTTTGTTTGGTGTTCTCTTAACATTAATTATTGAAGTTGGCATTGTATTTTTCCAGCCATCCAGTTATTGCTTTAAAACGAACCATGTTTACAAACGTGGTAGGCTTATTTAAAAAATGATTGAATAAAATAATTTGTAAAGCATTTTGTTTACTTGTTTCGCGGAACTGACGCTGTTTTATGCACTTATTGTCTTTGGGGAGCTTACTACAATAAATCAATTAGGATTATGTATTTGTTCTGATTTATGAATTCATATTTCAATTTTGGCAAAACGTGATCGATCAACTATTGAGAACAAAGACCTCACTGAACAGTCAAAAGATATGGGATTAGACCAATCGTGATATGGGAAAGCGTAATTCAACGAAACGGAATGCACCAGATGAAAGCAGGTTTAGGCCACAGCTTGCTGTCTATCACTCTGCCGTTCCAAACACGCTTTCTCCTTTAATCTAAAAATGACAATGTAATTTACAACTTAATGATTAGTCGAACGCACATAAACGCTGCCAACAACAAAAATTCCCCCAAACAGATTGACAAGTTCGCTTGTGTTTGAAAAGTTTCTTGCCTCCCGTTTCAAAAAGACAAAAACATGATTTTGTCGCAATAAAATTATGATAAAACTCATTTTTTTTATTTACTTGTCTTTCCAATTTAATGGACCCAATGCTTTCTTTCGTCCATGCTTATCACTAAAACACATACCCTGGCTAAAAGACTCCAGGGATCATCCCAGCAGCGGAAGTACTTGAACACTATGGTAAAAATGCAGCAGCCGGAGATGAAAACATTACGTGTGTGACCGTTTTTTTATTACCCCGCCACGTGTGCATCCACATCCCGACTTCGGAGGAATGAAAAATGGTAAAAGCCATGGTTAAGAAATGTGATTAGTTCATCTATGACTTGAAGTGGAACGTTTTGAGGGCAGGTTTTGTGCTAAAGAAAGATAGTGGTTACAATGGAAAACAAACGAACAAACGAACGAACAAAACAAAGCAACATCCATTAGGCTACATTTGAATGATAGCACCGATCAACTCCGAACTGTTATGGATTATTTCTGCCTTTTAATTAACAGTTCACAATATTTCCTCAAAATCCGTCCATATCTTATAGCACATGCCTACAGTAGGCTATAAGCGGAATTTCTGGGAGGGGCCTATCCCACCATGCCTACAGTAGGCTATAAGCGGAATTCCTGGGAGGGGCCTATCCCACCATGCCTACAGTAGGCTATTAGCGGAATTCCTGGGAGGGGCCTATCCCACCATGCCTACAGTAGGCTATTAGCGGAATTTCTGGGAGGGGCCTATCCCACCATGCCTACAGTAGGCTATAAGCTGAATTTCTGGGAGGGGTATAAATACCCCACCATGCCTACAGTAGGCTATAAGCGGAATTTATGGGAGGGGCCTATCCCCTATCCCACCATGCCTACAGTAGGCTATTAGATGAATTTCTGGGAGGGGTATAAATATCCCACCATGCCTACAGTAGGCTATTAGCGGAATTCCTGGGAGGGGCCTATCCCACCATGCCTACAGTAGGCTATTGGATGAATTCCTGGGAGGGGTATAAATATCCCGCCATGCCTACAGCAGGCTATTAGATGAATTTCTGGGAGGGGTATAAATATCCCACCATGCCTACAGTAGGCTATTGGATGAATTTCTGGGAGGGGTATAAATATCCCACCATGCCTACAGTAGGCTATTAGATGAATTTATGGGAGGGGCCTAATCCCACCATGCCTACATAGGCTATTAGATGAATTTATGGGAGGGGTATAAATATCCCACAGAGGGTCTTGGGGTACTGTCTATAAGAGGCTACGCCTAATTAGACGTTAAACTAACCTTTTCGGATTTGGTGTATAGCCCTTTCACCGCCAACCATCTTTGAGCCCAAAATTTCAATTAAAGCTACTTGCCTACAGAAAAGATTTTGTCTGCAATATTGTTGGATTTCTCTGTGACACATTTAGAATGGGGTAAATCCTTACTGCCCAAATTTAGGAACACAATATCATTGAATAACAGACCCTGATTTCAAGAGTTTTTATGACATGGTTGTTAAATCATTGTGGTGCAAAAATGCGACATTGGCGGCGAAAGGGTAAAAATCCACCAGCCCCCCCCCCCCCATGAAAAAAAAAGGGGGGGTGGGTGGGTAGAGAAAAGGGACAAAAACAAGAAAATAGAATAGTTGGGGGAGGGAGAGGTGGACATGAAGAGGGGGAGGGGAGGGCAGTGGAATGGAGGAACAGGGCAAAGACAACAGCCTTTTTATTTCGGGCATAGCGCGTTATCAGATACTAAGAAGCAAACTACATAAAAAGAAAACAAGATGGCGGAGCCATATAAACGGAACTCCCAGTTCATTGCAAAGATAAAACCAAAAGCAAAAAGCAAACAAATTTTGATAATTTTTAAATACGAATAAAATAGAACAAAGTCGTATGGTCCTAGTTGTAAATTTCGAGTTATCTCCCTTGCATTTCATCAAATACGATTTACTGGTGAAATTCAAGGGAGTTCATTTTGGACTCTAGGGTCATTATTGTTTTTGATGTTAAGTAAATGTAATTTCAAACGAATTTTGAAATAATTAGTGCTTTTTTATTATTCAAAGTTTACTCACAGGGATTTCGTTGACATGGCATGCCATTCTGTGAATCTGACAACGCGTGCAGTAAGTGCAAGGTCTATGGAACCACTGTGCCAAGTTTCATTGCGATCGGTTATATGGTTTAGGCGCTATGAGCTGGAACACATTTCGGTCACATACTGACGCACACGCACACACACGCGCGCGCGCACGCACACGCACGCACACACACACACACACACACACACACACACACACACACACACACACACTTTTCTTGGTTTTTTTGCTATTAATTTTGAGATTAAAAACTCGGGACTTTCCTGGGATTGCAGTGCCTCCAGGATCGTCCCACAATCTATACAGTGGAACGTCCCTTATAAGACCTCCAATTATAAGACTCCCTCCCATATAAGACCTACTTTTCTGAGACATTGCCCTTCTTTGTAAGTATTAAAATTACCTCCCTTATAAGACCTCATTTTTGGAGGATTTTCGAAGGTCATATAAGGGAGGTTCCACTGTACCTATTAATGTTACCGTCGTACATGGCGAAAGCCGATACGCGACGTTAAACTGAACTTCCACCACCTATTAATGTCCCGCATGTGCCTGTTCCAGGCCGGACGAGGTTAATCGAGTTTATTGTTTGTGGCACAAGCCACAAACCTATAACTCACTTTGTCGGTCTGTCGGTCGGTCCAAAATTGTCGCACTTCAAATCGAGGCTACAAAATTGTCGCACTTCAAATCGAGGCTGCACTTCAAATTGAGGCTGCTCTTTAAAATGATGTTTCGTTTTCAATTGTCGCACGCCACAAACGATTGCGAATCCGCGCTTGTTCAACCAGTATGATTGTGTAAAAATGTATGGACGATGGTTTATGAACAAACATGTTCACACTCCTTAGCGATTTCCACAGAACTGTGTGAGGCAATCCTCTCGTACAATTTCGTCTTACCTTGATAGACAAAAACAAGCGCGAAATCGCAATAGTTTGTGGCACGCGGTCTATTTTTACCACTCCAATCATGAGTCACCTCCCCTGGCTTTTCAATAATTTTAATCTGTAAACCAGAATGTTATCTCTGCACCATTTCGTAACTTTTTATATCTTTTGGAAAACATTTAAAACTATGTATCCTACTTATACTCATCAAAAGAAGCACCGCATACTCGTCGTGTCTGTTGTAGTGTCTGTATTACGTATGTTTATTATTTTGTACGCTTTTAAAATACATCATTTTAAAGAGCGGCCTCAATTTGAAGTGTAGCCTCGATTTGAAGTGCGACAATTTTGTCAAAATGTGCGACAATTTTGGACCGACCGACAGACAGACAGACCGACCGACCGACAAAGTGAGTTATAGGTGCCACAAACAAAAAAGAAGAGATCCATCGGCCTGATTTCAA
>CM065681.1:22694751-22717251 GCA_017654935.2 Phymorhynchus buccinoides | reverse complement strand
GTGTGTTAAATCTTTACTTTAAAAAAACCCAAAACATAAAGAAAAAAAATAGGCCTACCCCAGAACGCTATTTTCCGAGACACTACTCGTAGAGGGGGGGGGGGGGGGGGGGGGGGGGGGGGGAGGGGGGGGGGGAGGTGCAATCCCCAAAGACAAAGAGATCGGTGCGCCTCTATTCGCTTGCGCGCGTTTCGCCTACGTACGTTTCGCTAGTTCTCGTTTCATCTACTAACTGAGAAACAGTCTCGTTTCGCCTAAATAATGTTTAAAACGATTAATGACTGCAAAGTGCTGACACACCACCCACAAAACAGGAACATTATACTTAACTGGAAGTAAGGTAAAGGTAAAGATGTCGGAAGTAATGTTTAATGAAGGTCATCGTCATGGCACTAGACTGCCATTTCCATAAGGCCAATGACTAAGAACACGAGTAGTACTGTTAATACTAAAAATATAGTAAAAAAATACAGTAATACAATAGTTACAAAATATTTAGAAAAATATTGCTCTCTCTCTCTCTCTCCCTCTCTCTCTCTCACTCACACACACACACACACACACACACACACACACACACACACACACACACACACACACACACACACACACACACATATATACACACACACACACACACACTATTTAAAGGGATAGATGGATAGATAGATAGATAGAGGGGCTAATGTGTAATTTACGTTGGTATTTTTGAATAGTTAAGGTTGTTAATTCTGGGGCTATTAGTTATTTATTGTGGCAGAGTATGTGCCCAGCAACATAATTATGCCAATGTAGATACACGAAAGAGCGTAATTGCATAGGACCCCTTATATTGAAGCCTACTCGTCAAACTGGGTTATTTCTCGTTATCATCCCTGTCGACCGAGTTGGGGCCAATAAGTGACAGTTATAGCCATAGACTATCACAGTGTCTCTGTGTGTAGGTCATGTGTAGGCCATGTGCTTATATATTATGTTCGTTTGATTGTCTATCTCTTATTCTGATCGCTTCTCGGCCTTTTGGCTAAGACAGTGATTCAGGAACATAATTTTTTGTTTATACCCTGGTTGGTTTGTTCAGCCCGTCGTACATGGCGACAAAGCCGATACGCGACGTTAAACTGAACTTCCATGTCTATCTCTCTGGGTATCTGTGTGTTCGTTTCTCAATCTCTTTCTATCTGCCTTTGTATTTGCTCTCTCTCTCTCTCTCTCTCTCTCTCTCTCTCTCTCTCTCTCTCTCTCTCTCTCTCTCTCTCTCTCTCTCTCTCTACGTGTTAAAATCACGGGTTTCCCCTCTTATAGCTGGTAAGAAATCTTGTTTTGATCAGGTTTGACTCCCATACAAATGTCCCCAAATTGAAAACGAAACATCTTTTAAAGAGCAGCCTCAATTTGAAGTTGGGGACATTTGTATGTGGGTCACAGCTACCTAGAAAAAACAAGGGACTTAATCGTGGTGCGTCAGTGTGTCTTTAAAGACTGCACTCCGGATGTATGCCCGATTCGACATACATGCACACAACATATAAAGCAGTTTTAAGATACGTGATTTAACCACACAAGTACGTGCTTTTTCAAAGATGCAGTCATCTTTTTCATCTACATATTATTGCTAGACTAATAGTATAGGCTATTCGTTCCCATGGGGTCAGTGGTTTAATATGTCGTAGGTCAGTTTAATGGAACCTGTTCTTATTTCATTTTGTTGTTTCTTTGTTTGCTTGTCGTGTTAGTGAATGGCGAATCTTTGTTTGATTGTCTTGAAAGCGATGTTTTGTAGGGCTAAGGTCTCTAGGTTATTTTTTAGGGGTCAATATTTATTACCTGAAGGTTAAGTTGGGGTATATTGAGACCAGAACCTAAAGGCCAGCGACATTTGTTTTGGAGTTAGTTCTCGTTTAAGCTTCTTTTAGGTGATATTTCCTTCTTCATGTTGTTTAGGTGAGAGAGCCTGATCAACCGTTCTACTGGAATTTGTGTTGTTGTTTGTTATCGGGTCAGATTTTCCAACGTCCATCCACATTTTTTGTTCGTTTTGGAGAGTGGGTGGATAAGGGAATGGGGTTGTTTTGTCCCTTTTCTGTTATTCTAAGCAAATTTTAATTTTGTCGTTCGTTGAGAGGATTATTGTCAAAATAGTATTTATTTCATGAATGTTAACCCTTTCACCGCCAGCAATATTTCAGCCAGAAATTACCATTGAATTTACCTGGGTAGAGAACAAAATGCATCTGCAGTATTGGGGATTCTTCTGTGACATATATAAAATAAGGTCTATCCTTACTTCCCCAAACTTAGACAATAGGGTCTTTGGATTATAGACCCCAATTTCATGCCTTTTAGTGACATAGGTGTAAAATCACTGTGGTGCTAAAATGCAACTTTGGCGGCGAAAGGGTTAAGCTGGGGCATAATAAGTCAGGAACCTAAAGGCCATCGACATTTGTTTTGGAGTTAGCTCTCGTTTCCGTCCATATGTTTTGGAGAGTGGGTGGATATGGGAATGGGGTTGTTTTGTCCCTTTTCTGTTATTCCAAGCAAATTTTAATTTTGTCGTTCGTTGAGAGGATTATTGTCAAAATAGTGTAGAACCTGTTGTAGCGAAATTTAATTTTAAGATGAGTTGATAAGACTATGTGTACACAAAGAGGCAGACAGACACACACACACACACGCATTCAACACACACCCTCTTTATTTTGTTACCCCCCCCCCCCCCCCCATTCTCTCTAACTCACTCGGCAAATATTAAGAAACACTGAGCGCGAAATCGCAATAGTTTGTGGCACGCGGTCTATTTTTACCACTCCAATCATGAGTTACCTCCCCTGGCTTTTCAATAATTTTATTAATCTGTAAACCAGAATGTTATCTCCGCACCATTTCGTAACTTTTTATATCTTTTGGAAAACATTTAAAACTATGTATCCTACTTATACTCATCAAAAGAAGCACCGCATACTCGTCGTGTCTGTTGTAGTGTCTGTATTACATATGTTTATTATTTTGTACGCTTTTAAAATACATCATTTTAAAGAGCGGCCAGAAGTGTAGCCTCGATTTGAAGTGCGACAATTTTGTCAAAATGTGCGACAATTTTGGACCGACAGACCGACAGACCGACCGACCGACAAAGATGAGTTATAGGTTTGTGGCTTGAGCCACAAACAAAAAACCCTCCCCTCTGCTTTCTATTCACTTCAGGCTGTTCCGTCGACCGCTGTCGCATTCTCAGATTACTACTGACCCTAAACCTATCTCTAACCCTATCCCAGACCTTATTCCTAACCCTAACCTGAAACCGTTGTCGCATTCCGTTAGGATTCGGGTTAGAAATAGGGTTTGGGATAGGTTTAGGGTCAGTTTAGTGTCAAATATACAAAATTTAAAAAAGTTGATGGTACGTACGTAAATTCAGAACACAGTAATCTGATAATGCGACAGCGGTCGACGGAACAGCCTGAAATGAATGGAAGGGTGCAGAGGAGGGGACTTTTCTTAACATTTGTCACTCACTCAATATCTGCATTAAATCCCCAAACAAACAAATTTCATTGACAGGTTGATTGATTGCAGAACTCGCTGTCCAACCTGCTTCTAATCTACAACCATGTCCAGCACGGGCACTTCTGACACCACGGTCATTCCATCCTACGAATCTGTTCCTATGGCAACGCTAGCATGCTGCTGCCAATCCAACAGGTAAGTTATTTTCACTTCATCAAGACTTTCCGAGATTACACTAGAATTGATTTTAGAATAACAGGGTAAAAACAAACGCACGAAAGAAATCCTTTGAGGCGAGCCCTTTTATTTCATCAAGATTTACCAAGATAACACCAGCATCAACTTTAGAAGATAGTGCCTAAAACTTCGATTTTTCAGGTGAGTAATGATTTTCGTATCATTAAGCTTGAATCCTTCCATAAGCCTATAATTGATTTTGGAAGTCAATAACTTGGCCTAAACACTCCGATTTTCACGCAAATAGTCATGGTATTGCTGTTCGTCTGCTGTTTTTAGCCTGTATCAGCGAACTACCACTACAACAAGTTACTTTTGCTACTGCTACCTAACATTTCGAAAGGCTATCCATGTTGTGATGTTGATAACTGGATAAATAATACTACCACCACTGCTACTACTAGGCTACTGTTTCTGTTGCTGCGACTACAACTGTTTAAAAAAACAACCTCAACAGCGATGATTAGGCATACTAATTGTTGACGAAACCCACACTGGTAAGTATTAGTTACCTTGTTTTGTTTGTTTTTAATATTACAACACAACGTTCGTGACTGTTTGTCTGTTTGTCAGAAAATGTTTGAAAACAAAATGGAAAATGGAAATCTTCATCTGCTTAAAAGTGATGTTCTTGCCGTGGAAGAGTCAAAGATGAGTTTTCCCACATTTCTACAGTGTCATATTTCCATACAATTATCAAACCTAGACCTGCAGATGGTTATCAAGGGACGCCACATGAGTTCATTTCGGCATACTAATATACTTGTGGCGGTACCATAGCCGATGAGGTTTAACCGAGGCGTGGTTACTGCTACACATATCTGTATTGCTACAAAAATGGGGACTTTACTGGTGTTGCACTGCCTCTGGGCATTGCCTCCAGTATTGTTCCCACCATCTTTGTATTTACAAATGTCCCATATGTGTCTATGACCGAGAGGACGTAAAACACCATTTTTCATTCATTCTCGTTCATTTCGGCAACAGCATGTTACCTGCTGAACCTGTGATGTAATTTAAGGCTTTGACGTGATAGTGGGGGAAAAAAGTAGGGGCCTACACTATAACAAGAAAACAAAAGTTGGCCTAACTGGAAAATTGTAGCTAAAGAAATAAGAGGGGAAACAAACGTAACAATCTCTCTCTCTGTTCATGAGAAATAGAATTATCTGGCACAATTTAGCATGAAATGGGGTAATGTAACACATTTATAAGGGACAGTTCCCAACTTATAGTAGCAGCAGCAGCAGCAGTAGTAGTATAGTATAGTATAGTATAGTATAGTATAGTATAGTATAGTATAGCATGGTATAGTAGTAGTAGTAGTACTACTACTACTACTATACTACAGTGAAACCCGCTTAATTTCAACTAAGTTATTTTCAATTTCGGGATAATTTCAAGTCATTCTAAGGTCCCGTCCAGAGGCCTTCTTTCTATCTGTTACAAAACCCCGGATAATTTCAATTTGGTTAATTTCAATTATGGGTTAATTTCAAGTAAAATCTCTGTCCCAACTGAAGCGAAACCCGGTTAATTTCAAGTGCTTGGTTAATTTCAAGTCAACACATTTTTCAAGAGGAGGAGATCGGCTAAATTCAACTTTTTTGCTCCTAATTTCAAGTCAACACACTTTTACTTCAATTTTTTACCGCAAGATCCTGAACATCTCATACAAAGACCATACTGTATCATAAATGAGGAAGTCAGGCACAGAATCATTGGACCTCATGACTACCTGTATGGCCTTGCACAAAAAAAGCATCCTGCAAAGCACAATAGCTAAAGGAAGACAAAGAGAGGAAGAGGTGGGAGGCTATTATCCGGGAGAGGACAGGGCTGTTTTTGTGTGTGTTTTTTCCCCCCACGAATTCACAAAGAGCAGCACATGACCGGGACTGATGGCGGAAGATTTGTCAGGAAGTCATCTGTGGTGCCTCAACACCCCACCCCTGAGTTAAGAGATCAGTGACGATGATGGTGAAACACCATTTAGCCGAAAGTAGAACAGTTTGTATTTCTGGTAAAGTATATTAAAGATACAAGTGTACACTTTCTAAACACATAAATCAATGTGAAAATAAAGTAATCCTTGGATAAAAAAATTTTTTTTAGCCAGGGTACAACAGGCCTACTTTCACTTTGAATTGACATCGACCATAATTATTGAGACATATATCGTTCATTTGTAGACATTGCACATATCTTTTTCATGGATCTACAAATACATCTGCTTTCTCCCCAAAATAAAAGAACCAGTTAGGTCATGATTGTTTTCTTAGCTCCAACCCCTGAACTGTCTTTGAGTTTGAGGCCAATAAATTGTCATAGATGAAACCATAACAACGACCACATTGTTGTTTCTAGCAGATCTGCTAGTGTGATTCCTGTGATTTCCTGTAGGTTTTCCGATGTGAAGAGAATATGCTACCTCTATGAGATAAGTAGTCCTAGCCGCGTAGCCAATCAGAATCGTTTGTTTGTCCGCCATTGTGAATCATTACGAAACTAAGTGCATGGCTTTGTACATCGATTTCTCTGCAAATATGTAGATTTACACCCTCCTGCTCTATTTCTTGGTTCTTTCCGTGGTTAGGGTTAGGGTTAGGGTTAGGGATAGGGTTAGGGTTAGTAGTAATCACGTGAGATAAGTAACTGTTCTAATGCGCATGCGCAGAGGTAAATATTTCATACGACTACTTATTTATCGTGACACCGACATCCCTTCATTTCCTGATGCGCGCGCATCTTTCTAGCTTGTCGTCTGCGATGGCGCTGTGTGGGTGACACAAGACAGTGCCTGTGATGTAAACACCCCCGCACTTGTCACACAGAGCGACGGCTACTGATCGGCGTGACGTCTGTGTTTTGTTTTTGCCCGCTCGTTTTCACAATAAACTTCTTGGTCCTTTTCGCTGACACAGGAAGTGGTAAGTACTTTCTTTAACCCATTTTTAACGCGGCCTTTTGAAACAAGCATGCTGTTACTAAAAATAATTTCAATGCCCGATGATCGCCGTTGTTCTAAGTTACTAGTTAGGCCTAACTGTTTCTTATGAAATAGAAAATAACAAACATATGTTTTTGATGTAACAGAACGTTTTTGAGTTAGAAGTTCAACTGTTCAAAGAAAGTAGCATTGCTACTAATGCTAGTATTTATTAAAAATATAAAAGAGTGATGTACTCCTCAAATTTACTATTTAGAGGAACTTTATTAGGATTCAAATCAATAGTAAAACTAAAAGCCTATTACTAACAGTATTAGTTCACGGGTAAAAAAAAGTATATGGTATCACTTGAAACGATATCTAGAGGGCAAAAGGCTTAAAAAATAAGCCTATTGTGCCGGATTGCTATGCTGTGCTATGCTAGTATTTATTGAGAAAAATGTGAATAAAAACGTGCATGTGTGATTGTGTGTGTGTGTGATTGTAGGGTGTGTCACTGTGTGTGTATACATGTGTGATGTATGTTTGCATGTAGGTATGTAATTTGTGTGCGTGTATGTGATGTATGTAATTTTTGTGCGGCTATGTGTATACATATATGTAATTTGTGAGCGTGTGTCACTGTGTGTGAGTGCATGCGCCCACGGCCGCGCTTCCGAGCAGGTGTGTGTGTGAGTGTGCTGTGTGTGTTGTGTGTGGGTTCTGTGTGGGTATATGTGCTTGCATGAGTGAGTGTATGTGTGCGCAGGATAGATTGTGTTCGGCTAGAGAGAGGGGGGGGGGGGGGGGGAGTGTGTGTGTGAGTATGTGTTTGTGAGTGTGAGTGCACGTGTGTGTTTTGTGTATGTGAGTGCGTCTGTGTGTGTGTGCGTGCGCGTGTGTTTGTACAAATGTATGTTTGTGTAAGTGTGTGTGCGTTTCAGTGAGCATGTGTTTTCTGTGTGTTTGATGAAATGTGTGTGGGTCTGTGTGTGTATGTCTGTGTGCAAGAATGTGTTCACTCGCGTGCGTGTGTGTCTGTTGTGCGTGTGTGTGTGCGTATGTGAGTGTTTCAATACTGATTGTAAAGCACTTTGTGCTCGATAAAAAGCGCTATATAACTATAAGTGTCCATTCATTATTATTTTTAAAATTATTAAACAAAATGATTATTGGCTTTCACTCTTCAGTTGGGGGGCCTACAAGTTCAGGGCTCCCCATTTTGTTTGACCAAGTCCATAGAGGGTATTTTCACCCCCAGGAAGCAGCTATAGAGGGTCTCTTCACCCCCAGGGTGAACTTATAGAGGGTGAAAAATCAAAACAAAATAAGCATAAAGACATGTGGGTACTGTTAAAAAAATGTAAAGTATTGTATGCACAGGCAGTATGAAGCATTACATGCCTGGCATTTCCGACACACAAATGTTACCAATAGAGGTGGGGGAAAAAACCGGTTTGAACCGAAAAACCGGTCCTGAAATTCCGTGGTTCGGAAAACCGGTTCGAGTTGCTGTGAACCGGTTTTTTAACTGCAAACTGAAAGTAAGTTTATCTTAGAATAACGCATTCTTTTCGAAGAACAACACTGAATCTCAGCGCAGATTGGGTGTTTGTAAGCCAAGAGTAGCTGTTTCTAGTTGTCTGGTGTTGTAAGGAGCAAGTATGGCCAATGATTAGGCCTACACTACAGTAACGAACATTTGGAGGCATTGTCTCCTGGAAACAAATCGAAAGAGTGATGGAGTGATTGCAGAAAGTATTGCTTTGTGCTTGCAATGAGGCAGTGCGATCAATCGGGGTGGTGGAACAACAAACATGACTAATCACCAAGAGAACTGTGAATGTAACAACAATAAAACAATGTCTTTTTAAGTTTATTTAATTTCATTTCTATAAAGTCTTATGCTAAGATGAGCAAATAGGTTTGAAAAGATTTTGATCTGCACACACACACGCACACGCACACGCACACGCACACGCGCACACACACACACACACACACTCTCTCTCTCTCTCTCTCTCTCTCTCTCTCTCTCTCTCTCTCTCTCTCTCTCTCTCTCTCTCTCTCTCTCTCTCTCTCTCTCTCTCTCTCTCTCTCTCTCTCTCTCTCTCTCTCTCTCTCTCTCTCTCTCTCTCTCTCTCTCTCTCTCTCTCTCTCTCTCTCTCTCTCAACCTCCAACACCAACCATCTATCGCGGTTTTAATCCTGATCACTATTGTTCCATTAATCATTCATTCTAAACGAAGAAGTAAAAAAAGCAATTAGTGATCTAAAGAGAGGTAAATGTGCAGGTCCTGATGGAATTTTAAATGAAATGTTAAAAAATGCGAATAACCTAGTCATAGATTTCCTTGTGAACATGTTTAACACACTTTTCCACTCTGGTAAATTCCCAACTCAGTGGTCAAAATCAATCATTATTCCTCTTCATAAAAAGGGAGACGTTAACAAAGCTGATAATTATCGTGGGGTGTCTTTATCCAGTGTACTAAGCAAGATTTACACCAGCATTTTAAATAAAAGACTTACTAAATGGGCTGAAAGAGAACAAAAAATATTAGAAGAACAGGCAGGCTTCAGAAGGGGATATTGTACTACTGATCATATTTTTACCTTATATAGTCTGGTTCAACGATATCTTTCAAAAAACTCAAAATTGTATGTGGCTTTTATTGATTTCCGCAAGGCCTTTGACTCTGTTAACAGAAACAAATTGTGGGAATGTCTTCGAAATTCAGGTGTAAATGGTAGAATGTATAAAGCTTTGAGAGGAATTTATGATACTGTTCTAGCTTGCGTGCGTGATAAGTCCTTGTATTCACAATATTTTGAGTGCCCTAGAGGTGTCAAACAAGGGTGTGTATTAAGTCCTGAACTTTTTTCATTTTTCATTAATGAACTTGCAGTAGAGTTAATTAAACAAGGTCGTCATGGTATTCAGTTAATTCCCGGAGATATGGAATTGTTTTAAATGTTATTTGCAGATGATGTTATTTTACTGTCAGACACTGCTATTGGACTTCAAAATCAGCTTAACATATTAAAAACAGAAGCAGACAGATTGCAACTAGTTGTTAACCTAGAGAAAACCAATATAATTGTCTTCCGAAAGGGTGGGTATCTTGCTGCAAACGAAGTGTGGTGGTACGGAAATGATGAGATCAGTGTTACAAATAGATACAAATATTTAGGTATTATTTTCACTACAAAACTAAGCTTGACTCCATGCTGGTCAGAACTAGCCAAAAAGGGTAGAAAAGGGGTGATCGAAATCCTTCGTAGTTTGAGGAAGTTAAATTCATTTGATGTTAGTATATTTTGGAAGATGTTTGATACTAAAATAGAGCCAGTTTTAACGTACGGAGCTGAAGTGTGGGGATTTATTGAAAATAAACCATTAGAAAGTGTCCATACTTTTGCAATCAAAAGACTCTTAAGTGTTCCAGTACATTCCTCAAACAAAGTATGCTATGGCGAGTCAGGAAGATATCCATTGTTTATTCGTTCGTATGTTAAATGTATTAGATATTGGATTAAAGTAACAAAACTACCATTGACACGTATTTGCAAAAAAGCGTACCAAATGCTGTTAAGACAACACGAATTAGGTAAATATAACTGGGTATCATTATCAAGTGTTAAAAAAGTATTAACAGAAAATGGTTTTGGATTAGTTTGGATAACGCAGGGTGTAGGAAATGAAAAGGTTTTTCTGTATGAATTCAAACAACGTATGGTCGATTGCTTTAATCAAAACTGGCACGCTGCTATAACTGAAAAAGATAAATATAGTTGGTACCATTCTTTTAAGGACGGATTATATTCTGAAAAATATTTTGATGTACTAACAAATAAATGGTGTAGGGATGCCTTTATTAAATTTAGAACGAGAACTCTAGGCTTGTATTCTAACAAATTGTGGTTCACTCGTGATTTGTTTATTAATTCTGTTTGTCCTTTATGTTCTGATGGTTTTGAGGATGAATTGCACTTTTTATTTTCTTGTAAGGAATATAATAAGTTACGCAAAACATGTCTTATATTCACTAAATTCAATTTGCAGAGGTATAATTTTTGTAAGTTACTTGCCTCAGAGAATGAAAATGTCATAAAGTGTTATGCTTTGTTTTTAGCTAAAGCTACAAAGCTTAGAAAAGAGAAATTGGATTGTTGCATATAACTTTGTGCTGCATTACCCGACCTATCCTATTGGTAACTTACGTATTATTGTTGGTTGGTCAGTCTAACAGTTATGCTTTTGTGTAAATTTATTTTTCTCTAGTGTAATCTTTCTATGTATGTAAGATGTTTTATTTTATGTTTCTTAAAAAAAATCTTATGAACTGATTTAGTCGCCAGTTAGGCTTATAATATTCTTTAGTTCATGGTTTGTGCTTCCTTGGCATCGGAGCATTGTTTGCTAATGTCAATAAAATTCATTTTTCAATTTCAATTTCAATTTCTCTCTCTCTCTCTCTCTCTCTCTCTCTCTCTCTCTCTCTCTCTCTCTCTCTCTCTCTCTCTCTCTCTCTCTCTCTCTCTCTCTCTCTCTCTCTCTCTCTCTCTCTCTCTCTCTCTCTCTCTCTCTCTCTCTCTCTCTCTCTCTCTCTCTCTCTCTCTCCATCCCCCATCTCACTCTATGTACTGACTTCTAAATTCCAAACGATGTACGGTTTTGTGTAAAATTTTATTTGTTTTGCGGGTTTCTTTTTGGAGGATGCGGAGGGGATGTTCATTGTTATAACTGGGGTTGGGAGTAGCTTCATAAACTGCTTAATGTACATTCAGTAGTTATTGTTCGATTAATGAATGCGTTTACTGAAGATATTGTGTAAAAGTAGAATATGTCATTACTGTTGTAAGAATGAGAGAGAGAGAGAGAGAGAGAGAGAGAGAGAGAGAGAGAGAGAGAGAGAGAGAGAGAGAGAGAGAGTGTGTGTGTGTGTGTGTGTGTGTGCATGTGCGTGTGATTGTGTGTGTGTGCGCGTGCTCGTGTGTGATATTGTTTTCCTTCCATTGTGAAAGATTTTCTCTTCTCATTTTGTTTATCTGTTCAGGTACATAATTCAGATTATTATACTTTTGCATTCCTTATCCTCCCGCTACATATCTGATTATTCATTGTGTTGTGAATGTGCCACCATTACATCCTTCACACTCCAACCGCCATATGACGTTTTGTTTTTGCTTTGGTTTAATTATTTTCCCTATGATTATTATATTTTTCAACTACACCCCTACCCTCACCTTCCTTTGACACGGGCAGATGGCCCCGTCATTAAAATGCTTGTTGGAGTTGAGCTGAGTTTTTAGTTGAGTGTGTGTGTATGTGTGCGCGTGTGTGTGAATATTATGACAAATAAATATGTTTGCATAGGTGAAACTACTGATCAAGGCCGGATCTAGGGGGGGGGGGTGCTTTGGGTGCTGCAGCCCCCCCCCCCCCTCCCTCGGCTGTCAACGCTTTTAAGAAGTTCTGTTCTGAGCTCACAGGAGATGCCACAAAACAGTTTTAAAATGTTGAAAACTCGTTTTCGGCCGGGGGGCTTTGCCTCTGGACCCCAGCCTAAAAAAAGTTTCAAGCACCCCCCCCCTTCAAAAGTCTGTGATCCGGTACCTGCTGATGCGAGTACTGGTTAAAAAAACCGGTTTGAAAAGACCGGTTCGGAGAAAAAAAAATCGGTTTAAAACCGATTCAAAATTTGGAACCGGTTCTCAACTCTAGTTACCAACACAGTCACACACAGCCACACTCACACACATCATTCAAGAATCAAGAACTTTAATCCTTTGCTCTCTTTTGAGGCATTGAGGATGAAACAACAAAATTATAAAATTTCAAGCAAGGCATGACAATTCATGTTGAACATTCAATAGCACACACACACACACACACACACATTTTAATTCTCTCTCTGGGGGGAGGGGGGCGGAGGGTAAGAAGAGAGGATAGAGCTCATAAGAGATAGGGGGGAGTGGGGAAAGGGAGGGGGGGGGGGGGGCAAGCAAGCAGACAAAGACGAACTTCTTGATAGGACTGCAGACAGAAAGGTAATTAAGAGGAAGAGTGGCGAAGTAAAAGGGAAGGGGACTGTATAATGATGGGTACATGGCACTAATGCGGCCTCTGAAGTGTTTCAAGTGATGGAGGTTGGGTTTTTTTCTAACCCAATGCTTGTCCTGTCTATTTATGGAAGACGGGACCGGGGTTGTGTGAGCGAATGGAGTGTGTGTGTGTGGGGGGGGGGGGGGGGGAGAGAGAAGAGAGAGGATAGAGAGAGAGAGATTCCATTCAGATAAGGCTGACATTGACAAGAGCTTTTAAAAGAAAAACATTGGGTGAAATGGGAGACGGGCTCACGCACTCGGCAGATTTATAGTGCGTCTCATAACCCTCGAGTAGTAATTATAGTGCGTCGTTTCACCCCCAGTACGAAGTTTTAATGCGTCTGTCACGCACATTTGACGCACAGAATGGGGAGCAGTTTATAGACTATCCTAGTAGGCCTACTTGACTGTCAAACAGGAGTGCCAGCCCCCGCCCCCCATCATACGACTACCCAATTGCGATACGGTTTGTGTCAAGCGGCTTTAGATTTCGGGTGGGGTTGATCTCAGTTGAAGAACAGGTTAGGTGGCAAACTTTCAAATCTCTTTCGCTGCCCGTTTGCGCTCTCTCTCTCTCTCTCTCTCTCTCTCTCTCTCTCTCTCTCTCTCTTCTCTCTCTCTCTCTCTCTCTCTCTCTCTCTCTCTCCTCTCTCTCTCTCGCTCTCTCTCTCTCTCTCTCTCTCTCTCTCTCTCTCTCTCTCTCTCTCTCTCTCTCTCTCTCTCTCTCTCTCTCTCTCTCTCTCTCTCTCTCTCTCTCTCTCTCTCTCTCTCTCTCTCTCTCTCTCTCTCTCTCTCTCTCTCTCTCTCTCTCTCTCTCTCTCTCTCTCTCTCTCTCTCTCTCTCTCTCTCTCTCTCTCTCTCTCTCTCTCTCTCTCTCTCTCTCTCTCTCTCTCTCTCTCTCTCTCCTCTCTCTCTCTCTCTCTCTCTCTCTCTCTCTCTCTCTCTCTCTCTCTCTCTCTCTCTCTCTCTCTCTCTCTCTCTCTCTCTCTCTCTCTCTCTCTCTCTCTCTCTCTCTCTCTCTCTCTCTCTCTCTCTCTCTCTTCTCTCTCTCTCTCTCTCTCTCTCTCTCTCTCAAAGTGTAGACTGTGTTGTGCTGCAGATGAAGATGTTGTTTATATTACTCTTTGTTGTCCTGTGGTTCAAGGTTTGAGAGTAAAATATATCCAGCCCAAGTACTATAATAACCCGTGCTACTTAAAACTATTCAGATTTACTCTACTTATGGCAAGTAGAAATGTCAATGTACTAGTTAATGGATCTAGGTTTGTTTCTTTACAAAGCTCTAATGCGACTCCGTTCAGCAAGCAGCTAATGTTCTTGTTGTCCGTCACCGAAGGTGAACGGACTTTGCGATGGGCTGGTTTGTATTTTTGTTTGTTTGTTAGTCCGTCACCAAGACGGACTATTGCGATGGGCTGGTTTGTATTTTTTGTTTTGTTTTTTATTTGTTTGTTATTATTTTCTGTCTGTCCTAAGGATATCTCCCGAACCGCTTGACCGAATCGCGTCAAATTTTGTGTGAAGGTGTGCCTCCTTAATAGGAAGAGATCGGCACAAACCATTTTGCCGTCGTGACCTTGACGTACGACCTTGAAAACCGAAAATCTATTTTTAGCCATATCTCGGGCACCGATCAACATAGGATGTTGAAACTTGGTATGAAGGTGGTTTGGCTTATGCCCGTTCTGATGATGGCATACCGATGAAGGTCAAGGTCAAAAAAGATCGCTGGAGCCTGAAAATCGGAGGGTCATTTTTTTCTCCTTCTGTCTGTCCCAAGGATATCTTTCGAACGGGTTGACCGAATCGCGTCAATTTTTGTGTGCTGGTGTGTCACTATGAGAGGAAGGCATCCGCGCAAACCATTTTGCCGTCGTGACCTTGACCTTGACGTACGACCTTGAAAACCGAATATCTTTCAGGGGCCATAACTCCCACACCGTTAGTGTTAGAGTCTTCAAATTTGGCATGTAGGTACTTTGGCTTATGCCCGTTCTGATGGTGGCATACCGGTCAAGGTCACGGTCCGGGAGATCGTAGGCCTTGAAAGTGGTAGGGGTCTACAAATTGTGTTTTCAGACATATTTTCCACATTTGTACTTAACAGAAGCGCTTCATATTGTGTCTGGCACTGTATACCCTAGAGTAGAAAACACCCGAGCATAAATTATCGCCATGCTGACCTTGACCTTGAAGTGTGACCTTGAAAACAGAAATTTCCTTCTTTGCGCTATATATTATTGTCCAAGCTGTATCTCGTGAACTACAAGACATAAGCTCTTCAAAGGTTGTGTCAGGATATGAATCAATGAAAATTTGTTTAACATCCTCCGCCCCAGAGCAGGCACAGAGGCAGACAGACAGACAGAGAGAGAGAGACAGACAGAGAGACAGACAGAGAGACAGACAGACAGAGACAGAAAGAGAGAGAGACACATAGACATACAGAGACATGAGACACATAGAGAGAGACAGACAGAGACAGACAGACCATGGAGAGAGAGAGAGAGAGAGAGAGAGAGAGAGAGAGAGAGAGAGAGAGAGAGAGAGAGCATGGCCCCCCCCCCCCCTCCCCCACTCGTTAGTCTTGGAAAGGCCTACTACTTTTGAATCCTGTCGTAAACTATGAAGAGAGAGAAAGAGAGAGAGAGAGTGTGTGGTGGGGGGAGAGAGAGAGAGAGGGGGGGGGGGAGGGGAGAGAGAGAGAGAGACAGACAGACAGACAAACAGACAGACAAACAAAGACACAAAGAGAGACAGACAGACAGAGAGACATAGAGAGAGAGCAAAGAGGACAACTGCTGTTGGTTGGATGAATGAAAATTTGTTTATCGTCCTCCGCCCCAGAGCAGGCACAGAGGCAGAGAGAGAGAGAGAGAGAGAGACACACAGAGAGAGAGAGACAGACACAGAGAGAGACGCATAGACATACAGAGACATGAGACACATAGAGAGAGATAGACAAAGACAGAGAGAGAGACAGACAGACAGAGAGAGAGACACACACAGAGAGAGACAGAGACAGACAGACATCGAGACATAGGCCCTACAGACAAAGACAGAGAGAGAGGGGGGGGGGTGACAGAGACAGAAAGCAAGAGAGAGACACAGACAGACAAACATACACAGAGAGCGCGCGCACACACACACATCCCGCCCGCAGAGAGAGAGAGAGAGGGGGGAGGGGGACAGAGACAGAAAGCGAGAGAGAGAGACACAGACAGACAAACATACACAGAGAGCCCACCCACAGGGAGGCGAAGGATCAAAGCAACGGACACTCAGCCAGGGAAACGTTCGTTCAACTATACCGCTCTCCAGATTCTCTTGGAAGTCTCTCTCTCTCTCTCTCTCTCTCTCTCTCTCTCTCTCTCTCTCTCTCTCTCTCTCTCTCTCTCTCTCTCTCTCTCTCTCTCTCTCTCTCTCTCTCTCTCTCTCTCTCTCTCTATTAATCTTTGTACTAAAAAAACAAACAACTCTTTTTATTAACATCCTTGGGACAAACAGAAAAGAACAACAAACAAGGGCGTCGCCGAGCGGCAGACATGTCCGTCACCAGCAATGCCACGCACTTGCGACATGCCGTAGCATAATTGTCCGTCACCGTAGGTGATGGGACTTTGCAGTGGTCTGGTTTGTATTTTTGTTTTTGTCTGTCACCATAGGTGATCGGACTTTGTGGTCGTCTGGTTTGTATTTGTCCGTCAAAATAGGTGATCGGACTTTGCATGGGCTGGTTTGTATTTTTTTTGTTTTTTTTGTTTGTTATTCTGTCTGTCCCAAGGATATCTCCCGAACCGCTTGACCGAATCGCGTCAAATTTTGTCTGCTGGTGTGCCACCATGAGAGGAAGGCATCCGCGCAAAATGTTTCGCCGTCGTGACCTTGACCTTGGCGTACGACCTTGAAAACCGAAAATCTTTAAGGGGCCATAACTCCCACACCGTTGGTGTTAGAGTCTTCAAATTTGGCATGAAGGTACTTTGGCTTATGCCCGTTCTGACGGTGGCATACCGATCAAGGTCAACGTCACGGTCCGGGAGATCGGTAGGCCTTGAATGTGGTAGGGGTCTACAAACTGGGTTTTAAGCTTTATTTTCCACATTTGTGCTTGACAGAAGCGCTTCAGATTGTATACTGTATACCCTAGAGTAGAAAACATCCTAGCATAAATTATCGCCATGCTGACCTTGGCCTTGAAGTTTGACCTTGAAAACCGAAATTTCCTTCTTTGCGCTATATATTTCTTGTCTTCAAGCTGTATCTCGTGAACTAGAAGACAGAATCCCTTGCAATTTTGTGTCAGGATGTGACACTCGACGGGGTGTCGCAAGTGCGTGGCATTGCTGGTGACGGACATGTCTGCCGCTCAGCGACGCCCTTGTTTTTGTTTTTGTTTTTTTTTGGTTTTGTTTTTCCTGTCTGTCCCAAGGATATCCCCCGAACCGCTTGACCGAATCGCGTCAAATTTTGTGTGAAGGTGTGCCTCCTTAATAGGAAGAGATCGGCGCAAACCATTTTGCCGTCGTGACCTTGACCTTGACGTACGACCTTGAAAACCGAAAATCTATTTTTAGCCATATCTCGGGCACCGATCAACATAGGATGTTGAAACTTTTTTTTTTTTTTTTTTTTCCCCTTTCAAAGAAGGTTCTCTTTTCTCCAATGATTTGCACATTCAAACAATACCTACAAATCAATGTCTACAAGGATACATTACATGCTAATAGGGGTTTATTTTACATTTATATACCCACTCACCCATTGCCCCCCCCCCCCCCCCCCATCATTCTCACTCTCTCTATTCATACAAGTAATTATTTTCGCTGTCACATCAACAGAATATGCTGTGATATAATAATAGTATGTTCATTATTGTTATGCAGTTAACTTTTCTTAAAATAAATATGTTTACAGATTTGACATAAAAAAAAAAAAAAAAAAAAAAAAAAAAGCAGTCAAATAAGCGCTGAAATGATATTTTTTTTTCCTTTCAAAAATGACAGCAGTAGCGATTTTGATACAGATCCAGCACAGCCCACTTCCCTATTGTAACAGCCATTCCTCAAACACTAATAGTAATGACAGCGTTATGCTAAGAGTGAGTTATATGGTAACCACTTTGTATTAAATTTATCCTGAAGCATGTCCAGCTGGTGTACATATCTATCAACCTTCTTTAAGTGTATCAATTGTCGTAAAAACACAGGCAATGTAGGTTTTATTTCATTGATACGACATATATAAACAAAGTATTTTGCTTGTAGCAAAATAAAAGATAAACCTTCGTCCATTCTGTAATTTTCACCACAACCAAATAGTACAATACAAGCAGTGAATGATAATCTGTCACAATGCACACACTTATTTTTTATAAAATTTTCTAATTCTTCCCAAAAGGTTCTGGTATGTACACATGCCCATAAATAGTGAAAAACGGTGTCTTTTTCTGCATTACAAAAATTGCACAAGTTATTTTCTTTTATTCCCATTTTGTTTAAGATAGAGTTTGTAACAATAATTCTGTTGTTTATTTTGATTTGAAACCACCGTAGTTTTACCTCTGGGATAGTTTTAACATTATGAAATACTTTTGACCAATTAATTTGACTTCTTAAAATACGTTCCCAGTTTGTTGATGCAACTGGTAATTTTGCTTTATCTATCATTACTTTGTAAAATATTTTAGATCCTTTTTGGTTTGTAATGACTAAATCCAGGGCTTTTACTTTTTCGCGACAGGTGTTATTTATGACGTGTATACCATTTTTTCTCATATACATTTTAATCGTATCAATAGATCCCAAAGCATCCAGAGGACGAGCATTCAAGCCGTACTTTTGATTAAGTTCATTCATATTTAAGAATGATCCATTATCTTTTAAAAGATCTTTAACATACATTATGTTTTTGTCTGCCCAATCTGGAAAATATAATATTTTATCATCAATCTTGAATTTTTCGTTGAAAAAAATGGGTTCCACATTGGTACTTGACAGAAGCGCTTCAGATTGTGTGTGGTACTGTATACCCTAGAGAAGAAAACATCCGAGCATAAATTATCACCATGCTGACCTTGACCTTGAAGTGTGACCTTGAAAACCGAAATTTCCTTCTTTGCGCTATATATGTTTCTTCTTCAAGCTGTATCTCGTGAACTAGAAGACAGAATCCCTTCCAATTTTGTGTCAGGATGTGACACTCTACGGGGTGTCGCAAGTGCGTGGCATTGCTGGTGACGGACATGTCTGCCACTCGGCGACGCCCTTGTTACTTATGTAAACGTTTAATGTATAATTGTATATTTGTATTGATTTGATGATGATGGTACTGTGACCACCCCCTTCAGGAAGGGGCCTAGGCCAAGGCCCTATATCTGAATAAAACATTTCATATTCGTATTCATACTCTCTCTCTCTCTCTCTCTCTCTCTCTCTCTCTCTCTCTCTCTCTCTCATCTCTCTCTCTCTCTCTCTCCTCTCTCTCTCTCTCTCTCTCTCTCTCTCTCTCTCTCTCTCTCTCTCTCTCTCTCTCTCTCTCTCTCTCTCTCTCTCTCTCTCTCTCTCTCTCTCGCTGTGTGTGTCTCTCTCTCTCTCTTCCCCTTACACTTGATGACTTTAATCTCTGCTTTCTACTGCTGAAATTCTTGTCTTCACACTACGGTACCCCCTAAGTGACGCAGAGTCTTCAGCCTGTTGAAGTTGGCTGCCTAGCGTAAGAAGAAGTAGAAGAAGAGTCAAACACACAGAATAAATTTAATCTTTAAAGCTGCTAAACTTACACAAACAGCAATACATGTGCACAGATACAAACCCTTGTACACACACACACTCACCCAAATATGTTGCACGCACACTCACACACACATTATGTACCCACACCACAAGACTGATGTGCAACTGCATACTTACACAGATACAGACACAGATACAGACACTCATGTATGACACACAGAGAGAGAGAGAGAGAGAGAGAGAGAGAGAGAGAGAGAGAGAGAATTGAATTGAATTAATTTTATTTATAGAGGGTAATTGAATAAGCAATAACATGCTTTTTTACATCCAGCCCTCTGGAAAAAAATTACAAATATAAAAGTAGAAATAAAAAAGCAAAAGGAGCACAGACAAAGCGATATAAAGCATGCAAAATACAGCCCTATATTATATAGTAGCGCAACAATAACAAAATCAAACCTAATGCTATTAACTATATTCATTTTTTAACATGCGTAAAATAAGAATTAAGCACATACACACAGGAAAAACCCACCAATCCTACTTTTCATACTCATCTTTAACATGCACAAATTCAGAGAAGATGCCCAAACACATGACAAAACCAATCCTAATCTTACTTTACATACTCATCTTCAAAATGTACTTATTTGAAAGGAAAAACATGCACGTAATGAAGTCAAACCTAGTTCTATTTTACCTACTCATCTTAACATGCACAATTTTAAATGTATGTACACATGGCAAAATCAAACATATTCCTATATTACATTATTCATACTTAACATGCACAAATTAAGAGGTAATTACACACACATGACAAAAGCAAACCTAGTCATATTTTTAGAATGTGACATTTGATTGTGTGTGCACATACTGAAAAGTATGCAATGACAAAATCAAACCTAAACCTGCTATATGTACTCATCTTTAAACATGCACAATTTAAATTTAGACAGATACACATGACAAAATCCAGCTGTATTATATACTCATATTTAACATGCACAAATCGAAAGGTAAACACATGCACATGACAAAATAAAACCAAATCCTATTCTACATACGAGAGAGAGAGATAGAGAGAGAGGGAGGGAGGGGGGGGGGGGGTAGATAGATAGAGTGTGTGTACGTGATTGAAGCACTGTCGATGATGGCTGTGGTGGAGGTTTTACAAGCCAGGTGTCATTGATGCAGCACTTGAAATAAAACCTGTCAATCAATCGCTCACAACGAGCAGAAAAAGTGAAACTGAACATAACACTGGTCCACTGGGACTGTCTCTCGGTCGGCCTAGCTTTCATCTATCGTTTCAAGCGTATATTATCCACCAATCATTCGAACTGGTTAGTGATAGAGTGATAGGTCCTATGCATTTTCGTCTAGGCGCAAAGGCACGCGCAAAGAGATACGTACGACGAGCAGGAGCGCTATCGGATTGACAAACGATGGCTATATTTTCGCTCATTGAGTTCCTCTTTCTCACTCCCAAATCTTATTCTCTTGCTTGCTCTGTCTCTCTCGATTTGTCCTTTCTGGTATTATGTCTCTCTCTCTCTCTCTCTCTCTCTCTCTCTCTCTCTCTCTCTCTCTCTCTCTCTCTCTCTCTCTCTCTCTCTCTCTCTCTCTCTCTCATCTCTCTCTCTATCTCTCTCTCTCTCTCTCTCTCGCTCATCTCTCTCTCTCTCTCTCTCTCTCTCTCTCTCTCTCTCTCTCTCTCTCTCTCTCTCTCTCTCTCTCTCTCTCTCTCTCATCTTCTATACATGTCCATCTTGCTCTTGGCGGCCCATGTATTTTTCTTTCTTTCTATCCCAATTGTTTTCTAATATCTACCCCCTTTCTTTCCTGAATGTGGTTTACTTTGTGTGTGTGTGTGTGTGTGTGCACATGCGCGCGCAGGGCTCCCAGTACTATGAAGTACTATAATTCTAAGGGACCCACTAAAAGAATGTGCAGGGAGTCCCAGGGATGCACTATAAAAAAATATTTTTGGCATTCACAATGTCATTGGGGCCCTCTATTATTTTTAGCATTCACAATGTCATTGGGGCCCTCTATCCCGCCTCTAGGACCCTCTTTGCCGTAAGTGAAGGAGTCCTTGGGACCCCTTGTTTTCCTGGATGATTGGGAGCCCTGGCGCGCTCGTGTGTATGCGTGTGTGTGTGTATGCGCGCACCGCCAGTATTAGCATAACATATACACAACTCCATATTTACGTTACAGAAAGAGAATGGACAAAACTTGAATCCAACCTATAGATTTTCTAAGGGTTGATAGCCACCAACAGAGATCCATGGACAAGCAGCTCTGGTTGTCAAGCATTAAATTAAAACTAACAGATCGAGGAAAACGGAGAGCAAACAAAACATTGGTAGCGCAGCCATTGTGTGTGAGCATGCATGTCCCCGCCATGTGTGCATGTGTGCTTGTGTGTGTTTTGGTTTTGTGGGTTGTGTGTGCACGCATGTGTGTGTCTGTGTGCGTGTCTGTGTGTGTGTCTGTCTGCGTGCGTACGTTGTGTGTGAGGGTGTTTGTGTATATGTGTTGGTGTATGTGGTCAGTCCGTGCGGCTCGGTTGCTGTGGCTTACCGAATGGGGTATGAACGAGTTGGCGTCGATAAATGTGTGTGTGTGTGTCAAGTCAAGTCAAGTCAAGTAAAATTTTTATTTCCAGATGGGAACATTTTATAAGCAAAACATGCTTTGTGTGTGTGTGTGTGTGTGTGTGTGTGTGTGTGTGTGTGTGTGTGTGTGTGTGTGTGTGTGTGTGTGTGTGAGAGAGACAGTTGTTTTGTACATGCGTTGTTGCTGGTTGGTGTCATTCTTGAATGCTGTTTTTGTTGTTTGTTGATGAATAATTGATTGTAAAGCGCTTTGGGCTCATCTGAGGTAAAGCGCTATATAAATGTACTATTATTATTATTATTATTATTGTCAAACATTCATCAGATTCAGCATAAAAAGTATGTCAATTTGTGT